>JAGXJF010003298.1:0-444617 GCA_019208055.1 Stipa capillata | reverse complement strand
AAGTATTTATACTTCGTGCCCCGGCTCCGCCTCCTCACACACTTCACTAACGAGCTCTCTCTTCTCCTTCTCCATGAGAGCAGCAAGCAAGAACGCATAGGTAGGAGCAGAGAGGAGAAGCAAGTCATCAGGAGTCGAGGAGCAACACAGCACCGGTCGATTAGGAGAGAGAGGCGCTACCGGAGATGAGATCAATGAGGATGGGATGGCGCGCTCGCGGAGCATGCGGCGGACTGCGTCGTCGATGGCGGGGGATCGTCGCTGGAGGAGCGATGCGTATCGGGAGGATCGGTGAGGTGTCGAGGAGGACGACGAGGAGAGCTTTCCTGTCTGTAGTGACGTGGGCGGCCATCGAGAAGCTCCCCACCTACGAGCGCGCATGTGCGCAGAGGCATTCTCCTCCCGCGGCGGCAGCCGGCGCCGGGGCGCTGGCAGCCGTGGACATCCTAGGGCTCGACTTGCAGAGAGGAGAACCTCATCGATCTGGCGCCCTTTAACTTCCCACGTTAGCGCGCACCTGCCGAGAGGGCCAGAACAAAAGGTCGAGCGCTTCCTCCTCAAGCTCCGCGACCGCATGGAACGGTGAGCATTTCTTGATCAGTAGCAAACCTAATGAATGATCTGCACAACGTTTTGAATCTGCTGTAGAAACATTCAGAATATTTCTCAAAAGAAAATGTTTTTTTGGTTATTTTGATGTTTGCAGGGTTGGGATCGACATACCCGACAATAGAAGTGCGGTTTGAGAACCTGAATATCGACGCGAGGCGTACGTCGGCAACCGGGGAATCCCGACATTCACCAACTTCTTCTCCAACAAAGTCATGGGTATGCATTTTCAGTAAGAACCTTGTTGCTTACAGTCATCTGGAGAACTGAAAAGTTCAGTGCAGATGTTGAGTGATTTCTATTGCACCTTCTGATTCTTGTGTAATACTGTTTCGATCTTCAGGATGTGCTGAGTGCTCTGCGTATTGTTTCAAGTGGGAAGAGCGCATTTCTATCATGCCATGACATTAGCGGAGTCCATAGACCCGGCAGTGAGAAATCGACAACTGTTTGTTTACATGTCTCATAGTTTTCAGTAGATTGGAAGTTTTAATCATGTGGACGTTGGTCAGAATGTCGCTTGTTGCTTGGCTGGATGTGGGAAAACTAGTCTACTCCTAGCTTTGGCAGGAAACTGACTCAACTCTGAAGTACCACGTCTTCCATGCTTCTTAATTTTGAGTAGTTTATAATTCCATACAGAATATTATACGGGAAGATTTATTGTAAGCGTAACATGATGAATTTGAATTGGAAATGTCAGTGTCAGGAGAGTGACTTAAATGGACATGACATGGATGAGTTCGTCCCAGAGGACATCGGCATACATCGGACAGCATGATCTTCACATCGGCGAAATGACGGTGAGGGAGAGCGCGGCCTTCTCTGCAGATGTCAAGAGTGGAACTCGTTACGGTATGTACATTGTGCACTGTAAAGGGAAAAGGATAATTATCACGATATTGTGAGTGATACTTAATTACTATGGTGATTTCATATTACAGGATATGCTTGCTGAACTCTCACAGAAGGGAGAAAGAAGCACACATTAAGCCCGATCCTGATATTGATGTTTACATGAAGGTGAAATTGTATCTCATTGAATCAAATCCTTATCTATTACATTAGACAAGAATTACTCAAGTTATTATGCTCTTCTGTCCAAACAGGCCATCTCTGTGGAAGGCAAGAGAGTGTGATCACAGATTACATCCTCAAAGTGAGTACCATACATAACATAAACAAGAGCCAAAGCAATGCATATGCCCTAACATACTTGCTTTCTCCCAGATTTTGGGTCTGAAATCTGTGCAGATACATGGTTGGTGACGGTATGATCAGAGGTATCTCAGAGGACAAAAGAAGGCGTGTCACAACTGGTGTGTGCAATATGCATTTAGGAAAGAATACACTAAATGTACCCTTTTGATCATGACAGTAAAATCTGGACGTCTCGAAATATTGAATTTTCGTAGGTGAGATGCTTGTCGGGCCAGCAAAGGCATTGTTCATGGATGAATCTCCCTGGTTTGGACAGCTCCACAACGTACCAGATTGTCAACTCCCTCAGGCAGTCTGTTCACATTCTCGGTGGCACGCACTGGATCGCATGCTTCAGCCTGCACCTGAAACATACGAGCTCTTTGATGACATTGTGCTCCTCACTGAGGGCCAAATCGTGTACCAGGGCCCTCGAGAAATGTCCCTCGAGTTCTTTGAGGCCATGGGATTCAGATGTCCTGAGAGGAAAGGTGTTGCAGACTTCTTGCAAGAAGTGAGTGATCAACCAGAATTTCTCTTTACTGCACGTTCGGACTCAGAAACTCCAATTTGACAGTGTCTTTTGTGAATTCACAGGTTACATCTAGGAAGGATCAGCACCAGTACTGGTGCCGAAGTGACGAGCCATACCGATACATCTCAGTTAACGACTTCACGGAGGCATTCAAAGCATTCCATGTTGGGCGTAAGGTTGGCTCAGAGCTCAGCTGTGCCCGTTCGATCGAACCAGGAACCATCCCTGCTGCGCTCGACGACCTCGAAGTTCGGTATCAGCAGATGGAGCTTCTCAAGGCATGCTTCTCTAGGGAGTGGTGCTGATGAAGAGGAATTCGTTTGTTTACATCTTTAAAGTAGTCCAGGTATGCATCTTGGTCTTGAAATCTTCTCTACTTCTGAATTCGGAGCAAAATCTGATGAATATTACATGTTGTACCAGCTCATAATCCTTGGGACCATCGCATGACTGTCTTCTTGCGCACCAAGATGCAACGGGGCACTGTCGAAGATGGAGTGATCTTCCTGGGTGCGATGTTTCCTTGCCTAGTCACGCATTTGTTCAATGGATTCGCCGAGCTCGCGATGAGCATTGCAAGCTGCCATATTCTATAAGCAGAGGGACCTGCTCTTCTATCCATCATGGGCATATGCATTGCCTACATGGGTACTCAAGATCCCAATATCATTCTTGGAATGCGCTGTATGGATCTGCATGACTTACTATGTCATCGGCTTTGATCCAAAACGTTGAACGGTTCTTCCGCCCATTACGTGCTGGCTTGTACTGATGCAGCCAGATGGCATCCTGGGTCTCTTCCGGCTTCTTGCTGCGTTAGGAAGAGACATGGTTGTTGCGGACACGTTGGGTCATTTGCTCAGCTTGTTCTTCTGATTCTCGGTGGCTTCTTGATAGCTAGAGGTATGTCAAATATTCATTCAGTGATTGTTCAGGTAGTGTCAACTGTCAAGAGCATCGTGCTGAGTTATCTTTCTGCAGATAACATCAAGAAATGGTGGATTTGGGGCTACTGGTCCTCACCTCTGATGTATGCACAGAATGCCATAGCGGTGAATGAGTTCCTTGGCCATAGCTGGCAGATGGTAATGCAGCATCTCCTGGGCCCTTGATCAGCTCTAATTTCAGATAGATAACTCAAAAACAAATGTCAATGTTTGCGCAGGTTGTTGATCGGACAGTAAGCAATGACACGCTCGGCGTACAAGTCCTCAAGGCGCGTGGCATCTTTGTAGACCCAATCTGGTACTGGATCGGTGTTGGTGCCTTACTTGGGTACATCATGCTCTTCAACGTCCCTCTCATTCTGTCCTCGACTTGCTTGACCGTGAGTACCTGCTCAGCTGCTAAGTACAATTGATTCACACATTTCAAATACCTTATGTCGGTACTGACATCCTTCTTGTAACTACAGCACTCGAAAGGGCCAAAATGTTGTTTCCGAAGAGGAACTGAGGGAGAAGCATGTAAACCGTACTGGAGAAAATGTAGAGTTGCTGCTTCTTGGAACAGATAACCAGAATTCACCTTCTGATGGTCAGTAGCATATTCTTGCATAGAATGCGTCAAGGAACACGTGCCATATTTGCATCCTTGTAACAGTGTAACAAATGCAGAAAGAGGAGAAATCACGGGAGCTGACACCAGGAAGAGGGGATGGCGCTTCCATTTACTCCCTTGGCGATAACCTTCGACATATCAGATACTCTGTGGACATGCCTCAGGTAAGGCATTACCCAGAAGTTCTGTCATGTGCTCAACAAAGCAATTGCTAATGAAAAATACTATATTGTATGCACACATCTTCGACAGGAAATGAAAGACAAAGGTATCACTGAAGACCGGCTACTGCTGCTGAAGGGTGTTAGCGGAGCTTTCAGGCCGGGAGTTCTTACGGCATTGATGGGCGTCAGCGGGGGCGGGTAAGACCACTTTGATGGATGTGTTGGCGGGAAGGAAACTGGCGGTTATATTGAAGGAGACATCAGCATCTCTGGATACCCAAAGAACCAAGACACTTTTGCCCGGATAGCTGGTTATTGTGAGCAAAATGATATCCACTCTCACATGTCACCGTCTATGAATCCCTCGTGTACTCAGCATGGCTCCGACTGTCCCCTGATGTAGACTCGGAAGCAAGAAAGGTCAGTTGAATGACCTTTATCCTGCTAGTTCACAAGTATCTCACTATTCATTTCGCATTGCAAGAGATCACTGAAGTATTGCAGCTGATTCACTTTATGGATGCAGATGTTGTGGACCAAGTCATGGAACTCGTCGAGCTGACATCACTGAGGGGAGCATTGGTGGGACTGCCAGGAGTGAATGGTTTATCCACCGAACAGCGTAAAAGGCTCACAATTGCTGTCGAGCTTGTTGCTAACCCGTCCATCATATTCATGGATGAACCAACTTCTGGACTAGACGCAAGGGCAGCTGGCAATCGGGATGAGGGCGGTCAGAAACACGGTCGACACAGGAAGAACAGTTGTATGCACCATCCACCAGCCCAGCATTGATATCTTTGAAGCTTTTGATGAGGGTAAATTGCACTGTGGGTGACAAAAGTGTAATCTGTAAAACTACTGAATGTCTCTCGTATGAGCACTCACATGGTTATTCTTGAGCTTCTGCAGCTGTTTCTGATGAAACGCGGAGGTGAAAGAAATTTATGTCGGCCCCTTGGGACACAACTCGTGCCATCTGATCGATTACTTTGAGGTGAGCCACGGCACTGACCTATTGAAACAGAACACGCTATTTCCGCTTATGGCATGCTGATAACCTTGCTTGGTGCTCCAAATGTAGGGAGTACAAGGAGTAAAGAAAATCAAGGATGGTTACAACCTGCAACATGGATGTTTTAGAAGTCACCACCCTAGCCCAAGAGGATGCCCTGGGGGTCAACTTTGCCGAGTATACGTGAATTCTGACCTATAAACCGGTACGTTTCAGTCCCGAATGATGTTCCATATTTTAATCCTCTATCAGTCTATCTCCTTTCACTGATAAGCATGCATCATGGCAGGAGGAACAAACTTTGATCAGTGAACTAAGCGCACCTCCACCTGGATCGTCCGACCTGTACTTCCAAGCCAGTACGCACAGTCCTTCTTCACACAATGCATGGCTTGCCTGTGGAAGCAGCACAAGTCATACTGGCGAAATCGTCATACACTGCAACTAGCATCTCTTCACGACGGTTATTGCCCTCATATTTTTGGCACCATCTTCTTGAACTTAGGCAGGAAGATGTAAGTACCTCTGCCGCAACGGCTCCACTGACCTGATCGATTTGCCATACTGTGAGAAAGAAACTTATTTATAATTCATCTTTCTCAGCGGCAAGAGACAGGACCTGTTCAATTCCTTGGGATCCATGTATGCAGCAGTTTTTTCATTGGAATTCAGATGGCCAATGCGTGCAACCGATTGTAGATGTTTGAGCGAACGTCTTCTACCGAGAAAAAGCTGCTGGGATGTACTCTGCCCTACCATATGCCTTTTGCACAGGTAATGGTCGTTGCAGAGATTTGAAAGAAATCATTGCACTTTTCTCCTTCGATCGACTTCTACATTCTGACAGTGTTAACCATTTCACAACAGGTTCTTATTGATATCCCACACGTCTTCCTCCAGTACCATGTTTATGGTCTGATTGTCTACAGCTTGATTGCTGGACTGGGCATTTATCAAGTCTCTTTGTACATCTTCTCATGTTTCTTCACCTTCCTGTACTTCACATTTTACGGGATGATGGCAGTTGCCATGACACCGAACAGCGATATTGCTGCCATAGTTGCAACTGCATTCTATGCGGTATGGAACATCTTTGCTGGCTTCCTAGTCCCCCGACAGTAAGTCCTCCATGAGTAGTTCATTATATGCACCAACTGTCTACATCTTCTGTCATACGCTGTTTGACGTTAATCCCCTAAATAAACATTTATGGTTGGCTTGCAGTAGATACCAATATGGTGGAGATGGTACTCATGGCATAAGACTAGCCCAGATTGGCATGACACTCTACGGATGGGACTTGTTGCCTCACAAGATGGAGTATATCGCAGACGGATACGTTGAGATGGGGAAGTGTGAAGATTTCATCAACAGATCTTTGGATTCAGGTCATGACTGACCGTAGGTTTTATGGCTACTGGTGTGTGGATTCGCCCGTTCTCTCTCACTTGAGAGGTTCGCTTTTGTCTTTGCCGTGTCTCCATGCAAAGTCTTAAACTTCCAAAGAGATAAGAAGACAAGCCACCCCAAAACAGATTCAGGCTTTTCCTTCAGCTCGATATAGAGTAATTAGGATGCAGTTGGCACCGCATCAAAGTAAATGAGGTACAGTAATTTGTTTCGTGTCTAGGCACATCACATCTGGGCTTCATAGAGGCTGAGTAGATTCTCTAGTGTAATTATGTCATATTCTTGTAATTTATAGTTTCACACGCAGCAAATGGGGCTCCACTGTAAGTATGTAACAATTATCGACAGTATCAATGATGTCAAATTTCCACTAAGTATTAGATGTCCCTCTTGTGGGTTTCAATTGATACTTGTTGGTCCGTTGCGAAAGAAGTTGATGAACTATGATTAACGCTAGAGTCATGGAAAAATCTATGACACTCGCTAACATAACGCTGAAGAACATGTGTGGGCACAGTACTCAGAAATTACCTGTGAAACTATGCTTTGGGAACTGATATATCAAGATGGTAAATGGTGATGAACCTTGCGTGTTCACCATAGGAATTAACATGAAACTTTGGGGGGGGGGGGGTGCTCACTTTCTGGACAGCATGGCAATTAAAAGGGTTTATCATCCGCTTCCGCCTGCTATCCGAACATCGACTCGACAACGGTATGGCCGTGGCGCGCCGATCCGTCTCCAGCTTCCACCACTCCTTAACAGATGGGCGCTGATGTCGTCCGTAGTCTTCGTCTTCCTCTGGGTCGGCTGCGCTTGAGGAGGAGGAGGCGGAGCGACCGGCGGGTCTTAGAGACCCTGTACGCCCTTGCGGCCGCCCCGGATGGCCTTTGAGGCGGAGCGGCGCAGAAGAAGACAACCCCGGCGCCCTTGTCGATCGTGGCGGCACCGAAGCAGAGAAGACCCGTCGCTTCCCAAATGGCCGGCGCCGGAAGAGATGAAGCTCCGTCGCCTCGCCCCCGGCGGCGACGGCCCGCCCTTAATCGGAGACGTCGCGTATCGCGGCTGGTTCCAGATCTCGTCCTCCGGAGGGGAGCGCTGGAACAGAAGCCGAACAGAACCTGTAGAGAACACGAAGACAACACCCGAGTAAGGCTCGCAAAACTGAGATCAAAAGGACCAAGCATCGGCTACTTACGTCGTTCGGTGGGTTCGCTCGGCAAAAAGGAGCCGGCCGTCCGGAGAAGTCTAGGCTCGTCCCCTGAGCTAGGATCTTCTCGAGTCGACTTGCACCTCGCCCTCCGACAGCTCGTCGGTGGCCTCCCGGGTCGGATCCTCCGCGCCGGTGTACTCGTACATGGGGTGCGCTCGGAGTTGGCTGGCTGCACCCGCACACCGGACGAAGGTGCGAACGACAGTCGCCCCGGTGACCCCGGCCTCCATCGCCTGGCCGAGCTGTGCATCAGCACGTCGACGCTGTCCTGCTCTCGGTCGAGGGTGTGGATCCTCCAGCTTGACCTGGCTACCGCGCCTGGCCCGAGAAGGATGGCAGCGCTGGGTCGGCATTGGCACAATAGAACCACTGGGCGTTGCAACCCTTGCAGGGACGATGCATCGGCGGGGTCCGGGTAGCTTTTCGCCAACTTCGCCCTCAACTGAAACCCGGCTGCCTCCAATACGGCCGGGCTGTCCTTTCTCGGCTGCGGCTTCACCATGAATAGATGCTTCCACAGCGCGAATGCGGGCGAATGCGAGGTAGCATCTCGCAGAGCGTGATGAAGCTGGCGACGTGTAGGACACTGTTCGGATTCAGGTTGTGCAGCTCCAGCCGTAGTAGTACAGAAGCCTGCGCAGGAACGGGTGGACCGAACCGAGAACCCTCGCTCGAAGAACGAGCAGTTTACCACCAGCTCACCGGTGTCCGGCGTGGGGATGGTCTCCCCCGTGGCAGCGCGGCACTCGACCAGCTCCTTTGAGAGGAGCCCCATCCGGACGAGGATCTCCAGCTTCGCCTCCGTCACCGTCGACTTCATCCATGGAGAGGGGGCCATTGGCTCGGTCGACGATCCCTCCTCGTCCAGCAACTTCCAACCAAGGCGTCCTCCTCGGTTTCGTTTGATCGGCTTCCCAATCCGGGGCTTGCATCCGAGGGAACCAGGGAGGGGATTAGGGTTTTGGGCGGGGCGGGGCGCGCAGAGCGGCTGGGAGCAAGAGGAAGACGAAGCGGCGTGCGCGAGGAGAATGCGGATGCGTTTGAGAGCGTGGGCACTCCCGCAGCCTCTGCCGGATATAAAGGGAAGGATCGGGCGGTTCGGATTCCCCGCGTCTCCACGTTCCGGATTCGCCGCGCTCACGACCGTTGTCGTTTCGGATTCCGCCGCACGTTTCGGCGGCCATGGCGCCGCGTGTATCTCGCGCCCACGACCAGGCTGCGTCGCGATTCGTGCGGACTTAATGAAGGAGATCCGACCGGTTTAGCCTTCCAGCTGTATAACCCGACGGAATACGTCTCCGCTATATGGTGGCTAAAGCGTATTCTCCAAGAATCCCTAGCTGGCTGCCTAGAGGGACTCGGCGTCGGGCGTTTTGGCCACAGAGGGTATCAGAGACTGGCCTCCAGCGAGGAACGCAGTGGCTGAGTACACCCGAGTGAGGGGCAGTAATGGTGTGCCTCCCGAAGTCGCGCGAGTCGGATGCTGAGCAACTCGGAGCCGCTGGATTCTCCACCCAGAGCTCATCGAGCGCTTAAGCCTCGAAGCTCTGGTCTCTGGGATCTCCAGATTCAGTGGAATGACCCGGCATAAGACTTGAAACTCAGGAGCCTATGCGCCATGTCTGTTTTTTCGGACTTGGAGTTCCAGAGGCATTCCCTCAGGGGACCCTAGCCGGCCTTAACCCTCTCGGGAAGGCCGGGTGCTACTCGGGAATTCAGTCGGGATTTATGGCAGAGCCCCACGCCAGGTTATCAGTCGGTCCCTGCCCCCCAGGGGTGGACCGGATGCCACTAGAGATTACCCGTTAACAGCTCACCCGCCTTGACATTCCTGCCTTACGGGTAAATGTTACTTGGCTTAAATTGTCTTGTTTGCAGGAGTCCAGTCAGCCCTTCACAATCTCCCGGCGAGCCGAAGTCAGTCGGGAAGGTCATCCAGAGGCCAAGACCGGTGGCGGCGAGATCGTGAAGGACTCGGGGGCTACTGATGGTGATATGCCACCCGGTATCACCAAGGAGGACGAATCCGCCTTCCAGCAACGGGATGGGCCGGGCGGCTACTTGGAGTCCGACTACAGCACGGGGGCGCCTCACCAGCGTGGAGTACAAGGCAAGGACTAATACCTGTCCGGCTTACCCGGAATCAGTTGTAACCGAATAGGAAACCAATCTGTTAACCGACTCGGACTCTGTAACCTACTCCGGCCGACTATATAAGGCCCGGTAGGGGACCTCCGATCGGAGAACATCTCATCTAGCTTAATCTCCATTGTTTCATAGCTCAGGCCCCTTCGAGATTGACTCTCTAGGGCTTGCGGCACTCGGGATACAGCAATACCAGCCACCAAACACAGGACGTAGGGTATTACTTCTCCGAGAGGGCCTGAACCTGTCTAAATCTGTCTCCCGTGTGCAGCCATCCTGATTTGCTGTGCTCACGCAGCCCCGTAAATAGTATTGCCGGAATATACTCCGACAGGTTTCCGCGACATTATTCATGCTTCAAAGTTTTAGAAATCTCTATAAACTTGTTAAAGCAAGATTTAAAATGACATATGTGCACATACATACTCGCAATCCATTAGTGTTTCAAAACCATCATTACTATTATGGTGTAAAAACTTCTAAAATAAGGGTATACTGAACTAACATGGCATGATAGGTTTAAATGCGTCAAGGGATTAACCAGTTTAAACTATGCTAAAGGAATAGACATAACATGCTTATATATGAATTGATTAGGAGCAAGGCAGCTGCGGCAGGGCTTTGCTGCGACAGGAGAAAGGAGCTACGGCAGGGGGAAGAGGCTGCTGCGATGAAGGAAGGGCTTGCCGCGGTGAGGAATAGCTTTGCCGGCGGCGGGGAATAGCTTTGCCGCGGCGGGGTGAGAGGGCAGCTGCAATTGCCGCAGGTTGCCACGGCAGAGAAAACAGCAGCGCGGGCTGCCGCAGCACTGCCGCAGTAAGGGAGAGGTTGCCGCGGCGGAGGCGAGGTAGCGACGGCAGCTGATGTGAGTTGCCGTGACAGGAACATGGTGCTTGCGGCAGTTGCCGTGGGCTGCCATGGTAAGAAAAAGGGGCAGTGTCAGGAGGAGAGGCTGCCGCGGTGGGGCGTTGCCACGGTAAGGCGCTGCCGTGGCGGAGAAAGAGGTTGCCGCCGCGGTAGAGAAAAGGCTGCCGCGGCGGGGAAAGGAGTTGCCGCGGTGGGAAATGGGTCTGCCGCGGCGAGGCGGGGTTGCGAAGGCAGCTTCATGGGCTGCCGCGGTGGGAAAAATGCTGCCGCGGCAGAGATGGTGGCAGTGGGGTAGCTTGCCGGCGGCAGGAGATGGGCAGCTGCGGCAGGGTTGTGGGCTGCCACGGCAGGGGATTTGGCTGCAATGGTTTGCCGGCGGTAGGAGCTGGGCAACAGCAGCAGTAGCTCGCACGCGGCAGAAAAATGGTGGCAGCGGGGTTGCCGCAAGCTGCCGCGGATAGGAAAAAGGGGGCGTTAACTCCTTGCGGTGGCTGTGGGGAGCTTGTCGCGGCAGGGAGTAAGTGGCAGCGGCAGTTGTCATGAGTTGCCGCGGGGGGAAATCAGCTGCCATAGCGGGGAAGAGTCTGCCACGGTATTGCCGCGGTAGAAAGGAGAAAAGCTAGGGGAGCTCGAGCAAAAAGACTTGGGCAGCTTGGGGTTGGATGAGGAAAGATGGGAAGGTGCGCGGGAAGAAGTTGGAGCTCGGCTTGCTGGAGGAGAAGAACCTGGAGCTCGGGAAGACTTGAGAGTGGAGAAAGAGAGCTGGGTTGCTGACGGAGGAATCAAGGAAGAAGGAGGAAAGTACTCGGCTATTGTAGCTGATGTAGTGGCAAGCTTGAGGTGCTTGGGTGTGCAGGAAACCAGTGGTGTTGAGGGCATGGAAGAGCTCAGGCGGCAGCTTCAGAGGAAGGTGATGGCAGAAGCGGAGGGCTAGAGGGAAGGAACCAAGGGGTGAAGAGCTCATGACGTCTAGCTTCAACCTTGAGAGCTTGGGAGGCTGAGGAAGTAGAGGGGCGCTCGGTTCTCATCACCAGAAAATGGAGGAGGAGCTCGATGGAAGGTGAAAGGAGCAGCGCCAAGAAAATGAGAGCTCGGGCGCTTGGAGGAAAAATGGGGAGTAAGCTTGAGAGCAGCTCGGTTTCAGATGGACATCTCGGCTTGGAAGACTTAAAGAAGCAGAGCAGCTTGTTGCTTAAGGATTGGGGATGGCCATGGCTTGGAGGAGGACACGCCCTGGGCAGCTTGGTTGCGTGGGGACTGGAGTAGACAAAGTTTGGGGAGAATTAAAGGAGCAGAGTAGGAGGTGCGTGATGTGCAAGAAACAGGGAGAGAGTTGCTCGTTTGGTGCTAGTGGAGAGGAGAGGCCCTGCTGCTTGGCGTGTAGAACTGCTCAGGGAAAAGAGTGAGGATAGGAAAGGAGAAGATGGGACAGGGGCTGAGCTCAAGTAAAGAAAAGAAAGAGTGATGGGAGTTCGGTCAACTGCTGTTGCTGCTGCTGTGTGGAGAAAATGGCACGACATGGGAGGAAAGAGAGCAGTAGGGGAGTGAGGAGTGAGTTGATGGGAGGTGGCATGGCAGTAGGGAAAAGAGGAGTAAGGAAAACAGGGGGCATGTACTACAAGATAGAGAAAAGGTGGCAGGAAAAGGAGGGTGGCGTGGTTTGGAGTGTGGTAGTGAGGAACATGGGAGCAAGAAAAGAAAGGTGGCAACAGGGAAGTGGGGCTGCAGCAGGAAGAAAAGGACCTGGTGCTTGAGTGAAGGAAACCTAGAAGTTGGGAGGTTGCAGCTTATTAGAGAAAAGGAATGGGGAGTATGGGAAGGAGCAGCAAGGAGAGAGGAAGGGTGCCAGCTCAGGTAGAGTAGGGGAGTGAGGAATGAGTGCTGCTGGGATATACTCAGCGAGCAGTTGACCTTGAGATTGAGTGCTGGGTTTGCTTTAGGGGAAGTAGAGAAAAAGCACAGGGGACCTGTAGAGTGCGGCATTGTATTGGCAGGAAAGAAAATGCTGGACTTTAATATAGGTCAGAGGAAAAAGGAGACGGGAGAGAGGAATGGTGCTGGTCGGTGCAATAAGGAATGGTAAAAGGATCAACATCATTTGGTAGAAAGATAAAAATGGATAGATATTTTACGTCCTGGCGTGGTAACACGGTAGAAGTGGAAGGTATCCGTAAGACATGTATAAGCACAGGGAGAGGAATCATGGTTGTTATGGTTTTACCGAGAAAATATAAATTAGGGTGTGAAGTATATGTGTCCACATACACTTGAAGATTTTTGCATATATGGGGTTTGCACGTGGATGGAATAGACATGCAAGGTTACGGTGAGTGGAGCTTGAATGTTGCCGCTGATATATGCATGCATATATGCATGGGATGGTGGCAGAGTCGAACGACGAATTAGGGATTTGATCCGTTGCTCGGAAGAATGGATCAGGGTTTTACGTATGTGCATATACATAAAAGCAGTATATTTTTTGCACATGCTCGCGATAGACCATGGCGGAGTATGTGGTGGAATTTCAAGTCATTCGGGGAAGGTTTGTGACGAATATATGTTCCAAGTTCGCAGAAGTACCATGTGGGCATTAGCGGCAGATGTCGGTTTAGGTTGTACCGATGAGGAGGGAGGGGAAGGGATGCCGAAGGTGTATTCGTGGAGAGATAACAGGGCGAGCGGCCACGTATAGAGACAAGGTGTAAGGCAAGGTCTAAACTACTTGCCGGACAGAGTTTCGGCAAAGCAGAGGTCAAGGGAACAGGAACGGAGGGGAGAGGTTTTGATTGCTTTGCTTTAGGGTTTGAATAGAAGCATGATTTGAATAAAATTTTTATTTTGGTGTATTTTAATCAGCATTATTCGCAAAAAGTTTTTGTTGGCCCTAATTTTTAGGTTTCGAAAATTAGGGTGTTACACTCATGCTGCAGCCATACATAGGGGTATTTATATTTCACATTTGCTATTTCTCGATTGATTGCTTTTTTGTTTGTAGTGGCTGATCATTTTTTCAACCTCACGAGCTCACAGAGGTGATTAAAATTGTGAGATAGAACTAACAGTGACAACACCAAAGCCGAGGCAGGAGATATCACGAGAATTGTTAGAGATGGTTAAGGTGAACAATAGTTGAGGAAGTTTAGAGAAAAGGCTTGATCTGGTGACAATGGCTGCTGGACACGACGAATCGAAGATGACGATAATATGGACACAACGATGACACGGAGGTAATGGCGTCAACGAAGAAAAAATTGAATTGAGGAGGCGGCGATGATACCAATAGGAAGAAAAAGACTAAGAAAAAAGAAGACGTTAACCTAAATCTAATGGTTTAGAGAATGGACCGTGTTAAATAGTTACTTGCATTATAGATATTTATTTGGTCACCAAACGTGGAGATAGAAAAAGAAACATGCTTGCCGGTTCTGTGGCTGCTTTCTGCCGGTGAAACCCACCGATCACCAAAAGGGCATCTTTGCCCTTTCCAAGCCACTGTTTGCAAGTAACATATCATTTATACCCAACTATCCTTTTGTTCAAGGATTATCATTAGTAGTATAACATGCTAGCTCAATATAGACATCGTCTTAGTGGGATTTCTCATTTCTGCAAAGGGGATAGCCGGCGTCGAGCTCAACCGCAGGAACGCGTCCGCTAGAAGCTGTGCGCCCTCGCTTGCTTATACGTAATAGTAACTTACAGTGTGAAAGCACCGGACGACATGGACTCACGAAAGCTGACCGGAACGCATGGAAAAACACACTTCGTCCACGATATTCTCACTCCATCATGTTTTTTACATGACCGCTTACGTGATGGCCAGTAGCTGCAAGTATATCCCTGAGAGAACCATACACCACTTATGACGTGACAGTCATATTGTAATCAGTTGGTACTGCATAGGAGGAATTTTATTGTGTCAATAATTGTTATAGTTACAGAAGCAACATATAAAAAGGGTATTCATCGTAATAGTGATGATCCGTGTACTCGGAGAATCCTGCTTTACCTGTTTTCTCATAACGGCTAGTTTTTAAAGAGCTGTCTATATATATCTCTATGTCTCCTTGAGTTCAGAACCTTTGGTCATTCTATTCTCTGCTCTTAAGTGCAAAGCTAACCTCCTCAAGCTCTAAGTTCATCTTTGTGAGGATATCTTTGAGAGGAAGGAAGATTTGAGCCATAATTAAACATCAAGTAAGAATTGCCTTCAAGCTAATTTGAGATTTGCTTTTACACTTGCAGGTTAAGATCTTCTAGACGGTTAGGAGTATTTGAGAGTTCTCATCCTTTCTGGTGAGCTTGAGAATTTTATGAAGGTTGAGATTCGCACCTGAAAGGGAAGAATTATCAAGAAAAAGTTGAGGAAACGCAAGAACATCCTCGAAGGATAAAGGCTTGAAAGGAAGCTAGCTCTTGATCACGAGTGATCGAGCTCCCCGAATGGAGACGTAGAATTCCCTCAAGAATCCTAACTCCGACAACAAACAACTTATCTCTTTTGGTTATTTCTTCTCGCATTTATATTCCGCAAGTTTAGCTTTATTTGATATATATTGAACTTGGTTGTGTGGTATCTAGCTTACTTGTGCTCGTATCATTCTTGCCTTGGCAACCTTTATTTCTGCATAATTACAAGAATAATTAAAAAATTAATTAAAATTGTTTAGTCGCTTATTCACCCCTCCCCTGTAGATCGACACCTTGATCTTACATAGGAAAACAAATCCTCCTTGGTTAGTCGCTCGACACCCTGGGTCAGAGGGGTGTCGGTCGTCGTAGAGAGCCGGAGCGTGCTCTACTTTACAACTTTTTCGTCACTGGTGTGACTCGGCTGGTGCCTTAGTACCATGGATGACTAGTTTAGTGGAGGACCTTACACCAAAGAAGACCGGTCTCCTCGATAGTCACCAAGGTGCCACCTTCTTTTTGGAACCTTGAGGTCATTGTGCCTTTGCTCTGGGGCGAGCAATGTCTCGGTTTCGCTGAGATTTTACCTAGGTGGGGCCATAGTGTCTCATATTGGCTAGGCTCCCCGTAGATGGTGTCACTATTGTTGTTATGAAAACAACACCGAAAAGTGGGTGTTGATAGCTTAATGGCAACATCACAATAGTGATGGGCTGTGTACAATAGCCTTATTACAAGGTCGTTACACACTCAATAATATAAGACATGTCGATGTTTTTTGAATAAGTTCGGCCACCTCGTGGAGCACAGTCATAGCCCTATATTGAGAAATGAGTCTCGTGTAGGACTTGACTAACGACTTGAGTCGTCGTGTAATTTGCAAGGCCACTCCTAGAGCTCCTCGTTCGAGACTTGGATCTCTAGGTTTCCCTCCCATAAAATTCTCATTTATGAGATGGATTTCAAACCTCCCATGAGGATGTGATATAGACAAGAGCTTCTTGACTAATGACCAAGGATAACTTTGAGGTATTAGAAAGGTAAGGGTAGAACTGAAAATTTTGGTCTCTAAATTTATGTTGGACTACGAAAGTAAGGTGCCACATGGTTTATGATATACTAGACCCCTTATATACATCATAATGAATCTCTTTTTACTTTTTAGTTTACTAATTACTTGTTGACTTTTAAACTTTTTTATACCACGTTAATGTCACGCAGGATTTTATTAATCGGCCTATACGCAGATTATTTATGTCCCAACGGTAACATATTCAGGCCGAGTTCTGTGATTTTCTTATTGTTTGTTTATCAACTAGACTGTTATATTGTCTCTGCGGTGGCATCTGGTACCCCTTTCTGACACCATTTCAAAAATAAATAAATTGTACGGCACGGTCAAGCATACCTATGTAAATGGTTTTGGTATCTGATTTGTAGTTTATCTATCTTCTAAATGCTGTTGCCAAGACCTAAGTAGTCCCTTCTGCTTCCAGAATGAATAGGAAAATTATGGTTCAGAAACATCAGTTTCCCTTTACTAGAACTTCTAATATGCTGTCATGTCAGCTAGTGTGGCTAGGTATGGTGAGCCTAGCATTTTGGCCATGCAGTGCCGGTCATGACTTTGGAACGTGAACCAGGTGGGGTACCGGGACCTCGCAGTACTGAAGAGAAACGGAGATGTTGACCGCTCCGCTTTGCATGGACCGAAGTGATACTACTGAAGCATGGGTCCCACGTCCTGGACCCATTTCTCAGTGGCACTTCTATTTGACGGGTTCCCAGGGTAGAGGTGCTGGTCAAGCAACTTGGGCCCGAACATTCCGATTTCTTGGCTCACACGTGTCACCATATACCTCTCGCATATTTGTCCTGAGATTTTGTGTTCAACCTAGCCCTGTGTACATTGGTGTGTATGAACGGCGTGCGTGTGTAACTAAGAGAACAGCGGAGGATAGTGAAGCTGTTAGCACTTCCCACGAACGCAGGTAAAAATTGATAATATCTACTAAGTTAAGTACTCGAGGTTCAACTAGTTTAGCTAAAAGGCAGACCATAATTTATATATATATATATATTTTTAACAAGATTTTATCCGCATCAGCCGTCAAGGGGCCTCGACAAGGCCAAGCCTGGCGTCACCTATGGTCCAGCCATCGCCGTTCGAAATCCAAACCTGAACCTTAGGGTTCATGGCGGCAGCGACATTTGTGTTGAATAGGCGACCGACGAGGAAGAATCGAGAGAGCCGATGGAGAGAGCATGTCAATGCTCTCGTCGTGTTGATTGAGGCGCCAACAAGGAGTATGAGCGGCAGCGAGCTTGGAAGCAAGGGAGCAAGAGAGCAGGAGAAAGAAGATCAGAAGCGTCTATAAGATGCGGTCTTTGAAGTGTGCTAGTTATGTATGTATGTGCAGATGACGAGGTGTACCAAGGTCGCCATATATATTCATGTTTATATATGAATAGATACTCGTATATATATGAGTATTACAAATATTCTGCAATTAGTGATATACAAGGATGAGCATATTTTATTTACTAAAAGTATCTCTTAAATTTTTCTTACTAAAATTATTATATTTGTTTACACCGATAATTATATACACATGGAATTCTGGAAGTTGACTTGCTAAGCGTCAGTGCTTGGTGTTGAGAATAAACTGCCCACGGCAGTTGCTCTTTGTGAGCAATCTCAACAACGGCTCCGGCAGTTGCCAAATCGCAAACTGCACGACGGTTGCTTCCTCCCTTTTGACAACTGCAAGCAACTGCTATATGTAAACTCTATATAAGCATGAATCATCAATAAAGATTACACACTTCGATCTACTGTTCATTGGCCATTTACTTTACAATTCCAATACGTTATCAGCACTTTTGTTCTTCACTGAGCAAAAGAACAGAGCAAGAAGAAGAAGCGAAAGTGATCTACGGGACAATCCGATGGAAGAAGAATTATGCCTTGTGGACAGTGCTACCACAAATTCGATACTAAGGGAGTTAAAGTATTTCCAAACTCTGAGAAAGATGAATGGAGATATTTTAACTATCGCTGGACGCGATACGGTAATTGTTGGCACTGGACGTGCCATATTTACCCTCCCAGGAGGTACACAAGTGACAATAGAGGATGCCTTGCTGTATCCCGACTCGTCACGTACCCTCATTAGTTATCGAGATATCCGTAAAAATGGATTTCACATTGAAACCCATGAAGACAACAAAGAGGAGTATCTACTCTTCACCAAAAATTACGGATATGGCAAGCAAGTACTCGAAAAGATTCCTTCTCTATCGTCCGGTTTGTACTATACGTACATCAAACCCGTAGACCATGTTGCATACAAAGTAATTTTTCAGAATGTTAACGCATTCCAAACTTGGCATGATCGCCTAGGCCATCCCGGCATCGGGATGATGAGAAAAATTACTCGCAATTCCATCGGTCATAATTTGCTTGAGTCAAAATTTCCTCAATCTTCAGATTTCGTTTGTACCTCGTGTGCAACGGGAAAGCTAATTTTGAGACCCTCGCATCTCAAAATACAAGCTGAACCACTTCAGTTCCTTGAACGCATTCAAGGAGACATTTGTGGTCCCATCCAACCATTTTCTGGACCCTTTCGGTATTTCATGGTTCTTATTGACGCATCTACACGATGGTCACACGTGTGCCTTTTGTCCACACGAAACCATGCATTTGCCAAGATAATGCGGCAAGTCATTCAGTTACAAGCCCATTATCCAGAAAGTCGAATTAAGACAATTCGCATGGACAACGCTGCCGAATTCTCCTCACGTGCCTTCAATGATTATTGCATGGCTTTGGGGATTGAAGTTCAGCACTCGGTCCCATATGTCCACACACAAAATGGTTTGGCCGAATCACTGATTAAGAGGATTAAACTCATCGCAAGACCTTTGTTAATGAATTGCAGCTTGCCAACCTCTTGTTGGGGTCACGCAGTCTTACACGCTGCTGACTTAATACAATTGCGACCTACTGCATATCACAGTACTTCCCCTCTGCAATTGGTACGTGGAAATCCTCCTAGCATTTCCCATCTGCGTAAGTTCGGATGTGCTACGTACATCCCGATCTCACCACCGCAGCGGACATCCATGGGCCCACACAGGAAACTGGGGATCTATGTGGGGTACAAATCGCCGTCGATTATAAAGTACCTGGAACCCCTTACTGGGGATCTATTCACAGCCCGTCACGCTGATTGCATATTCGATGAGGAACATTTCCCGGCATTAGGGGGAGATTTCAAGTACCAGAAAGAATGCCCGGAAATCGATTGGAATGCTACAGCCATTTCATCCTCTGATCCACGTACCCAAGAGACCGAACTACAAGTTCGGAAAATCATCAATTTGCAACATCTTGCAAATAACCTGCCAGATTCATTTACTGATCTAAAGGGTGTTACCAAATCCTTAAATCCGGCCAGAAATGCGCCCGAAAGAGTGGAGGTACCAACAAAAACCACTCAACTCCCTGTTCCTCAAAAGAGGGGGAGTAGTACGGCTTCTGACCCGGAACAAGCTTCACGCAAGCAACTAAGGAAATCGAGGAGAAAACCCTCAAAGTCAAGTCAACTCAACGCTGACGAACACCTAATGGGTAGTGCACACCCAGTGGATGGGCAACCTCCACAACCTAGCTCCAGTCCGCGCACACTGGCTAGGTCATCGGAACACCCAGACTCACGCGTATTGGGAAATCACGAAGAGTCATCTAGGGTGCAAGAAATTTCCACCAACTATATCGATTCTGGAGAATCATTCAACCGTAAGTCTACGATTGTCGACATCTATTTTTCTGCTACAATTGCAAATACCCTTCTCAATGATCATGATCCAAGGACTATCGTCGAGTGTCAAAAACGCTCCGATTGGCCTAAATGGAAGGATGCAATACAAGCGGAAATTGCCTCGCTTAACAAAAGAAAGGTATTCACTGAAGCAATACCTACACCTCCCAAGGTTTTCCCTGTGGGATTCAAATGGGTTTTCATCCGGAAACGGAATGAGAACAATGAGGTGGTGAGATACAAAGCAAGGCTCGTAGCACAAGGGTTTACGCAGAGACCCGGCATTGATTACAATGAGACATATTCTCCGGTAATGAGTGGAATCACTTTCCGATATCTCATATCTTTGGCAGTACAAAATCGTCTATCTATGCAGTTGATGGACGTCGTGACCGCATACCTTTACGGGTCACTAGATTCGGACATTTACATGAAGGTTCCCTGACGGAATCTCTGTCCCGAATGCAAGCGCAAAACGCAACATGTACTGTGTAAAACTGAATAAGTCATTGTATGGCTTAAAGCAGTCGGGACGGATGTGGTACAACCGACTCAGTGAGTTCCTTCTTCAGAAGGGTTACTCCAATAGCGATGATTGCCCATGTGTCTTCATCAAGAAGTCCTCTACAGGATTTTGCATCATCTCAGTGTACGTCGATGATCTCAACATCATTGGCAACACACAAGATATCGATGAAGCACGCAATCACCTAAAAACGGAATTTGAGATGAAGGATTTGGGTAAAACCAAATTTTGCTTAGGTCTTCAACTTGAGCACCTTCCCTCAGGAATCATGGTACACCAAGCTGCCTATATCCAGAAGATATTGGAGAAGTTCAATATGGACAAATCCTACCCATCTAAAACTCCCATGGTGGTTCGTTCTCTAGACGTAGAGAAAGATCCGTTCAGACCAAGGGAAGATGGGGAAGAGATATTGGGACCCGACGTTCCATATCTCAGTGCCGTTGGAGCGCTTATGTATCTTGCAAATTGCACAAGACCCGATCTTGCTTTTGCAGTGAATCTACTTGCTAGACATAGCGCAGCTCCTACCAAACGCCATTGGTCTGGAGTCAAAAATATCCTTCGATATCTCCAAGGCACAAAGGATCTTGGTCTATTCTTTCAATTCCAGAGAAATCAGGACTCCAATATGATTGGATACACAGATGCTGGCTACTTATCTGACCCCCATAATGCCAGATCACAAACCGGCTTTGTGTTCCTACATGGTGGAACTGCCATATCATGGAAGTCTTCGAAACAGACTCTTGTGGCAACTTCTACCAATCATTCTGAAATAATTTCATTATATGAGGCATCACGCGAATGCGTGTGGCTTCGCAGAATGATAAACCACATACAGCAGTCATGTGGAATTGGTTCTATCGAATCACCTACCATTATCTACGAAGATAATGCGGCTTGTGTTGCACAGATGCAAACAGGATACATCAAGAGCAATATCACCAAGCATATTGCTCCTAAGTTGTTCTTTCCCCATGAACTTCAGAAAAGTGGGGAAATCGACATCTTGCAAGTCAAATCATGCGACAACTTAGCTGATTTGTTCACGAAGTCTCTACCAACTTCTACATTCCAAAAGTATATTCATGAAATTGGTATGCGACGACTTCGAGATTTGCAAGAATCAGGGGGAGCGTCTTCCTGAGTTAAGTCCTGTTCAAAGCATCATATTACACTCTTTTTCCCTTTATGAGTTTACTTTACAGGTTCTCATCAAGGTTTTTAATGAGGTAATATCAACATAAGAATATATGTCATATTTTCTGTTTTCCCCACTGGGGTTTTTAGGAAAGTATATACGACATATTCATTGCTCTCAAAACTCTATGAGTCCTCTCGTATTGAGTTCAACGAGACAATAATCATAATATGCTGTCGCATTTTCTCCTTATTTCCCATTGGGTTTTACAGGAGTTTTAAACAGCATGTCAATCTCTATACTCCTCATATTTTTCCCACAGGGTTTTTGGAGGAGTCATATTTCAAGATAATCTTTATCGCAAGGATGAGATTGCTCAAGGGGGAGTGTTGAGAATAAACTGCCCACGGCAGTTGCTCTTTGTGAGCAATCTCAACAACGGCTCCGGCAGTTGCCAAATCGCAAACTGCACGACGGTTGCTTCCTCCCTTTTGACAACTGCAAGCAACTGCTATATGTAAACTCTATATAAGCATGAATCATCAATAAAGATTACACACTTCGATCTACTGTTCATTGGCCATTTACTTTACAATTCCAATACTTGGCACGAAAGTGGAACCCTCATGCGAACTATGAAGCAGTAGTATGATGAACACACCGAGGACTACAGAAAAGCGAAGCAGAGGTTTGGACAAGGAAAGGTGGGTACGGGGTTGTTGGGTGGATATTTCGATCGGTTCCTAACTAATTCCAAATGCACCCCAAACAAGCAGCTCCCGCACACATCCTTCGAAACGGAAAAGAGAAATCGCATACGATTTGACGGAACGACCCTCGTTGTCTTCTCAGGTTCATCCATGTCCTGATATAAACTATCACGTAATCTGCCGGGGCACCTTAGCCAATTAACAATAGCCAGGGTCAACTCGTGTGGCCCGGTGACTGGCAACGTCGCCCTGGTCTACCTAAGTTTCGAAAGCGACTTTTGCACAAGCTTACCAATCTTTTGTTATATAATACCGAAATAGTACAATCTGTTCCTTCCTTTAGCCGAATGAAAGGGATTGCGACTTCTAGAAATCGCATGCAGGTCCCACTGCCTGTGACCCGCTGCCTGCCTTCATAGCACAGGAATAATTCCGGAACCGTATTTTACGGTCGACCGTTCGAAACGGTCGATTCCGACAGCCCCGTTCCGACAGCACGCGGTGTTCCGACCAGCTAAAAAACAAATCAAAGCAAACTTTCAACTAATTATTAAGTAACCTCCAACTGCAAATCAAAACAACTTTCAACTAAAAAAAAGATCGATTAATAAACTACTTCCAACTCGAGCCTGCAAACATTTCTACTAGATGAATTAAAACTTTCAACTCATGTTGGTTCAAATTTTCACCGACATACTTTGATTTTTTGATTGAAAAAATCAAACTACAAAGCTTCCTACTTCTGTTCATAGAGATTTCAACCTAAACTTTCCACCCAAAATTACCAGCTTTCAACTAGAAAATCGATCTCAAATCAAGCTTTCAACTCAACCAGCTAGAGCTTCTGACTTGTTTTTTCTTCAAAAAAACCGAAAATCAAAAGGGGATTTGGGCAGTGGCCGCCGGCCCATGGTGCCCTAGACGGGGTCGAGGAGGCGTCCCCGCCTTCTCCGGCGCCGGCGACGCGCGACGAGATGAGCTAGGCGGTGACCACCGGCGGGACAGCAGGACCGAGGCCACCAACTGACGATGCCGAGGCCCTGAGCGCGCGCCGACGGAGACGCCACGGCGTCCGTAGCGATGGCGCCGCCACGGCCGTCGGAGCAGATCTGGAGGTAGGGGAGGAGGGGCTCGGCGCCGGCTATGGTGGAGGAGGGCGGCGCGGGCCGGCTAGGGCGGAGGAGGGCGGCGCGGGCCGGCGGGGGAGGAGCTCGGGGCTGGCAAGAGAGAAGAGAGAGCCGGCGGGGTGTGCGTGGCGGGGGCTGAGCCAGGCAGCGGGCGGGAGCGGCACGGGAGGGCGGACGGGCATGCGGCGGTGGGAGGAGCTACGTGCGGCGGAGAAAAGGAGGGGGAGAGGATAAGGGTGAGGAGAGATGAGGCCTACAGAATGAGTGATGTCGGAATTAACCGCTGGCGTGGTGCACCGCGCATTATGATTTTCGGAATAATTCACGCGGGTTGCAATGCAAAATGCCATGAAGCTGAGGGCCGTTTCCAGAAAAAATGTCGGTGGTGCGAGTAACAGGCAGCCCAGCCAGGCCCTCTCGCCAGAGGAGGGGGCGACGGCGTCATCGGAAGGCGAATTGCGTGACGCAGCCCCTAACCCGCGTGTCTCCGGTTCCATTCCTTCACACCATTCACCACCCTTCCCCGCGCATTTATTTTAGCACCAAAGCGAAGCGGACCCCGCCATAACGCCTCCTGAGAGAAACACAGGGGCAAGCAACCCAGGTCACCCATCTACGATCCACCAATTCCCCGCGACGCGGCCCACGCTGTCAGCGGGAGTGCCGCCGTATCGGTGTCGGATCCGAAACGGCGGGTGGGGTGTGGCTCGCTTTGTAAGCGAAATATTAACAGCAGAGAGGGGAGGGCGTTTTATTAGGGGAAGCAATTGAATGGAACGAATGGCACCCGTTTATAGCTGGAGCTGTAGCTGTGCCCATAGCATTAGCATTTGGAGCTAGTATTCCTCCCCCTCCTTCCTCCTTAGTAGATTCGTCTCGTCGCCTTCCTCTCGCCTCCGTCTCTCTCCTCCTCCTGCCTGCTGCCGGTTCCCTGCCTGCATGGAGCCAGGCGGGCCGTGGCGCGATCCGCGCCAGGGATACCCGTACGGGGTCGGATCGGCGATGCAGATGCCGCTGCAGCAGCGGTCCGACGCGGCCGCGGCCGGTGGGGTTCTCAAGAGGAGCCTCGGCGAGATAGAGAGGTGGCAGCACCACCAGCGGCAGGTGGCGGTGCAGCAGGCGCTCTACATGCGCGCCGTCAGGCAGCGTACGGCAGCGACATCGGCGGCCGTCTCGCCGCTCACCTCGGCAGACATCGCCGCCGTGCTAGGCGGGGGACCGTCGCAGCCCTTGGTTCTCTCCGGTTCAAGTCTGGGGGGTACCTTCGCGTCGCCGTCGTCGACGCTGTCTTCCCTCACGACCGCGTCAAGGGCCGCGATGCCGCTGATGCAACCGCAGGTGCATCGGCAGGCGCCGTTTGTGCCGTCTTCGGCGCAGGCGCAGGCGCACGCGCATGGCCTTGGGGTGACGAGGGGACCGGCTCCACCGGCGACGGCGAGCGAACTATCCATCCTGCAGGAGCTGGAGAAGCAGCTGCTGGGCGACGAGGACGAGGCGGAGCCGGCGATGAGCGGAACGGGCTCCGCGGTGACCAACTCCGAGTGGGAGGAGACGATACAGCACCTTAACTCCATCACCGCCGCGCCATCTCCTCTGTTCCCTGTGGTGGCGGCCCAGAACAACAACAACAACGCGGGGATGACGCGGTCGCCATCGAACTCGTCCACCTCCACGGCCTCATCGTCGGCTTCGTGCTCGCCGCCGACCTCGGCTGCAACGTCGCGGCAACTACTGTCCGAAGCAGCGGTTGCCATCGCCGACGGTAATCTTGAAACGGCGGCCGCTCATCTAGCCGCCCTCAAGCGCGCTGCTAACCCGCGCGGTGACGCGGAACAGCGGCTGGTGGCCATGATGGTGGCCGCCCTGTCCTCACGCATTGCGCCCACTGCCTCCGGCCCGACCCAGCGCCTCGCCGACTTGTGCGGCGCCGAGCACCGCACCGGGTCCCAACTCCTCCACGACATCTCGCCCTGCTTCCGCCTCGCCCTCCACGCAGCTAACATCGCCATCGTCGAGGCCGTCGCCGACCACCGCGCCATACACCTCGTCGACTTCGACATCAGCGCCCCGCAGCACGCGGCCCTCATCCAGTGCCTCGCTGACCGGCGCGTGCCCGGGACCTCCCTAAAGGTGACCGCCGTCACCGATCCCACCTCGCCATTCACGCAGTCTCTAACAGCAACGCTCCCCGCCGTCGGGGACCGGCTCAAGATGCTCGCGGAGCGAGCCGGCATAGAGTACTGCTTTAAAGTGGTCAACTGCAGAGCAGCAGAGATAGAGGTATCCAAGCTGGGGTGCGAGCCCGGGGAGGCACTGGCTGTCAACCTCGCCTTCGCGCTCTCGCACGTGCCCGACGAGAGCGTCTCCCCGGCGAACCCCCGCGACGAGCTACTCCGCCGCGTGCGCGCCCTCGGCCCGCAGGTCGTGGCTCTCGTGGAGCAGGAGCTGAACTCGAACACCGCCCCGCTGGCCGCGCGCTTCTCGGACGCGTGCGCGCACTACGGAGCCATCCTCGAGTCACTGGACGCGACGGTGGGCCGGGAGAGCGCGGACGGGGCGCGGGCGGAGGAGGCGGTGGCCAAGAAGGCGGCTAACGCGGTGGGCCGGGAGGGTCCCGACCGGCTGGAGCGGTGCGAGGTCTTCGGCAAATGGCGCGCGCGGTTCGGCATGGCCGGGTTCCGGCCGGTGGCGCTCCGCCCGGGCATTGCGGACCAGGTCATGGCCCGCCTCGGCACTGCGCCACCCGCGTTCGCCGTCAAGCCGGAGAACGGCGTGCTCCGGTTCGGATGGATGGGGCGCGTGATCACCGTCGCCTCGGCCTGGCGTTAGACTGGTGAGGTCGCACCATCATTGCCGTCACCAGACAATTACTTAATTAATTCGCGCCCATCCTCTTTTTTAATCCTTCATTTTTCGATTGGTAAGGAGTGATGAGTTTGTTATTGATCTGGTAAAGCTTAGTTGTAGCAAACTCAGAATTCTGGTAGCTAATATATGGAAAGAGTAAATTATATCGCAACTTATTGTTATTTTTGTGGCCTGTTGCTTGAGGAAGACGTAGAGAGCATTGGCTGATCCACCGTGATTGTGGTTATACATTTGTACAGTACTACTGTCCAAGCAGTGGGCGCAAACGTGCATCGGGGCCTACACCTTTCCTTGTCGATTAATGTTTGTCTGTCACGTCGACTGATGAGGTTTTCTTTCTGACGTACAACTAATGTGTAAATAAGTTAGCCATGGGTAGGTGTAGTAAAATTGCAACTTGGAAGTAGCGGTTTGTAGTTCGTTGAATATTGATTGCCTTTTACCCCTTGCAGAGCCGCATAATTGTTCGGTTAGATATTGATTGCTTTTGGAATCGAAAGTGGAAGAGGATGAGAATGAGAAGAGATGTGCACGAAAGGAAATGCTTGAAGTGTTGCACTAACCAAGCAGTAGTAGTACACTGGTACTGGCCGCGTGCCTCTTCGATTTGGCTTCCATACATATGTTGGCAAGTTGAGGGGGTCTTGGGTTGCGCTCGTGGGGAACGTAAGTAGCCCGGGTCTGGGTGGTGGAAGGAGGAATTGTCTGTGCTGTGTGCTTCAAGCTTACGTCCAAAGCGGTACGTGTAATCCGCGTGCCTCAATTGGCTTACGTCTGCGGGATACCAATACCAAACTTGTGAATTGTCATGGACGTTTTCCTGCGCTACAGTGTTAGCCATGGCTGATCGGCCAGTATTGGCTATTTGGCTCTAGGATTTGTTACTTGCTAGGCCAGGTAGGGGTTCAGCCTCGGATGAGCTATCTTCTGCTACAGCCTTTAGCTGATCGACCAGCGTTCCTGCGAAACTGACAGCGTCAGCGATAGTGTTGTACTGTTGCGATATTAGATCCTAAGAGCAGTACCCGTTTTCATATAGAGCGACTAACCACATATAATTTTATTGGATATTAAATACGGCAAAAATACGTTATTTACAACCTTTCTTTTTGGAATTGTTAATTTCACCGACTAAAATTTTGTTGTAAAGTGTTGCCTCGCGTGAGACGACCCGAGGCCAAAACCCTACCGGGCTGCACACCTCCCGTCGATGCAGCTGCAGCTGGCCTTGTTATGGTGGCCTCCCCTCCCTCGTGGTTCCCAATGGTGGGAGGGGGAGAGCTCGCTGGAGCGGCGGCTCTGAGAGGATGGCACGGTGGGCTTGGGAGCGACGGATGGCAGCGCAGGAGCAGAGACGGGCAGCGTCAGGTGGCGTAGGCACGACGGCAGGCAACGCGATGCGACGGGCCAGATATGGTCTGCGGTGACAGGGGTGCACGGGCGTGTCTAATGGCCAGTGGTCGCGGTATACTAGCTCGGTGCGAGTTGGCGGTGGCGCAACATGGCTGGCCAGCAAGGGCCAATGTGGCTCGTGCCTCGGCTGTGGCAACTTCGGCAGGCAGCACGCCTGGGGCTCATCGGCAGCTTCCTTAGATCGGCGCGGCGGGTCGAGTGGCGGTGGTCTGGAGTAGGGCTGCTCCGGATCTGGTAGGTTGAGGCGTGGTGGAGTTGTGCGGCTCTGGCATGGCTCCGTTGGTGGTACATTAATGGGGCCGTGGTGGTTGGTGGAGGCGGGAGCTTCAGATCTGGCTCTGCTATGGTGGATGGCGGCGGCGGAGGCTCCAGATCTAGCTAGGCACGGTGTTGTCGCTGCCAGTGCAGCTTGGCCTGTGGCCGGCAAGGGTTGCGTGTTGCAGCCCGGTCGTGGAACGCGGTGCCGTGGCTGGCCATCATGGTCCAGCAGTCCTGATGTTTTGCCGGAGGTGGTCAGGCCCTCTCCAACGGGGTTCTCTGGGGCAATGGGGTGCAGTGTTCTAGGTGAAACAGGGGTCGGTGTCGATGATGACGACGCCCTTGAGCGTCTTTCCCCTCCTTGGAGGCGTCGTTGAAGAACCACTTTCACTTCCTGTCCTGGGCTTGGCGCTCTCGGGGTGAAAGCCCTAGATCAAGCTTGTTCGGGCGACAGTGGCGTCTTCGATGTCACTCCCTCCTTGGAGGTGTAGTCTTGGAGACCATGGCCCTCGCCGGGTGGCAGGCGCATGAGGCCAATGGGCCTGTGGTGTGACGTCGACAGGAGGCTGGTGGTTGTGGCTGACATGGGGTCTGCGACTCTGGTTTTGCGGCTTGGACCCGTAGGGTGCGACCGACATTCGGGTAGAGCTTGTTCGAGGTGCGGCGTGGCTATCATCTCTCCCTTGGCTATAGGGAGCTGGACTCGCTTCCCTTCGGTTTTGACTTCTCTCTCTGCAGTGGTGGAATCAGTGGATGTTTTGCTCTCCTAGCTTGTGTTGGTTCGACGTGACGGGCGGGTTCTATTCCCTTGTGGCTTGCTGCAGCGGAGTTGGAGTTGCCAGGTTGTGAGCGTGATGGTTCATAACGATGAGGCAGGCTGCGACATGAGGGGTCTCGGCATGCTCACGTCTTCTAGTGTGCTCCAGACCTAGTTTAGCTATGTAGTGTGGAAATTGAGTCGTTGTTTTCACCTGATTTTCCTCTAATTAACCAAGCTTTGTGAGGTGTTCTGGCTCGATTCATCTTATAAATGAGGCCAATTCTATTCTAATTAATGAATTGCAGGAACACCTTGCCTCTGACGAGGTTTGTAAAAAAAAGCTTGTCGTACATAGTCAAATTCTTTTATCAATCCATCTTCTCTGCGTATTTGCTCTTCTATTACCTTCTTCGTCTTGTTGTTCCAGGAACAATAGCGTGTACCTCGGTGATGGCGAACAGCGGTAAGTGGTTAGAGTTAGGGTTTAGGGTTTCACCGGTGTCAGGGGTTCAAGTAGAGCAGGGTACCACCATTTGGACAAAGACAACCGACGAATCAACGGGACATGAGAGGAGATGGCGGATACGAGTTGTGGCTAGAAGACAATGAGAAGTTGTAGCGGATCAGACGATGATAGTCGTTAGAGACGATGATAGTCGTTAGAGATGAAAAAGAAAACAACGATGAGAGAGAAGATGCGCTGTGGAGGGAGGAGGAGCTCTCGGAGGATGGCATGGTTGGGAAGGTAGCGAGGCAACTGTAAGTAAATCTTAAAAGAAGAGTCAGGTAGTAAAATAGTGCTTCTGCTCGATCTACTCGATTACTCCCGTGCAATCAAGGAACTTACGAATACAAATTAAAGACGTAGGTCGGGCCTCCTAAACTCTCTGCTCCAGGAACAACAATGTTACCCTAATATTTCACTACGGGACTATTTAATTTAAACAAATTTCAAAGAAATATGTAAGATTTGAATTTTTAGGAATTTTTTATAAAGAGTGTTTGATTTATAGGACTATAAACCTTAGATATTTTTTCTGTAAGCCATTTTACATTCAATTACAAAGGAAAAATTCCATTGAATTAAACCTTTGAAAAATTTATTTTGTTTTTGGGACAACTATAATATGGACAAACCCAAAATACAATTTTGATGTTTTTTCTGTGGTACGACCAAATAACTTCTATCACTTACTTTTGTGTTTTCACTTTCTGTAGAATATGACCTGTCATGAGATATAAGTTTTACGTTTTTTCTATTTTTATATTTTAAAAATCCTATAAATCAAAGACACTGATTGCAGTAGTAAATTCTAGCTACGTGGTGGTGGATGTACGCTCAGTTAGATTTTCTTTTTGGGTAGGATTTGGCGTACCACGGAAGCCGGAACAACTTCACAAACGCACGGCAGTTCTTTTACTAGCTACGGAGTTCACATGATTATTGGGACCCATCAATTTGAAATGTCGAGTTGCAATGCTACCTGTAATCAATCATTTCAGCACATTCTAATGATGCTGTAATTAATCATGATCATTGCATACAGAACTGTCTAGCCTTCTCTCTTTCTCCCTCTTTAATTTTCCTCCTTTTGGAGTACTTAAAACGATCGTAAAATTGGCATATGCTTGACTGCTTGAGTCGAAGACTTCGCTTAAATTTCGTGCTCAGACCTTTGTACCAAGAAGAGAATTCACGATCGACTCCAAGCCTCTGTTGTCCACCACCCTACAGCTAAATACGAATCTACAAGGCTAGAACTGCAACTATATTCATTCATTCATTCTATGAAAGGACATGAAATCTACACAACAAGAGCATGGGACGGAGATCTAAATAAAATCACACGTCTAGAGTCAATTGATGCCTAGTGATTGTCACACGGAGGTCTACCAGGTAGGTACCGTAGCGGTACTACTGAAGAATACACCTCTCATTTAGGACACGGCTAGCTCGTAAGCATTCTCTGTACAGCGATAGTATCTCAACTGATATGTGTCAATGCGTGACGATCCCTGAGATTTTGAGCGTGATTGGTTTGCTACTAATGTTTACCATGCCAATGTTTTAGCAAGCCAATTTTTAACAATATAAAAACTTATCAACATTTGGCAACTTTGGCTAGTAATTGGTTGGTAGCCAACAAGACATATTTTATAGCAATTACTTGTGAACATAGCTCAATATTGATGCCAAACCAATTAAGAGCCAACTTTATTAGCTTGCCCAAGCGTTGGCAAGCCAAATTTTAGCTTCAAACCAATCACGCTCTTTGTGACAGATCTTCGTACGATCACGTGCAGTCGTCTGAATATCGAGTTCAATCCGCGGTCGTGGAGTACGCCCAGGCAAGGCCAATCTCGCCAACAATCGGTTGCCTCTGATCCTCTGGACCAGAGAACGTACACCAACCGGCCCGTTTTGGCCCCAGCTAGCCACAAGATGACACGAGACTACTAGGAACAAACGAACTTCCTTGTGCTTTGACGCTTCCCTGCGAACTATCAACTTTTCCAAGGAATCTCTGTATTATCCCCTTTTCACACAAAAAAAAGACCAGTTTCTTCTCGTAACATTGGAGTGGACACAGGAACTGTTCATGCCTTCACGGTGCCAACACAACACCCCTCCTGTCAGCATTTTTTACTTAGATGCGAGATGGAACGAGCTAAGACATGTCAAAGTCGTATCCTGGAAAATACGACGCAGGCGATCGAGTTGTCAAACAGCGTAGTGAACGTCCTCGTTAAATCCCGCATGTTGCATGCCAGAAACGACTCTAGAGTTCACCTTTAATTTGCTGCAATTAATTAGTCGCCCGGAGGTCCAGAAAAAGATGAGCATGCAAGACATATGGATCAACCACGTAGCTGTTCACAGCAGGTATGTTAGCAGGGTTGCATGAACAAGATATGTCTGGTGAGCATCATGAACTAGTTAAATAAAAGGAGTGTCTCGGCTCGCTCCACGTGACTATTAACAGTTTGGTCACGCCATCCGGCCCCGTACGTCTCGCTACGGAGAAACCGGGCACGACGAGAGGGGCCGCGCGCCGACCACCAAAGGGTCTGTGCTGCCGGTGGCCGGCCACGGCGCGGAGCGGGAGCGGAACGCGCGCGCGCGATGCCGAGGTGCCACAGGAAACAGAAGAGGAACGTGACACCTGCTGACCAGCAGCTAAAAGCCATGGCTGCCCCGCATTCGATAGCCTTTTTGTGTCCCGGCAACGCCGCCGCGCGCGTCATGGGAGAGCCTGACACCGTGACGCGGGTTACGCACGTCCAGCGGGCAGTGGCAGCCTTTGCGCCGCGACGTCACTGTGCGGGGCCGAATAGTTGTTCTCCTGGCCACGCACCGCGACCAACGCAGAACGCACCAGAGTCTTGGTGGACCCTCCGATGCATGTACCATTTGCTGCTCGACTCGTGTGACCATATGATTATTTCCGCTCCCTTCCTTTTTCGTATATTTTTCCGTCCTGGACCGCTAGGTGAAGTGTAATTGTGTAGGAAGTACTTAACGAGGGAGGGTTGGTGGTTCAGAGATCCACGTTGATGTGGGAAGAGTCGCCGCCCACCTTATATCGACTCGTATAATCGGGTAACATTCAAACCCATTGTCAATTTTGTTAAGTACTTAATACCCATGTTACGGTATTGATCAACAGGACATAATACATGCTGCGTTAGCGGATCACTGTACCATTGAGCGCCATGTACAAGGTTTAGATCTGTCGACGATGTCCAACGCCAACGATAGGACCTCTAGCCGACAAGACACGTAAATGCGGAGAAGATTCACGACGATATGTCGCGCTACGAAGAAGACTCAAAAAACATCAAAAGAAATATTCTATAGGGGTAGAGTAGAAAATACTGTAATATCTCTGGCGAGATTATAAGTGCATGGGCAAAATTATAATCTGCCTAGGAGCAGGGATATAAATGTACACCACTATTCTTTCTCCCTGTAAATAGGGATGCACTTCCTCTCATTAGGAGGTTGGATCTCCTGGTAAGAGAAATCAATACATGACCATCTGTTGTCTCCGGTTTCATTGTGTGTGTCTCGTTGTTACATCCACCCTAGTAACGCATGGCGTATTGTCTCATTTTCGTTTCCCGTACATCCCGCTTGGCCGCGTAAACAAACCGAGGTGCCACAAATACATTGCCTAGGATCATACGCAGGATGTACGGTAAACGAAAACGAGGCAATACACCGTGTGTTGCTGTGGCGGACGTAACAACAATGACACATGCAGCGAAACAGGAGAAAATGAGCAAACCTGTATTGATTTCTCTCCTCAAAAGATCCAACACCCTAATGAGACGGGTGCCGCCTATTTATGGGGGGATAGGTAGTAGTGTACATTTACATCCCTATTTCGAGGCAGCTTATAGTTTTGCCCTTGGACTTATAATCTTGTCAGGGGCATTACAGTCTTTTCCACCCTACCCCTTAGGATATTCCTTGAGTTTTCTCCGTAGCGTGATATGTCGTCATGTTGCGAGTCTTCTCCGCATTGCGACCTACGTGTCTTGTTGGCTCGAGGTCTTGTCGACAGCGTTGGATGTTGTTGATAGACCTGAGCCTTGTGCACGGTGCTCGATGTGCGATTCGCTAATGTAACTAGTATCATGTTCTGTTGGTCAACACCACAACATGAGTATTAAGTACTTAATAAAATTGACATTGGATTTCAACTTTATTCGTATATGCTTTGATTCGGGGTGGAACAGTGACCTTTAGAGACTGTAGATTCCAAAAGCAGCAATGGGTGAGTAGGTCACTGGTCTGATGCAATTAATGCTATGAACCTATGGTAGTACTCCCTTCGTCTAAAAATATAAAAAGCACGTGCATCTCAAGATTATAATTAGATTTATAATATATTGGTTATATAACACAAAAGTGATATTATTGAAAAGTGCTTTTAAAAATAAATTCAATGATACCACTTTTATGTCACATAACCAGCATATTATATGTATAATTATAAATCTTGAGATGTATGTATATTTTATAGTTTTAAACGAAGGAAATAGCATACTGTGTCTTTCTTCTAACAATCAGTACCGCGTACGCCGAATGTGGATTTGACGCAAGTGGTTGCGCCCTCAACCCCTTGTTGGTTAACCACAAGCAATCCTTCCCTTATGGCATAGTGTTGAAACCATGCACACGTTGGCCGGATAAACTGTGTTTGGCACAGAGGGTTACATGTTGGTGCAACTCTCTCTCTCTCTCTCTCTCTCTCTCTCTCTCTCTCTCTCTCTCTCTCTCTCTCTCTCTCTCTGTGTTTTTGAGCTAGCAAATGTGGGACTAAATCCCAACACTTCACTAACGCCGCAAGATAGGTCACAAGTTGGGCTCAACTCGTCCTCTTTTTGGGTCCGGTCTTATGGGGCTCTGCTACATTTGCAACTCTAGGCTAACCACTTTTGCACCCATATCTTTGGCAATGAGGTTAAAGATATGTTGGCATGAATACCTGCAGCTTTAGCGAGAGTTCAGTCTCCATTTTTTCTATATGGATTTTCACTCCAATGTAGCAGATGCACTGTTTTTCGCTTCTTTCAATTATTCCTCAAAAATAATGAAAAGAAGCAAAAAAACAATGCAAGTGCCTCATTAGAGTGGAAGTCCATATACAAGAAATGGAGACTCTATCGACAACAGGAGAATCTCAACCAGGCAAAAAATGAATTTGGATTCTCAACATAATACCTAGTTCAATCCTGCAGATCCACTCACGTGGCTTTGTCAATTCTAGGGTCCGTTAGAGGTGTCCCCAATGTATTACTCCAACTAATGTCCTGCGCCTCATTTATCTGCAACTTCACAGCATATCTGAAATCCCTACATTCTTTGTGCCGAAATACAAGGAAAATTGGAATCTCTATTCACCCAGCTAGTATTTTTCTACCAGATGAAATGAGCAACTTTGATCGCGGAGCAGAACAAATGAAGAGTCGTATTGGTGTATACGCATTGGTGTTTTTGTTTTTGCCCCCCCTTCCCAGGAGCCGTTGTGCACTCTTCTCCCCAGTGATATATAATTCAGTCCGCTGGATGTTTCAAAAGAAGAAGAAAAATGGAAGTCATACTTGCCGCCAGAACAGCTCAGAAACAAGTAGCAGAACGACAACAGGGAATCTAAATGAGAACATACAAGTCAACCTGAATGTACTGAGAATGCAGCATATACGTGAAAACGCAGAGAAAACGCCACAGAATCACAGATTGCAGCATTTCTGACCCTACTGCAACTTGTACATGGAACCCTGACTACAAACTGGATTCAACAGACAACTGATAGGGAGGATGCGATATTTTTTTTTGAAGAAAACACCCCAAAGGGCATTTTCATTTCCATTTCTGAAAATAGTTAAGGAAAACAAACACATACGACCTTACAGAAACAGAAAATAACAAAAAGGCCCCTAGGGCCGTCTTCCTCGCCGCTTCCCTGGCCGCCATTGGAGGCTTCGCCGAGCTGCTTCTCTTGCCGTAATCAGGTCGCGCCCATCTCCAGCTTCGATAGGACCTCAGTCCGTTGAACAGCCGCGATTGTAGACCGCCACTTGAGGCGAGCTTGGACGGTGAAGGGGCGTCGGCCATGGAGGCTCCCCGAGCTTGGCCAAAGGAGAAGACCACCATATCTTGCTGGCTAGCGACGCACGCTGATCCTGCAGAAAAACAAGCACCAGAGAACACACCCCAAAAAGCAGCATCAAAACCAAGAGGAAGACCAACAGATCCGCCGAGAGCTCCACAGGAGGACTGGCAGACAGCAACACCCACACTCTACCCGGCGGAGCCGAGGGGAACAACGCCAGGGTGGGGGAAGAGCGGGGGACCAAAAGCCCAACACGGAAACGACGCCACCACCTCGCCGATATTTGAAGCTGGATATGGAGATAAAAGAAGGGAGCCTGTTCTCTTGCCTCCCCGGGGATCAATGGTCAATGGATGACTTCGCATCTAATATTGGTTACGACTTGGCACGCAGAACTCTACCAACGCATAGTGTACCATGTCTAGCAATATTACACACCCTATAACCCTGACATAATTCCACTGACGACACTTATGGAATATATGTCTAGAACCTTGTATACACTGTGCGGATGGAAAACTGTTAATTTTCCTGCAAACCCCTCTTGAAGCTGTGGTTTGACGGACGTTTTTCGTTCTCCGTTGATGCGGCCCGAACACTGTAAGTTGCATGCTGCTGGCTGCCACTGCTTTGAGGCTTCCAAGAAACAGGTCTTGTTCAGAACATTTCATGGAAAAGGAAAAATAACTGGTCATGATAGTGATGTTTGGGTTACAACATCCTTGTATTCCGTGATTCTCCTACAAGTCCGGAGACCAATAGAAATCCTGCTTACCAGACGTTGGAAATGATACTCGGAGAGGGAAAAACCACTTTACTGTGCAACAGACAGTTCAGAAAAGGCAACATACCTTCTTTCCAGGCAAAGAAAAGGTAGATGTACCATCAGGGTGGTAAAGCCTTACTGGAGGACGAAAACAGTGTGCTTATGTAGCTGATTGTACGATATCAAAGTTGATTGGAGAACATGCATTTCTACCAAAAGACATAGGAGTAAGATAGTTGGCAACAACTTCAGGTACTCATTACTCATTAGTTGTTGAAAAAATCGCTTTTATGGTGCGTTTTTTCCTCCAGAAGAACAGGGATGATGTAAGTGAAGCATATACCAGTTCTATTCTAGTGGGTCACGTTGAGCAAAATAAGGAGTCACACATCCTAAGAATGCTCAAAAACAGACCGAGCCACAAAAATATCCAAGGAGTCAGACATAGAGCACCATGGGATTTGATTGCTAACCACTTTCATCTTTATCGGGTTATAAAATAGGTGCAATCAATCTCATGAGCAATAAGCATTTTCATAAGCTCAAGAGCGGTACTTTTTAACCATCGAACAGGTATGTAAACTATTAAGAACATCATCTGATTCTGAAAAGGGCATAGCGGCTCCACAACCAGCAAATTAAATAACAGAACAATCAAGCAAATTAGGCAGAATCTACTCTTAAGACTGATTTGAAGCTAACATCCATCCAATTCCGATTGCTACAACTTTTCTCACATGGCATGACAGCTCGGTTGGTGATCAGACAAGGAGACAAGAGAAAAGGATGTGTGTAACATGTACACAATTAGCAAGTACGCAAACATTGAAATGAAAAGGAAAACTTATGCTAACAAATAAGACAGAGGAGGCGTTTGAAAGAGGGATATTTCTTTGGGCATTTTTGGGGTTTAGTTTAAATTTGAACTAAATCCTAAGGATTCAAATCTAAATGGAAATTTAGATCCTCCTATTCAAACAGGCCATATGGAGCAAATTATAGCGCATGTAAACCCTGAGATGTTCTAGCAAATAATTCCCAGCTTTTCTGAGAACAAAAGCTTAAAGAAAACACATCCACATTATGAAGGAACAATTAGTATTTCATAATGCATTTGAATCCTTCGCCAGTTGTGCCATAAGCTGTTATAATAGGTCATAAATATTCAATCTACTTCATTTCCAATTCAAGATGGTGCAACATAGTGGTACAGTGGGTCTGGTATACATTGAACAAGATGAGCATACTCATGTATAATTGCCTAAAATCAAATAGAAATAACAGAGAACTCAGCAAGCAGTTAGAACACAACTACAGATCACGCAAAATTAAACCTTTATATGACAACATCAGCCACCCTTCTTTCCAAGTTGGATCAACTTCATCAAGAATTCTCGCAGATAGCTGTGATCCTCAAACGGGGTGGTTGCTCTGGTTCAGAGTTCCTTTTCCAGAATGCGCGCCGCCACCATACCTCGAACCCTCTCTGAATGTTTGGGCAGTCCTCCCCAGAGTTAAGGAACCGATTAAACCACGCAAGCAAGATCTCCTGCTGAGTTGCAAGCGGCAGTGTCAGGATCGTGTTTGCCAGCCCATCCTCGATCAAATGCCGGTCAAGCCCCTTACATGCTCGCCGCATCCATCCAAAGTCCTCATAGAAGGGCTCGAGCCAGGTACTCAAGAGCTGGCAGCGGGCCTCCTTGGACACTAAGATCTGTCCCTTGCCTACCCCAACGAAGAGCCTTGCCGTCACTCGGCTCACTTCATAGCGGTGTATTGCCGGCACTTTACCGTGGATCTCCGCCAACTCATTCTGCACTGCCCATGTCCTCAAGAAGTCCTCAGCAATCTGGCGCTCAACAAGGACGTCGAGCATCCAATGCAGGTTGTCAGCCTGCCTGGCAATCTGCACCGCCTCAGATTGGTCACCCCCTGCAGCCCTCACAAACTGCTCACGCAGCAAGCACAAGCAGCCATTGCACGCGGAATACAGTGACTCCTTGCGGAGGTCGCTACCAATGGCTCCGCCACGTGATGCACTGTTCTCCCTGAGCATTTTCGACACCAGACCCTTCATCTCCCTCCTTGCCTTCTCGTCCTTCCCTTCCAGGACAACCTGCAGGAGCCTCACTAACACCTCCTCACCGCCACCCACATTACCACTGCCATTGCAATTCCCTCCCACTTCCACCTCCTCAGCCACTGCAGAAGGTGCCAACTCCAAGGAGACCCTCTTAAGCACCTCCCCGGCGCCCGAGCTCTCAAGGTGCAGCTGCGTCAACAATGCCGCCACTTTCTCATCATCATCCTCCGCCCACGGAGCGGCCTCCAAATACTCTAAGCAAGACAGCACTCCAGCATCGAACACGATGGCCGCTGACACCTACAAAAGGAACATCGAAATTAAGGACCAAAAATCAATGATCCAAATGTCCATAGGACATAAATACTAAAAAGAAAAGGGTCGTACCTTTAGAATGCCAAGAACCTTGCTCACATCCTCCCGCATGAGCCTCCTGCGGAGATCCTTGCAGTACATTAGCCGCAGCGTCTCGACGTACACCTCGACGTCGTCGCAGTCGGAGATCTCGACGATGTGGGGCAGTGTGCGCTGCTGCTTGGACCATCGGTCGGACAGCTTGGCGGCGAAGAACCTGCTGTGCGCGACGAGTATGTGGCGGTGCACGCAGAGCGTGAGGGAGAGGCCGTCCTTGGAGCTGAGCGTGAGGCGCACGTCGGAGGAGTCGGCGTCGTTGAACTGATTCCCTGGGCTGCAGCTGCCGATGAGCTCGGCGACGCGCTCCTGGAGCAGCATCTGCCTGTCCATGGAGCGGGCGGGTGCCAGGGGGTGCGGCTGCGGCGGGGCCGGGACGGAGTGGATTGCGTTCGCAGCGCGGGGCTGGTAGTCCTGCTCGTTGGCCATCATGTCGAAGAGGGTGGGGCTGGAGCGCGTCTTGTCGAGCGGCAGCGGCGGCGGGGACATGGGGTTGAGGAGGCCGGCGTTGAGCGCGGAGTTGAACTTGGTGTAGCTGGAGGGGTAGGACTGCGCGTAGGAGGGCGGGTTGGGGCTGGCATAGGAGGCGGCTGCGGCGGGCGGCTGCGGCGGGGGGGTCCATGGGGTCGGCGCGGGCAGGGGAGGAGGCGGCGGCGGAGGAGTGGGGGAGGGGCTGGGAGTTGGAGGAGGCGGGGTGCGGGGCGCAGCACCAGGACGAGGAGATGCCGTGGGGAACGAGGTGGGAACGAGGCGAGGGCTTTGGGAGCGACCTGGATCCGGAGGACGCGGCCATAGTAGTATTTCGGGTTCGTTTCGTGGCTGGGGCGTGGGGATTCTCGCCGGGCGGGGGGCAGGCGGGCACGGGAGCTGTTGTTGTCTTTTGAGGCTTGGCTGGGGAATCTGGAGTGGGTACACTGCTGGACTGGATGAGCGGTGGGGGGCGTATCGGGTCCTCCTGCTCATGCATGCAGCTAGTGTTTCTAATTCTAAAATACTCTCGTAAAAATATAGAAACATTTTTAAAAAATTTACCATATAGATATAATATCTATACATTATGCTATAAATTTTTAAGTCTAAATTTAATCCAAAACTTAACAAATAAAAAAGATAAATATAGTATTAGTAGTGATAATGAGCCAAATTCACGGACCAATTTGAATTAGCTATTATCTTCATCTAGGTTTATCTTTTTTTCTTCTCTGATATAATTTGTATTTAATATTTTGTGACATGGTAGACACTTATTGTATCTATATGGTGATTTTTTTGAAAACTTTTTCATACTTTTTATAAAGTACTTAATAGGGTTGGAAGTACCAGATGCACCCTCAAAACAAGAGCTCCCGGTACGCCCTCGCGGGGGAGCTGCCCCAACCTTCTCTTGCCACTGCAAATTGTGTGCACGGGCATTGATGGATGGCGTGAGTTTCACCTGCGATTATGCCGACGGATTGCGGTGCCTGTGCCAACAAATTTTGTTGTGTGAACAATTGCACGGTTCATCATACTATTATGATATGCATGTAGTCAACGCGGTATATACTATAAGATGGTGCATGAATGTTTCAACCGTTGACAAAGGACACATAATAGAAACAAGTTACAGTATGACCACCGAAAACTAAGGATATAAAATAGAAGCAAATTATAGCTTACCCTTCTTGGACACGCTTACATGCACAAGTAGTGGAGCAACACAAGGTCAAGTCACATAGGTTGAAATGCCATGCGTCTGCTCCCAATGGATCTTAATCGTCGTAGAGGAAGCAAAGCCGTGCGTCACAACTGTAAAGGAGAATCTGATATGTCAAAAATATATTATATTATTCTAAATTTAATGATATTTTTTTGTTATATTTATATTTTAATTATTTTTCTAAATTATTTAATAAATTGACAGACTGTTTATTTATCCCTTCATTTAGTATACGCAGTAAAAACACTGTGAAAATAAAAAATTCAAGCGTATTTGGGAATGTTCTGGAGGAGGAGTGCACAACACAAAAGGGTGCCACAGACAGGGCTTGAGCAAGCGAGGCAGTAGGCTAGGGTGGTACCTTACGCTGCCCTGTTCTATCATCTAGGCCCATTGAAGCTCGATTGCCGCCTCTCTTTTACGAGTAGATCCGTTTCGTCCCGGAATAGACCTGTGCGGAGCTTCCCTTCATATATAGAAGCCTTCGTGTCGAAACAACAGAGGAGAGGCGGCAGGACAGATTTAGAGGCGCCCACCGGGAGCCCTACTTTTCCATCTTCATCACCACCATGAATTTCACCCATAGATCATCCCTTCTAGCAAGCCCCCATAGCTAGTTCCTCCAGGTAATCTCCTCTACAATTGTCAAGACTTAAATGTTGGTTTGTATCTTGGTATTTATCAACATATAGCTATGATCTTCTCTTTTATCTTAATAAATTCTATAATGTGTGAGTAGTCCATCGAGGCTACGGGGTGTATAGTAGTAACTATGCAGCAATTTTTCTATTTATTTGTGACTGTCATCCATATTTGGCACCACAAATACATGTTATGATTGCCATTTATCTTCGGCGCAATCAGTTTATTATTTGGGATTGAGTATGAATATTTGTCTAACGCCCTAAAAGGAATCATAGTAGTTGTTGTTAATCCTGTCATCCCTATTTTTCTAGGAATCACAGGGAGACACCCGGGAGTTGTCGTGGCTCTTGCTTTGTGGTTCGATGCGGGTTTGTGCATCTCGATGCACCCATTTGATTGCAAATTTGATGAAGACTTACGACTTTGAGTTGGCTCAGCTGTCTCCAGCAGGGATCCTTCGTATGAATGTGTTCAAGTGGATTTGTGAGACTGTGGTGGGAGAGGTTCCATCCCTTTAGCTATTCCTTTACTTAGTTGAAGTTGTGTTGAAGCCTCAGACGACCCTAGATGGTAGTATGAATAGTACTTTTGGCACTGTTTCTCTACGGCTCTATGAGGGCATGTTTAAAGATTACCTTGTTTGTTGTAGCACTTCGAAGATACCCTAGTGGAGTATTGGAACACTAGATGTTCTTGCCATGGATGGCTAGATGCCCCCTCCTCCAACTCGCACCAAGAAAATAAAGGGCTGATCTGAGCAAGTTGCCAAAGGTTCTGCTCCTGTGCCTCTCCTGAAGAAAGGGCAACAAGGAAAGAGCCAACCTGAGCAGGTCATTGAAGGTTTTGCTCTGGTGCCTCTCCTGAAGAAAGGGCGATAATGAAAGATGATCGATCTGCTCATTAAAGGAAAACTTCCTCTTGAAGATGTCCCTGCTGCCAAGCCTGGAGAAATATGAAGGGTGAAAAAGTTGGTGTAGAGGTTCATTGTTGACAGTCGCTCTTCTTCCACACTTGCTGAAGAAGCCGTCACAACCAAAGAAGGTCCAGAGGAAGAGAGTGACACTGAGATTGAGACATATTCTCCCAAGGGAGCAGTTACTCTGGATGCAGTGCTGGAAAGCATACCTTCCCCACTACTCTCAGGCTTTGGCTTCGAGTATGGGTCCAATGAAGATGATTGTTGCGAAAACCATGAGGCACATGTGCAGAAGCGTAGATCTAAAACTGAGAACATCGCAGAATCGGCAACGAGAGTCACGACGTTTTTAACGTGGTTTGGCCACGAGGTCTACATCCACGATGCTTGACTGCGGACGCTCTTTCCCATCTATTAACTGTCTTTTAAGTTACATTGTCGTGGTTACACACGACACCTCTATTTATAGGAGGTCTGGGCTACCGGAGTCTAACACCAACTCCACCCTATCCCCACTACAACTCTAAATCCTACCTCGTAACCTACCTCGAACACATATTCGACACAAACTCAACAAACTCCACCTTGGCGAATATGTCCTTCGCCACCTTGAAGCCGTCTTTGCGTGAATTTTCGTGCTCCTGTAGGACTTGGGTTTCCTCCCTTGTAGCTCACCGACCAGAGCACACTGCAAATGTCGCCATGCCTAGTTCCTTGGTGACTCCACCTGTAATAACGTATCCTTACAGCTTATAAAGATTCTTTGTAGTCTTCCTGCCGTCCATCATAGTCTCCTTGCCCTTCTTGATCCTCATGGTTTTCTTGTTCTTGTCAACTTCGTAGACAAATCCATCATCATGTAGGGACCCCAGCGAAATCCGATTCCTCTTGTACCTTGGCACATATCTCACACCCCTGAGTAGTTGCTCTAGTCTTGATCTTGATGTCACCAATCCCGACAACACTATGGCCTGTGTCATCACCTTGGTAGACTCTTCCAAAATCACCAGACTTGTATGTGCTGAACCACTCCCTATTTGGTGTCACATGAAAGAAACTTGCTGAATCCAATATCCACGCTGCTATAGGCTGATCATCTGAAAGCATGAGAACCTCACAAGCATTTTCTCCACTGTCATCACCTCTTACAACCACGTTGGCGCTTGCTTTGGCCTTGTAATCTGGACAAACTCTCTTCATATGTCCCCACTTTTTGCTCTTGTAGCACTGCAGCCCCTTCTGTTTCTTGTTTTTTGACGACCTACCCGCCTCATGTCCTTTCCCACCTTGATCACCTTTGACCAGCAAACTCTTAGCATGAGCATGAGACTCTACTGCATTGTTTTTCCTTCTCAAATCTTGAGCCAGTAACGTTGCAGTAATCTCTGCAATCTTGATGGTTTCCTTGCCATACGTCAGAGTAGTGACCAAATGCTCATCGGATGGTGGTAGAGAACACAGAAGAATCATGGCCTTGTCTTCATCATTAAGCTTTACCTCTAGTCGTGCTAGATCCATCACCACTTGATTGAAGACGTTCACATGAGATCTGACCCTTCCTACATCTTTAGCCCGCATAACTTTTGCTTCAGATACAGCTTGTTGGTCAGAGACTTGAACATATATTGAGCCTCTAGGTTTTCTCATATTCGCTTTGGCGAAACCTCATCCATTACGTGATACATCACCGTATTCGACAGACTCAGCCGTATGATCCCGGCTGCCCTGACTTTTAGCTCCTCCCACGTATCATCCTCCATCTTGTTTGGCTTGACATCCTGCAAGACTTTTGAGCAACCTTGTTGCGCCAATAAATCTTTGACCTTTGTCTGCCATAAGACGAAATTGTTGGAGCTGTCAAACTTCGTCACCTCGAACCTTGTTGGCAACCACATGTTGCCTCTCCCGAACAGATTCAAGAATCCGACCTGATCAGCCGCTCCTTTCTCGATCGATGACACACCGGTCTCCTCCTTCAAGCACTCCTCTTCTAAACCCGAGCTCTTGTCCTCTTTAGAACTTGTGCTCTCCAGGTTGCCTGTAAGCTTCAACTTCTGAGATCTCGTGCCTCGAAGCCTCCCACAACCCCTGCTTATATAGCAGTCCTTGGACCCTCAAATCCAAGCCAAACTCTTACTTCGAGTCCCTCTCCTTCCAAATTTCAGAATCCAACCCAAATTTGAGCAAAATTCAGATTCTACACAAAATTTGGCTGAGAAAACACCAAAAATTGTGTCTTGGGCCTCCCCAACTCCTCTTGGGCCGCCCCCACGCGTTCTGGGCCCTTCCCGGGCCCCTCTTAGGCCTCCCGAGCCTCCAAAACCCTACCTGGGCCGTTCCTGGGCGCCGCATGGGCCTCCCGGGTCCTCTCGAGCCCCCCGGGCCCTCCCAAGCCTTCCCCGACCCGCCCCGGCCGCGCCCCACCTGGGCCGGTGCCGCGCCGCCTGGGCTGCCTCCCCCGAGCCACCAGCCCCGGCCTGGGCCGGCCTCCCGTCGCTGGGCCAGCCCGAGGTAGCCTGGGCCGACGGCGCCCACGCCTGGGCCACCGCTCGGCTGGCCCGGCGAGCTGCCAGCGCAGCGCTCCGCTGGGCTACTGGCCGGCGCGCCTGGGCCGCCACCCTAGGCCGCTGCTGGGCCGTGCTTGGCCGAGCACCTGGGCTGCTGCATCCGCCAGCCTGGGTTGCGCTCGGGCGGCTGCATCGCAGAATCGACAACGAGAGTCACGGCGTTTTTAACGTGGTTCAGCCACGAGGTCTACATCCACGGGGCTTGACTGCGGGCACTCCTCTCCATCTATTAACTGTCTTTCAAGTTACATTTTCGTGGTTACACATGGCAACTCTATTTATAGGAGGTCTGGGTTACCGGAGTTCGACACCAACTCCACCCTATCCCTACTACAAATCCAAATCGTACCTCGTAACCTACCCCGAACACATATTCGATATAAACTCAACAATGATGTTGCTAATAAAGGTAAATGTATTGATGTCTATTTCCATATGGCCTGTAAAGTTTTTGATTTCGGACCATTATCCTTTGTACAGGGGAAGAAGACAAGTAGTCAAGATCATCTTCAGGTGAAACTAACTTTCTTCAAGTGCCCCTTCTAGTGCATCCTCATCTAAGGAGGATGGCGAAGAGGAGTAGGGAGAAGATGGGTGGCTGACTAACTTGAGGAAAGTGGACGAAGGCGGTACAAGTAACATTCTCAGAGAGGTGAATGACTCCTCCGCATGTCACATCTCCATTTCTTCTTTATTGTATCCTCATTGGTTTTACTTGGTCCCATCTTCCCCTCTTTTGTTCAGGTGAAGAGCTTGGCCAAGAAATTAGGAAAGATCCATCGCTTGCTTTAAAAGGTTGATGAGCTTTGCCACGAGCTTTCTGTTAGGGATGAGAATTTGTCCTTATTCAAGGTCTAGCAAGAAGTTGTTGCCAGAGATCGTGAAAAAGTTGGCGAGAAGTTGCTTGAGATGAAGGGTACCATAGAGCAAGCGAAGGCCAGCCTAGTGACTGAGTCCAAGAGGGCGACTTCTGCAAAGAGCCTTCTTTTGGCAGCAAACCTCTCGAGCTAATCAAGCTGAAGCTGACCTTAAGAAGATGGAGCAAAGAGCTCCTGAGGCTGAAGGCAAGCTTTCAGTAGCCACCTCTCAAGTTGATCAAGCTGAAGTTGTTCTTAAGGAGGTGGAGGAAAGGGCCAATCAAGTTAAAAAGGGTCGGGACCAGTTTTGCACCAAGTTACTATTGTTGATGAGGATCTGATGGCTACAAGTGATACGGTGGCTCATTAAGAAGAGGTGCTGAAGTTCTTACGGGAGGGGATAGCAAGCGGCACGATCACTAGTGCCACTTCTTCGGTTCCGCCAGTTGATGGAGGTTCTTGGTGCTTGCTCTCTTCTGTTTGCTGCCGAGTCTGAGGCGATTTCCATTCTCAACTCTCAGACTGTCGAGCTTCATAGTGTTCTAAGGAAGCTGAAGGTCAAGGATGTCGTCTTGCCCCCTCCTAGAACAACCGTGGTCGAAGCTGGTGATGTTCTTTCTTCTCAAGTGCAGCAAGTCGAGGATGTTGTCACAACGTACTCACAGACACTTGCCATGTACACCCTTGCTACTGGTTTATCCACGGTTCTATATTAGATCAACTAGTAGAAGGCTCTCACAGAATGCATACCCCGTTGGCCAAGAAGTTCCAGCAGAAGGAAGGGAAGAAGCTACTAGAGGTGGCTAAGTCTTTTGTTCGTAAGATGGATCCGAACAAGCCTGAGAAGTCAAGCACCAGCAGTTCTAGCAAGGAGCAAGCATAACTCTGAGGATGTCTACTTAGTGGTGTTGTTATGAGCTATCTTTCCATTTCTTGGTTCTTGTTTATTTGCCATGTTCACTTCGAACTTTGGGATGATGTTGTAGTAAGCTCTATTTTTGATATTTCACCTATCCTTTTATCGTGCCCTCGCTCTTATGATGGTTCTTAAAAGGTTACCTTGTTGGTACTATGGCATGCATGCGTATGGTTTTTTGTCATTTCCATTATCGAGATTAAACCTTGGTGGGATGAGAGAGATAAGGACAGCTTAGTCTAATGTGGTCTATGGACTTGGTGCGTGACAAAAGAGGGACTTGGTCTATGGTCCATGATGGATTATGGGCTTGGATTGATTCTTTCTCTTCTTGTTGGACTTCTTTAATCATGGGCTTCAAGTTGACCTGAGTATTGACTTGGTAGTTGATTTGTTATTTCTTCTGTTGTTCTTCTACCGGATTTTTGATGTAATAGTTGTAGGAGGGTAGCCTCTTTGTTGGTAGTCGAATGAATTCTTACAACATGATGCATCAACACTGACCATCATATATATACGGCAATCAAGTCTAAGAGCTAGAAACTCAACCTCCAGAAGGTGGGGGTTGTGATGGAGTTGATAGGATGCGTAGTGAGGACGCAGGCAAGACCAATTGCCCGGATTAGGAGCAAGTCACACTTCATATTGATCTCCTTGGTCACCCAATTTGGGATAGCAGAGCGACAACTTTATTCATGTCGAACTACCTTATGTTGTGCTCACGTCGAAGCAGGAGAAAGAACACACCGACGCCTATGGTGTTAGGGGAGCACATGCGTTGGACAAATGAAAACAACCCCTAGAATAGGTAGATGTGCAATTAGGTTAATCACCCGAAGCTAGCAAGTAAGATTTCTTTGTATTGCATCGGTGTCGGCTTATAAACAAGTGGCCCTCGGCTTATAAACAAGTGGCCCTAAACCAAACCGACTCAAAGGAAGCATAAAGAGGACTAGGACGAAAGGGGGCTACTGGACGAGCACCAAAGCAGCAACATGGAACCAGATCTAGCCTTCATGTACCATTCACTGCCCATCTTGTCCACTCGTTTGGCCTCCTCTATGGTCCTTAACTGGAGAGAGGCGTTGAAAGGAGCCACGAAAAACAAGATCTAAGAGCATTTTATCGATACACACCTAGGTTAATTGAGCAGGATGAAACAACAAGATAGACGTCCATAGCAGCGATCCAACAAGGCGCCGGAGCAAAGCGGGAGAGGCACCTGCAAGTAAACTTCGCCACATATTGGAACTTTAGGAGATAAGATGCCCTTGAGGCAGCTTCTTACAGGTAATTTAAGTAATATACAACTATATTGCGAGGGGCGAGCCGAGCACTTCTTCCCTCCCCTCGGCGAAACTGGTGGAAGAGAGGAGGCGCCAATGAGGATAGCTGGGACAAGGAGAAGATGTGAGAGATCGGACAGAGAAGGTAGAAGAGAAGAAATGAGAAGCCCCTCCACTAACAGCTGATGTTAGCATCATATCTTAGTGCCTCTTATGATCCTGCCCCTCCGATCCTATGGCAGATCGAATTTTACAAACAAATCGCCAAACCTACCCCCAACCCCCTCTTCGCTTTCTAAACTCTCTACCATAGTCCATAGGAAGGAAGCAAGAGAGGATGTACTTGGTACAATGCTTTATTTGCTTGTTATGGCAATACAAACACATAAAACAATGGAGGCTCGGATTGGAGCTAGAATTTTCAAGGTAGATGTTTCAATATTGATAGGATTTGTGAAAAATTCTCAAGTTGCACCAAAGAACGAAGAAAATAAGCAGAGTATAGAACACACATAATTTTTTTAAGAGGCTAAGATTGTGTTTGGTTAGGTGATTTATGACATAATCGATTACAGCGTAACCGGATTTCGTTGCTCTGCGTTTGGTTCGGGTCCGCTGTAATCTGATACCATGTATTCGGATACTAGCCCTGTAGAAGACTGAGTACACTGTAAAATGAGGGTATTGGGATCCCGTATTCCTGTGCCCCTCTTCTCCACACGCTGACGCGATGCCCTTCTCCATACGCGACACTGCTCGGCTCCTCAAATCCTCCAATACCATTCCCTAGGCAAACCAAACAAAATACGTAATCACTCATTACACTAGCAAATACCCTACGATCTAATTACGTTTACGTTTGCGTTAACAGCGCTGCAAGCAAACACTATCCTAAATGAGTGTGGATGAGACGTGACAATCCACCTTTTTGTGGTGCCGGTGTTTGAACCATTCGGCCCTGGCCCATCCAACCAAATTGACCGGATGAGCTTATCCAGGCACAACAATTATGAGTATTAGATATGTTAATTCATAGTTACTACTTTTTCTTGTTAATTAATAATTATTACCGCGAGATCACTGCTGATAAAAATGGTATTTATTCGTAAATAAGTTTTAGTTTTTGAATTAGTGTATGATTAACTACGTACTCGTCTTGAGCCATACTCTCATTCAACCAACCAAACCAAATGTTGAACAATCCAATCCACCAAAGCCAACACTATTTGAATCATCGCATCCCAAAATATCGGATCATCCCATCCAATCTTGCTCAACCCACCAGCCAAACACACCCAATGGCCCCTAGTTAACGAAAAGTACACTGCCCTAGTTTAGCCTTAAACCAAACAGTACGGACACCGTTAACTCACCTGCCTGCCGTCCTTTTTTCATGTCCAAACAGATCGACGAATTGAGGGACGCCGCGATCGACGAGCAACGCATGTGCGTTGCGCTCGATTAGTTTTGTCTTTTCGTAACTTGCCGCAGCATAGCCGTTTTTTTTCTTTTTCTTTTGAAAAGCATAGGAGTTAACTGCATGCAATGCTTCCGCCACAGGCCACGCCAAAGAACAACCAGTCACCCATGCAAATGTTAGTTCGTTCTCCTGCAAGACGAAAGCGCATAGTATAATTGTGCTCCATAAAGAATGCCCATGCGCAAATTCCGAATGCAGATGGCCAGATGCCTTTCCTCGACATACAGGAAAGGCACTCAGATCAATGTTGCGGTCTGCCTTTTGCAGGAGTTATCTGACCATGCTGAATCCAGTGATCCACCACGAGTCCACGATAACAGAGGAATGCTTAATACGTTGAGAGAGCAATTTGATATCATGAGATCCATAATCTGACAATATTGTTCCTATTTCGTAATACACACAACGGACAGACTTTGAGCGTCATGTGTATAGTTCTCTGACTTCTTTCCTCTTATGCACGCTGCTCCTCGTTACCCTGAAAACATATTCTCGCGCTCTGCATTACAGTCACAGTTCATGGAGATCTTTTCGAGAACGCTCGGGAGCTTTGCGCGTCGTTCCATTAACATAGAAAATATACTTTTGCGCTCTGTATATGCATTTCCGTGCTGGTCTGGCATATGCAACATTCCATGCAAATGAACAAATCTACGAGCTGTATAGTAGTACTACTAACATTCGCGGACATTCGGACACATGAATTGCAATGCATACAGCTAATGTGTTACTTGAATTCACCAGGGTGTACGTGGGGCGAATCCAAACACCATCGACAGACAGAGGACTAATATTAAGGGAGGGAGCAAAAGTCAAGTCCAGCTAATGTCTATCTACGTAACACCATTAGTGCTCAGACGTACAATGCCTGAAGCCAAATAATATCTGGCGACTGACGAGATTTCGACTATCGTACCGATGTCCAATGCATGCTACTACTACGTATGCCCCTTCGAAATCATTCATCACGCATAGTGTGTGTGACAGTGATTCTAAAGATCCTCTTGAATTCTCTCTCTGGACAGTTAAAATCCAAGCATGTACGACTTGATCCTATCATCCCTTGCATGGAATCCCATACGCCGGAATCCCTTGGCTCCAAGCAGGCAACCGAGGAACCAAACTGGCTGCTCAGAGTTCACGTCCGAAACCAAAGCATCAGGAGATAGCCTGCAGCTCACGGTAGGAATACCCGAAGTTCTTAGGTTTTTTGTAAAACAACGAAGTCCTGGGGTCGCTCACGGTTGGCGTCGGCACGGCAACCACGCGGCCACGTTGGTGCACACCGTACAAAAAGTAAGACATTTTTGGGGGATCACAGCCGCTCAGATACGCACACGAGCGATTCAAGCCCGTCACAACGCCGCTGCATTGGGAACTACCGCCGGGGTGAGATTGCGTCTGATACTTTCTGTCGTAAGCAAAGCTCGAGTTTTGGGGATGCTGAGGATTGACAACGGATGAGTTATGTTTGATGGTCCAATAGAAATGTTATGTGTTGATGTTGTCTGAGCTTTGTTCAGCTTTGTTTTGTACTTCAAGATAGTTGGTGTCGAGTTTGCTTGCTGTGGTAGGTGGGTAATAGCTGATGGGGCGCGGAACGGGACGGAGATCCTGGTCCTAGGACATTTTGAACAGCAGATTTTGCTTATCAGTTCCATATATACGAATTGGGCCGGGGAGCTCCTAATTCAAAAAATAATACAGCGCCGAAGTGATTTCTGGGCCTTTTACCTCCTTTTCGGCCGAAGCCATCACAGATTAGCCCAACCATCCATGAACTAAGACGAGCTTGGATTATAGAACAGCCTAGTCAGCAAAGGACTCGCCGAGTTGTTTGAATACTCCAATTCCAAACTACACTTTAGGCCCATAGTAATAGTTTGGTTACTTCTCTGACACCACTATAGGCCCATGATACGCGTGGGATAAATATTTTAGGGAATGTCTATTTATCAGTTATCTAAATTTTTTTTACATGTCAGTCACTTTTTAGACCGTTGGATCAACATCTAACCATCCTATCCACGTCTCACTCTATATATAAACATACAAACTAAAAATTGCACTAAATTTTCACTAAAGTTGCACACTTTCAAATATTGTAATTTTAGACCAAGTGGTGTGTAATTTTTTAAAATTGCACATTTTTAATACTATAATTTTAGGTGATTGAGATTTGTAAAAATTTCAGGCAACTGAGATTTAGCCAACACGAATATTTTATGCTTAGGCTAGGCATCACCTGCTGTGTTCGTGCAAACTTCTCTTTACGAAATATGAGAAGTTCCCTCACGTCCAATTCCGGTCATCCTTTTCGAAACAGCTGACCACATTTGCCGCGTAGTGAAACGTGTGTGCATCTCATTATTATGCATTGTTTAGCAAGGCGTAATTAACCTGCCCTTTCTAATAAGTTGCTAATTAGGCAGGAAATTCAATCAAATTCTTAGTGCCACGACCGGATAAGTTCTGCCACCTATAAATGGCATCAATAGAGAGGCTTTCCCACGCCATAAGGTAAATCCTTCCCCGCACGGCAACCCTACCGTTTTTTGGGATAGTTTGCAGGACAGGGCTTGCGTGCTTCCACAGAAAGTCATCACTGATTGCCAACTTATCCTGACGAGGGCATAGTCTAATCTTAATATAGGTATCACCCTGTACGGCTGCTGATATCCAAATTCCAAGTGGAATAAAGCAGGATGTAGTCCACCGATAGAGCGGTTGGTAACTGTTAAAAAGTAATTGCCTGTAAGCAAACTTACTCTGATAAGGCTGCTTGATGTACACAGAAAATGTAATTGCCAAGTAACCAGACTTGGAAGCAGACCTATCCTGATAAGGACATCGTGTCAGCTAATACGAGTACTCCATCGGGCAGCTGTATCACGTGAGATGCTTGCAACTTGCAAGCACACGACCGGGAGAATACAGTCACAGGCAGCAAAAAAGAGAAAGGTTCAGACTTCGGACGTACACCGACACTCCGGCAGAACGATTGGTAATTAGCGAAAGACTGAAGTTAGAAGCGCAGACGTTACAATAAACAAATCTGGAGCATCTTACACGCACTTCCGTATCATATATCCAGCTTGCACTTCGGCCAAATACGACGCACCCTTCCCGAAGTTTTCTTCGTGACTCACCTAAGCCAAAAGCACGTACTAATACAATTTTTTTCGTAACGGAGTCAAATCTTATCTCAATCCATTAATTAAATCTAGAAGTTCAAAAATACTCACTTAACTAGAGAAATTTTTGATAAAAGTAAATTACGACACACTCGTCAAGCTAGATCCAGAACATTAAACTCAACACACAACACTGATAAAATTCATACATCAAAACTATCCACGAACGTTATTATCATCACTCATCGTCCCACAATCCGTTGACTCCGACTTCACTATAGACGACACCGATGTATCGATCAACACAACCCAGCATCAGATTCACGCAAGCCAATCCACAATAGTTAGCCAACACGCCATCAACAAGGAAACTTTGATTTCGACAGCAAGCCTCGCGGGAGAAAGTTACAAGACTTGCACTGGTTGTGTCCACCGCAACCGCTAGAGAGTGTTGTCCACCAAGCCACCTTTCATGTGTCATTCTCACCACCTTGTTGTCCACCACAATACAGTAGCTCTAGCTTCATCGTGACACGGTGAAACAGTGCACAAAAGACCAAACAAACACGCCGAACAGCCGACAACCAAGCCCATGCTGCGACCCAATGCTGCTCGTCACCATTTTCGTTGTCACGAATTGCAACGCCATCCACACCCACCACCGATCGGGCTCATAACGACCATGACAACGCTGCGCATGCGCAACAGGATCAAGGTCTTCAAAGCGGCATCTCCAAATAGGGAGCACCATTAAGAAACGCTAATAGATCAAGATGTAGGCCTAGAGGACATGGGTTAATAGGAGACTAACAAATTGTAACATATTTTTACCAATTTTTGCAATTATGTGAAATAAAAAGTTATTTAGTACAAGAACTATATAAGCACACCTAGATACTAGAAGCACAAGCCAGCAACAACACAAAATAATTTGGGGAAAGTAAAGTGCAGAATGTAAAATCAAGAGGAGACAAAGATGTTCCTGCCAAAGTTTGGATCCTTTGAGAAATCCTATGTCTCCCTTGAGAAGCTTGGCCACAAAGACCAAAACCGACTTTCTTTGAAGCCTTTTGCTCGAGAAGGTACAGCGAGTAACTCTTTCATTCCTTCTTGGTGATTCTTTCTTTGCACGAGACGGATCCCTGTCTTCGCGAACTTCTCAAAATCACCACAACTTGTTTGGGAGCTCTCAGACACTCCTAGTCATCTAGGAGACTCTAATCTCCAAGAGAAATATGCGCGATGAATGTTTGGAGATGAACTTGATGCTCTGTGCTCAGTCCGTTTCGATCTCTCACTCTCTCTTGATCCTCCTCACAAGAATCAAAGGATTTTGCTTTTGAAAGGTGGGAGAAACTCTCTTGAGTGTAGAAATCGAAGTGGCAAAGAGTTATGCTTGGATGAGTGAGTTGAGGGTATAAATATCCCACTTTGAAAAACTAGCCATTGGCTGGCAAAACACACACCCGGAGTATTAGAGTCCAAATCCGGAATATCCGAGAATAAAAAAAATAACAGATATATTTCTCACTCAAAGAACAAAAAGAAACCTCAGATGGTCCGAAGATAAATACACGGAGTATCGGGATCGAATCCGGAAACTCCGGATACACAGAGAATTACCTCTAGAGAAACACTCATTTACTCCGGACAAGAGTTTGTTTAGACTATCTAACACAAACTATAGATACTCTGGGGACTAGACTGAGATTTTCCAAAGTGTCCAGGATTAAAACCCTGGACACTCTGGGTTTCAACGAACAGAGAACATAATGACGCACAGTTACTCCAGACAAATCACCGTCCAGAGTATCTGGCAAAAATTACAGATACTCTAGGAGCAAGAGAAAGACATTTCTGAAGTATTCGGGAATAAATCAGGACACTCTGAAGATAAGAAATAGAACTCTCCATATGCAGAGTCTCAATCAAAGTCTCCGGGTCAGCACTTAACAAAAACCCTACACAAAGGTTCTGGAGACTCTGGACAAAAGTTCGGATACTCCAAATCATAGTCAGAGCAGAAGGTAGGGATTTTCTATGGAGAGAAATTTGTATCCAAGATCTAATTGAGTATTTTGAGTATTTAGCATGCTCTCCAACCTTTCATCGTGCCCCCTTTATATTACGTGTTTCCCATACTCAATATAATTTTCAAATCACTAAAACTAGGAAATATAATATATTCTTCATGATTTCCTTGCTATTTCCCTTTTTCAACATTTTAGGGATCGTTGATGTTGGTTGGACTTCAGATGTGTGACTAAAACCTGTCCATTAACTTAACACACATATTAGGTCTTTAGTTGTTCGTTATTAATCACCAAAAGTCACTTAGGGGGTATTGATGCACTTTCAAACGCCTACATTTTCTGATTCGGTTTGGCAAGCTGGATCTAGGTTTTCAACTAAAGAATGAGATCTCGAGGGTGGAAGAGGTGCCGGGGCTCCACGATGACGCCTCCAGGGAGGAAAATGACGTCCGTGAGTGCCGTCATCACCGGCTCAACAAAAGCCAGGCAGGACCTGCGCCCGGAGCACCATAGTCTATCACCCCTGCCCAGCTGGTCACGACAAGAACCGCTGGCCCAAGCCCGCAGGGTACGGCCTCAAACACAAAAATTCATTTGTCCCCAAAATTATAATCTCTATTGTGGAAATGTACCGTCCCTTGTACTTCTAAGCAAGTTCAATCACCCAGTCTTCACCTTTTAGCATAGACTTAATGGTCAACACACGGTCAACGAGTGAAAAGGGCATATTTGGAGCTAACGAGAAAAATTTCTGAGAGCAAATCAGTAATTTTATCTACAAACAAACATGAAGGCCGTTTTGACAGGACAACTCATGATCTACCATCCGTACCTGTTGTCCTGTGCTCCAGGTTCAAAAAAATTACACAAGCGGGGGCCAGTGCAAGACAAGCTCCCTTCTCGCTGTTTATGGACTTGGTGCCGACCTCATGCATCGGACAGGCAGCAGAAGAGGGCGACAGGGAGCCAATCGAGGGCAACGGCACCACAGACGTGGGTGGCTCTCGCAGGCAACCCGCCACGCTCGGCTTGGCCGGCCGCTGTGGCGCCTGTCCCCGCTCGCGTCACTAGCGAGCAAGCTCACTCCCCACTGCCCGTCTCGGCCTCATGTCCGGCACACGTCCGACCGTGTGATGCGTGCATGTGCGGCTGTGGCTTGGCGCAGCCCTGGACTCGGGAGCTCGTTCGATCGGGCTCCAGTTTTTTTAAAGTAAAAAAGCCAGTTTTAGCCCCTAATTTAGTTTTTATGTAATTTTAGCTCTCAAAAAAATCAAAACTAAAAACATCGCCACGATAACCTAAACAGCTGCCACGTATCCCATATCGTGTGTTGGACCCATAAGATCAACTTGTCACGGGTGGGACCCATGAGCGTCACTTGTCACAGGTTGGACTCGTGAGATCCCCCTGTCTCGGGTGGAACCCGCGATAGGACGCCCCGATCGCGGCCTGTCGTAGGTGGGACACACCAAACGTTCCTTGTCGGCCGTTTTCTCCTATCCGTGCCTAAAAAATTACACTATCGTAGGCAAACAAGCACGTCTCACGGGTTCCACCCACAACATGTGGGTTTAGTGGGTCTAACCCATGACAGGTGAGGCTCATGTGTCCCGGACATAAGCCGCTGGCAATCATTGGTCATGGGTTCAACTCCCATGCACAACATTCTTTTTACGTGTTAAGAAATTAAAATTTTCAAATTTTCAAATTCTCTGTTTGGAATTCGTTCCGAAATTACAAAATTTTGCCGAAATTCGGTTATACCGGTGGGTCCGAAGTTTTTCGGAAAATGAAATCCAAAACCACCGGGTACATGCCGTCGGCGGCCTAGTGGGGAGCGGCATCTGCGTGATTGTCCATCTGCGCGTATCTCGCCGCACGATCGGCCGGCGCGCCGGCGTCCTTGATTGTATTGGATACTGTTCGTCTCCGGCAGCATGAACATGCCATGTTCTTCGAAGAGTTTGAGCTGTTCGATCAGAAAATTCGTGATTAAGTACAGTTGAGCGAGACTTTTGAGATGGTTCAAACAACTAGAGTTACTTGGAAGAGTTTATTATCAATCAGGTAGCTACGCGTTTTTTCATCTTTTTGGACGGCAGGTGTAGAAGTGGTGAACCACCATGCATGAGCCTATAGTATCGGCAGGAATGGAAGCTTGATCTGTTCCAGATAACACTACTATCAACGTCTCGAGTCACCTCGTGCATGGGTTGCCTGCCTCCTCGCCAGTCATGAGCGAGAGGGAGAGCACGCACGGGCACCATTATTGAAACAATCGCAGGACTGCGCGTTGGTTAGGTGGCATGTTTAGTTGAGATGTCCTGCCAAAACACTGTGGAGAGTGAAGTTGTCAATTTGTCATCAACAATGGCTTCGAAAACAGAAGTTGTCATCAACAAAACAGACAGCCACAATCACAAAATTCACGCTGATCTGGACGAACTTCTTATATGAGCCGTCAGAGCGTCATACGCCGACTGTTGCTCTGAAGAAATACTGTCGATTTTTTCAGAAGATGACAACAGGACTTGCTAGTGGACGAAGCGGCAACTTGGTGCTCCAGATTTGTTACCAGTAGTTATTAGTACATATACATCCGAATTGTTCAGTTAACTGATCCATGCAGGCCTTCGATAAATAGCAATAACAATAACAATATTCTTGGTCACGTCTTTTAGGACTATATATCCAGAAGTTTATCTCATGGAATCAAAGGCGGCCTCTGGATTCTCGAAACATTTGTTAATCAAGGTATATGTACATATACTGATTGCGGTGGTTGATTTGCTAGTAATCTATAATAAAGCAGATTAGCGCAATCTGATTTCATGTACCATTTCAACTCATCTTTTGTCTATTGTGTAGAAGGATATAGGGGAATCCAAATATTACAAGTCCACAACCTAGCTTCGGGATCCATTCCAGGGTTCATATCCTCGTCGGGGACGGAGACATTCCCCACCGGGGATTGATTCCTCAGACCCATCCCCGCGGCCCCAAAATATCCCCGTCCCCGTCCCCGTCTCCGGTCTCGGGGGGTTTTTTTCACCCGCTCCCCGCCCCCGACGGGGATAAAAACCCCGCGGGTTCCCCGTCCCCACCCCCGACGAGGATAAAAACCCCGTAGGTTCCCCATCCCCGTACCCATCCCCATAAAACAGATAGATCACAATTCAGAAATAACATATTACATATAGCTCACAAAAATTATGTGACATGAAGATATCATAGATAATACCAACCACATAGATATATCACATAAGAACTCAATAACAGGTTCACAAGTTAACAAGTTCATAGAACAAATACTAATTCTTAAGTCTAATCCTTACATCACATCATAAACTAATATAACTGATCATATGATCAAATAGTTTTTGAGCACAATGATCAAATGTAACTAATTTTATCGGGTCCCCGTGGGGGCGGGCATGGAGATTAGAAACCCGTCCCCGGCCCTGTTATACCCGACGGGGATAAGAGCAATTCTGTTTACATCCCCGTGGGGACTAAATCTTTCCCATCCCCGTACCTTAATAGAGAAATTCCCCGATGGGGATTGGGGAACGGGTCCCCATTGCCATCTTGACTGCTGCCGTGGATGAGCTTGGTGAGCCTTTCGATGAGCTCGAAATCAGAGACGTGGTGTTCTCCCTCCCCTTCGTCAAAGCTCTCGGCTCGGACGGATTCATTGGGGTTTTTTTTAAGCCATGCTGGGAAATCATCAAAGTTGACACTATGAGTGCCATCTTTCGTCTAACCAATCTGCACAGGGACTCGACTGGCCTAATAAACTTCGCCAACATCATCCTCCTCACCAATTGTGCGGACATGGCCAAGATCAAGGACTACCGTACGAATAGCCTCACCCATAGCATCACCAAGATTTTCTCCAAGCTATTCGCGACTCGTCTCGCGCCTTGCTTGGATGAGTTGGTCTCCAAAACCAAAGGCGCATTTGTCAAAAAGTGGTGCATTCATGACAATTTTCTACATGTTCAGAACCTCCTGAAAGAGCTCCACAGAAAGCATGTCCCTGGTCTCTTCCTGAAGCTTGACATTTCCGAGGCCTTCGACTCTGTGTGTTGGGTTTACTTGCTTGTGGCCTTCACACAGCTTGGCTTTGGTCAACGTTGGCGCAACTAGATCTGCCTCTATTTGGCATCCTCCTCATCCAGTGTGCTCCTCATGGCTCCGCGGCACGCCTTTCCTCCATGCGCGGGGGCTACACTAGGAGGATTCGCTTTCACCCATGTTGTTTTCCTAGCCATCGACCCTCTTGAACGGCTCCTACAACTGACCTCCCAATCTCTCCTTATGTGGATGACACTAGCATCTTTGTCAACCAAGACAAGCAAGAGCTGCAGGCAATCATGCGTATCCTACATTGTTTCGGGAAGGCCAACGACCTGCGCACTAATCTGGACAAGACTGAGATCTTCCCAATAAGATGTGATGAGGTGGACCTCAACGAGCTCTTAACTACTATCCTGACAAAGCCTGCAAACTTCCCTGGTAAATACTTGGGCCTCTCGCTTCACTTCAAAAAACTCAGAAAAGTCGACTTCCAGCCTCTCATTGATAAAATCAGGTCGCATCTCCCTCGGTGGAAAGCAAAAACCTCACATGTACTGGGAGAGTCACTGGCAAACTCAATGCTCACCACTTCAGTCACCTACCACATGTCGATCATCAAACTTCCAAAGTGGGTGTGGGATAAGCTTGACAGAATCTCTAGAGGCTTCATCTAGAAAGGAGATGGTAGCCACGTGACAAGTGGAGGGCATGCGCTAGTAAATTAAAAAACTGTCTATAGGCCAAAACCACTAGGTGGCCCTAGACCAAGTCATGATTCTATTCGAATATTATCTATGTATGCCTATGAGCTTGGAAAATTTAATGTGACACAAATGCGAATTTATGGCAACTAGGTGCACATTTCGAGGACATGCACCTGGGAAGTTTAGAAAAATATAAAAAAATTGGATGTACAACACGTTAAAACATATTCACTTCTAAAAATTTGTGTAAAAATATAAAAATTTATGTAATGCACAAAATTTTACAAGAGATACGTAGATTAGTTATTTTCAACGTTTAACAAATGATAGCCGATAGATCTTTATAACTGTATCTAAATAGATTTCAGCCGATAGATCTTCATAATTACACATAAATAGATCATAGCCGATAGATCTTCATAACTACACCTAAATAGATCATAGTCAATAGATTTTCATATATATATCTCAACAAATCACAACCGATATATCTTCATAAATGTACCTAAACATATCACATCCGATATATCATCATAACTGTACCTAAATAGATGGCTTGATACAAGTTCGCGATTTAAACTTTTATTTCATGTACCGATCTAATATCAGGACGGCTCGTGATTTGAACTTTTATTTCCTGTACTGATCTAATATCACATGTATAGGTAAAAAATAAAGATAATTAAAAATGTTTCCCACACAATTAGTATTGATCTAATATCACGCGTACATGTACAAAAAGATAATTAAAAACGTTTTCCGCGTAATTAGTATTGATCTAATATCACATGTACAGGTAAAATAATATAGATAATTAAACAGATCACATCCGATAGGTCATCATAACTGTACTTAAATAGATGGTTCGGTATGACGACTAGCAAGTCCGCTCGCGATTTGAAATTTTATTTTCCGTATTGATCTAATATCATAGAAAATAAAAATAATTAAAAATATTTCTCGTGTAATTGCGCGGACGCTGTGCTAGTTTTTGAAAAGAGAGAAATTACTTCGCGTCTGTCACGATAATTAGGAGTACTCCTCTCAACGCAGAACGGTAATTTGCGGCTGCTCTCTGGAAGCATGCATGGCAAGCGGACATACCAAAGGTCGCAAGCGCAGATGCGAAAGTCAGACGCGGCACAGCCGCACAGCTGCGCATGCCATTTCCGTGGTGCAAATCGTGAAGTACCGCGGCAACAGAAGGGTGAGAAATTTTAAGGTTAGAAACCTCTTTATACGAAGTTTAACCAGAGGAAGAGCAGTCGGATCAATCATGCGCAGGAGAGACTTCGCTGCTGCTACTGTAGTGCTACGGCGAGCGAGTGCAACGCTTGACGGCTATCCTGATTCCAGTGACAGGTCAGTGTGATCATGGGAATCTTGAAAGCCTTACGTTCGCGAGGCCCGCAGGTTCAATGTACCATGTGATGTGAGCAAAAATTTCAGGAGCTTACACCAGATTCAAACTTGTTGTCGTCTTTCTCGCACACTTTTTAGGCCTGGGAATCATGATTCATGCAACTTAAACTGCAATGAAGGACGTTGCGGTGTGCCATCGAATTACTAGCTATTACAATGCTTGGAGAAAGAGAGAGGTCTTCTTCCATGTCATCTTGCTAACTGAATATTTGCATCGCAGCTGTTTCGAAGAGCAGGTGATCTCGGCAGCGCCACGTGCATGCGCAGTGCCAACGATCGCTTCGTCTCATCTCCCGCGCCGATCTATACTAGAGACTAGCATCACTCGTCCAAGTTGGAAAGCTAACTAGGTTGGCGTCGTACAATCTGGGATGTTAGCGAGGATACAGCTGGGGAAGGTCACATTACCTGAAGCGCATTAGGTGTGGCATGCGTTTTTATTTTCCTTTCTCCTCTAAGATGTCCATGACTTGTCGTCAATGTATATCCGGTGCTAGCTCAAGGACATTGGTAGCATTTTAAAGTACAATCGACCGGCTGGCTAATGATACAGATTAGCTCAGTCCCAAGATAAGAGGGAATCATCTTTGGCTGTGCACCTCTGCAAAAGTGCAAATCTACAGGGAAAGGGGCGACAAGCAGCTGGGGAGTTGATCGGTGGATAAGATAATTAAGCGTGCACTTGTTTGATGTATTACTTCCCTGACCAGCCAGAGAGAGTAATTAAGCGTGGCCGGTACAATTTTACTGAGTACAGTGCCTGTAAGTAGCATATTTGTGGACCCTTCTTTTTACTGGATCAGATGCGTTTGGCTCTCTTTAAACTTACTTTATCACGAGTTCTCTTGTGTCACTTTCAGAAGAAATTGCGAACAGGGGGAAGAAGGAACATGATCGCAACAAACAAGACTTCGTGACCTCTCATGCCGGATTATTAATTTCTTTAGTTAGACCAAACACCACGAAATGGTTCGTTATCACTCAATTAAGCAGCGTCAATGGAGTGCTTCTATACTCCACCTCAGTGAAGAGATTGCGCAAATCTTAATCATAGAGCATTTGCCCATTGTATTTTAGTTAATTTTACATAGCCGTGTAGGCTTTGAAATCCTTCTTTAAATTAAAAGAACAGGCTTAGAAATCGCCTCATCCTGCGAATCAGCCGTTTTGTTGGCTTCCAACGCGATTAATTATAATTGGATGATTTCAACGGCCGCCTTACAGACACTGCGCTCACTAAAATTTTGTTGCCAATTGGCCTGGCGTTCTTCAACGCGCCTATTGGAAGTCAATATACTTTACTGATGGACTATGGAGACTGGTCGATGACCGTGGACTATGGAGACTGGTCGATGACCGTCTCTTTCGGTTCGTGCAATGGAGCCATAAAATATGCCCTGCGCCTACTTTTTCTACTTTTTCATGCCAAACGTTCTCCTTTTCATGATGCACTGCTGGAGTTTGTCTATAATCTATTGTGTTTACTCTGACTGATGCAATAATAGTGCTACCATGGCATCAGTTAATACTTTAGCTTTCTTATGGAACTGTTTATTTGTCCCTCTTACTGACGCGTACATGATCCGGCTTTTGGTCAATAAGATTATAGCGAGGTCGAGTACGATGCTATGCCGAACAACATTAATTAGGCATCACTCATACATCAACGTTGTCAACAAACGCTGTCAATTCCTAATAAAAACCGTCCCTGAAGATTATTCTGTATAGGCACACACGAACTGCCGATGAAATCTTTTGAAGATCCAACTGGCCACATCAGGGGCGCAATTTCCTTTCAATTTTTAGGTGTTGATTAAGATACCCGGCCTGCCTTTTGAACGGGGTCGCTGCTCACTAACTCGCCGTTGTTTAGTTCTGGAAAGGATATGTAGGCCGACCTGGTCTAAACCACTTCAGACCTTGCACGAACAATTGACCAGGAGAAGAAGCCATTGATTATCTAGAACCGGCGAACGTATTCCTGAAAGATGAAAATAATTCTGCACCGACGAGGAAGATTAAATAAACAATAAACGATCTTCACTTGGCCGAACCGAGAAAAGAGGATTGTCGCGTCTGCACGTAGTTGGACTGCACGGACACTTTCTGGAGGGTCCCATCCACCACTTTAAGAGTTTTGCCTTAAAAAACAATTAGTTTCGTAGGCTAGCTATCCAATAAGGGCGTGCACAGGGATGACAGATTTCCTTTATATATTTATACATAATAATAAAATATATTATATAATTAATTATCTTTTATTATCATATCTAGCAATTAATATTTATATGTATCTAAAATTACTAAACAAGTGAAAAATGATGATATATTATATAATGAAGAAAATAATTTTTTTAATACGTGAAGGAACCATCACTTAGCTAAAGAGAGATAATATTTCTTCTTTTCTAAATCAGCAATTATCCTGCATGACTTCATTTAAATAAAGTTGACATCACCCCCATTTTCAATTGCCCTAATATGTTCTGTTGTGGCCATATGGGATCACCTACACGGAGTTTGTTAATCTAAGTGTTTCCAAAAGTTAAATAATAACTAATAGTTTATAGAAGTTCTTAAAACCATCGGAGCGGGTGTGCGTGACTATTGATTTATACAGTTTTTACGAAATAAGCGGTGTAGATCTATTATTTTATCTAAACTATTACGCTACACTATGATCTAGTTCCACCAAAATAGTCAATATAGATTTTTCTTTTATAACTAATCTATGTCGTTCTAATCTGGTCACACCAAAATAACTGGTGTAGATCTTTCATTTCTTTCTAGAACTAATTGACACCGTTATAATATGATCCCACCATGATATACATAATTTTTTTTCTATATTAGAATTAATCTACACAATTATAATATGGTCCATCAAAGTAGGAGATGTAAACATTTTCTTCTTTGTCTAGAACTAATCCACACTATTGTAATATGGTCCCACTAAAATAAAAGGTGTATATTTTTTATTTCTGAAGTTTGTATACCTCAAAACAAATATGTTACCTTGGGTCAATTGTTGACGAGATCTGAACTATTTTAGACCGAAATATGTTCACGTGTGCTTCCAAATTTATTTCGAAGGGACACCGTTCTAAAGCAGACACCAAAAGCAACCCGTGAAAGCCCCAGAAGCACCTATGGAGTTGTTCTTGGCTTAACTTTGAGGGGGCTTCGGCTTAAGGGAAAATGATAGACCGGAATCCGCGACAACTTTACTGAGGCCGAGGCTCTCTCTGCCATCTCTCAGCTGTCTAGCGACAAGGCTCCTGGTCCGGACGGTTTCACAGGATTATTTTTCAAACACTGCTGGGAAACCATCAAGGTGGATGTGATGAACGCCATCAACTCCTTTTCCAACCTCCATACTGTAAATCTTCACTGGCTCAACTCTGCTAATATCGTGATGCTCCCTAAGAAGGACGGGGCGGAAGACATCTCTGATTTCTGTCCCATCAGCTTCATCCACGCTTTCGCCAAAATCATTGCTAAAATGTTGGCTAACCATCTTGCCCTATTCGTGAATGAAATGGTTTCTCGTGCTCAGAGCGCTTTCATTAAATCCAGGAGCATCCACGACAACTTCATGTTCGTCCGCGGCTTTACCCGTCGATTGCATCGCACTGCCACCCCAGCTCTGCTCTTAAAGCTAGACATTAAAAAGGCCTTTGACTCGATTCGCTGGGAATACCTTTTAGACTTGCTGCAACGCCGCGGCTTCCCTGCCAAGTTCAGAAATTGGGTGGCGGCCCTTTGGGCCACCTCTTCCTCGCGTGTGCTCTTGAATGGCATTCCTGGCGAGCCCATCAAGCAAGGGAGAGGCCTCCATCAGGGCGATCCCCTTTCTCCGCTGCTTTTCGTAATTGCCATTGATCCTCTACAGCAGCTATTAGACAAGGCCACGGACTCGGGGCTCCTCCACCGGATGAGAGGCCGTCCAACCTCTATCCGCACTTCGCTATATGCCGACGATGCTGCCATTTTCGTTGCCCCCATCAAGGAAGATATTGACCATCTATCCGCCATTTAAGCCAACTTCGGTGAGGTCACCAGCCTGGTGGCAAATCCTCTGAAAAGCACCGTCGCTCCCATTCGATGCGAGAATGTTGATCTTGATAATATCCTCCAAAGCTTCCCAGCAAGCCGTGTGGGATTCCCGCTTCGATACCTTGGTCTACCCCTTTCCACACACCGGTTGAAAAGATCTAACTTCCAATTCCTCGAGGACAAAATCGCTGGTAAATTGCCTAATTGGAGGGGCAAAAACATCAATATGGTGGGCGCGTTCCACTCTTGTCAAGGCGGTCCTCTCCTCTCAGGCCATCTACCACCTCACCCCTCTCATTGCGGGCACCAAGGCGAGCATCAACAAAATTCAAAGAGCGTTCCTATGGGTGGGGACGGACAAAGTTTCTGGGGGCCAATGTAAAGTAAATTGGAAGATCATTTGCCACCCTACATACCTTGGCGGCCTGGGCATCCTTGATCTGGACAAATTCTCCTGTGCGCTCAGACTCAGATGGCCTTGGTTTGCATGGGTTGATCCCCAACGCACTTGGGTGGGCTTCGACAACCCATGTGATGATGATGACGTGGACGTTTTCTACGCTGCCACGATTATTACCATCGGAAATGGCGAGATGGCGAGCTTCTGACATTCGCCTTGGTTGCTGGGCCGGAAGCCTAAGGATATCGCGCCGGAGATCTTTGCCCGCTCGAAGCGCAGTAAACTCCCCGTGGCTAAAGCTTTAATCTCCAATGCTTGGATCCGGCACATCGATGTGCAAAGTGGTCTTTCGGTCGCTATCATTCAGCAATTTTTTGACCTTTGGTGTATGATCCAAGAGGTGCAACTCACACACGACGTCAAAGACGAGATCACATGGAAATTCACTGCCGACGGCTGCTACTCCACTGCTACCGCCTACAAGATGCAATTCGTCGGAATGATCAAGTTTGCTCTGCCTGCATTGGTTTGGAAACCTTGGGCACCTCCAAAAGTTAAGTTTTTCTCTTGGCTAATCCTTCAGGACAGGGTCTGGACGCCAGACTGACTGACTCGGAGAGGATGGCCCAACTGTGGCCTCTACCAGCTCTGCAAACAGGAACCGGAGTCGGCGGCTCACCTCATATTCAAGTGTCGTTACACCATTCGCATTTGGAACATGATTTATGAATGGCTAGGCATACAGTCTCAAACGGCGACTTGGAGCGACCTCCCTACGGTGAAGACTTGGTGGAGCGCTAACATTGATCAACCCGGACAGCAAAGGAGGGCGATAAATTCTTTGATTATGCTTATTTCCTATGAGATTTGGAATGAACGAAATGCGAGAGTCTTCCACAACGTGGCATCGCTGCCCTCGAGGGTGGTCTACAAGATCAAGGTCGATGCGAGTACTTGGGCTATATCCGGGGCCAAATTTTTGGGAGCTATCATACCAGGAGAGTAATCCCTTTATACTGACTTTTCTGGTCCTATTTCTTTAAAATTCTGTTCTTCCTTCTTAATTAATGAGATGAGGCAAATCTTTTGCCTCTGTTTCAAAAAAAAAGGACTGGAGGGAGGCAGCAGTGCTTGCGAGCTGCGACTTCCCTGCAACGAGACAAAGCACTTGACGTCTCGACTCAACAACCTGCGTTTCCCGTCACTTTCACACTCCACAAGAATCCAAGAACGTTCGTGCAACCATCCCTTTCTTTTTACAGGGCTAAGCCAACAGAACTCATAACTTGCAAGTGCCTTGCCCTCAGTCCTTAGCACAGTGAAAACCTCCGGCTCTCATTCCAGGCCCCAGGGCACAGAACACTGCTCCACACATGGTGCAACCGTAGATTGAACAGAGACATTTTGGTATCTCCCCTTAATGATGTACTCCTACTTACTAAGTACTAATAATGATCACGTATCACCAGATTCGCCAAGGTTATCTTCGGTTGGTGTATTTGACGTGAACATCGACAGGAAGATCGGATGTACTGGGGAAAGAAAGGTGCACGCACCCGTACACGCGAGACAGGCGTCCGTTTCCGTTGCCTTTGCCGGTAGCCAACGTGCGACGCACCGACTGTTGAGATCAGTTGGTAACCCCTCAGAAGGGCAGCGTGACACAAGGCGCGACGGCGCGGGGCCACACGAAATTCCTGCTCGTCACACCGACTCAACGTCGAGTAGGGAGAGAGATATAGCGTGTGAGTCGTCGGGTCAAGGTCGCACGCACGACACGCCACACCACACCGCACGGTCCGCACCACCCAATCCTAGGCACGCTACGCTAGCGCTGCCTCCCCACGGGCCCGGATCTTTCCGCCTCACCCTCCCGCTCCCTCCCCGCCTCTCGCTTTATATTGCCATTGATCCCTGGCCTCCCCACGCCTGCCATCCGCGCATCACCACCGCATTATCCCAGCTCTCCTCCGTGCCTCGCCTCACTTTCCCCCGCGCCACGCCGACGACACCACCAATCCCGTGACGAACGTTTTTCACAACGACAGCATGGGCTTCCCAGTGGGCTACTCCGAGCTGCTCCTTCCCAAGCAGCTGCTCCACGTCCTCCTCTTGCTTGGCTACATACGCCGGTTCCTCGTCTGGGCGTTCGACGCCGTCGGCCTCGGCGACCTGCTGGATCTCGGCGAGGAGCACCTGGCGCTGCAGGAGCAGCACGCGCGCGAGCACGGCCCGGCGCCGTTGCAGCCGGAGTTCCATCCGGTGCCGGCGATGGTCATCGAGGAGGTGCTGCCGGTGGTGCGGTTCGGCGAGCTGGTGGTCGCGGCACCGGAGGCGTGCGTCGGGGGGGATTGCGCGGTGTGCCTCAGCGGCATCGGCAGCGGCGACGAGGTGCGGAGGCTGAGCAACTGCCGCCACGTCTTCCACCGGGGCTGCCTGGACCGCTGGATGGAGCACGACCAGCGCACCTGCCCTCTCTGCCGCGCGCCGCTCATCCCCGACGAGATGGCCGGCGCGCTCTGGGCCAGCGCTGCCGGCGTGCCCGACGCCTCCGACTTCGACTTCTCCTACTTCGGCGCGCCGCTCACGCCGCTGCCTACCCCGACGCTGCTGCGGCCGCACGAGCTGCTGCTCAGCGGCCTGGGTGGCTACCAGTGAACTAACCGCTGGTTCAAGCAATTGGCCATGACCGGCGGCCATGCGAGAGGCAGCGCCCGTCCAGAATGCGCAATTTTAAATGACTAAATTGGTCGCCGCCGCGTTCGGAGAAGAACACCGGCGAAGAATAGTAGTTGCCTGCCTCGAACTGTGTATATAGGCAAAATGAGTAAAGCAACCGCCCCCAAAATAGGCTAGCAGATTAGATTCTTGTTATGTATAGGTAGATTCCGTCTTCCAAGTTTGTGGAGGGTGAATCTTGCTGAGGATTAAATTTGTTGAGTTAGGCGTTCTGGATGCAAGAACGAGTGCAGTTTGGGCCTTTTTCTCGTCCCAATATTGCTCAGGTCATCCAGCTGCTTAGCTTTTCGTTACATAATTGACGTCAATCGACCGCACGGGGGACTTTACTTTCCCTCCCCTTCTTCGGAACGCTTCCCTCTCTTTTGTGACCGAGAATTTTTGCGTGGATTTCACTGCACGCTCAGTTTCCGCAGGATTTTTCCCTAACTCCGCGTAATTGGATCCTGTTCTTCAAACGATATGAACTCTTGCTGCCAGATGTTCTTTTGGTTCAATAGTGAAGTACCGAAGCCGCAGCATTTCCGTGGATCCGGATCTACCGCTATCGTGCAGGGATTGCCTGTACAGGCTACAACTGCTTACAGTGCGACCCATGCTGCCATGCAGATACCAAGGATGGATGTTCTCGAATGATAAATTGGTAATTTCCCGTAGACAGATTGATTGATTGCTCGAACATCAGACGGTCGAGAACGCACAAAATCCCCGCAAATTCCATCCCACAAACGTGTTGCACCATGCGTTCTCTACGGAAGAAAGGAGTCATCAGGTAGACCGTAGACGTAAAAGAAGAATGAGAATTGTCATCATGGAAGAGTTTTTCACACTGACGCATGCATGCATCTTGACCCCTCGACGGAGAACGTACGTGCACAAGAGCGAGAAACGTTCAAACGTAGGAACAGCAATTGAAAGTTCAAGTCTACGATGAGCGGAAAGTTTCAGACGTAGAAGCAAGCAGCCCCAGTACAGCGACCCAACGTCCAGGCAAAGTGCCCGCACCTCTTATACGTAACGACGCAACGTAATCTGCAGCCAGAAAGGAAAGTAAATAAACATTCAGTCTCACTCAAAAGGCAGAGCTTTGGACAGGCGTAGTGCAGATAGGCTACCTGTAACGCACGGGCGGGCAATTGATACGCGCCCCGCACACTCATTCGTTCATGCGCACCGAAAGAGGGAGGATTGGATTGGCAACAGAGTTTGCCGCAGAAGAAGAATCAAATGTAGTGCTTTAATTAGGGAAATATTATTGCCTTATTGAAAACTTTAGCATACGAACTATAGTACTACTAAATAATCAGCAAATACTTTTGCTTTTGCTTAGGTTCAGACTTCGCGATTTCAGCTCTTCTCTGTTGTACAATGTGAGTATTCCTGTTGTTTCAAAGGCATACCTCAGGGAGGATTATCTACAAAATTCTCAGGGAGGAAAGATGTGGTACTACTGTTTACTACCGGTTGTATCATTCATCAGTTAATATTTTGCCTAGCTGTTAAGGAGGTCAACAGTCACCAAACTTTTGCATTTGTGGTGCTACAGATCTGAGCTAGTTTAGCCTGAGGTAACACGAGGCAACAAAAGGAGCCTCATGTTAAGTAGCTTTGCTAGAGAGACGACAAAGCGAAAGAGTGGGTCGTTATTCCGGATCCATGCACTCAATGGAACCAAAAACGAAATCGGAAGTTATAATTCATGGGAATAATGACGTATCAAATCCTGGGTCCACCGCCTCGTGATCGTACACGGGACGCTCCGGTGTTGGGCCAGCCCGCTTTCGACGTGCCGTATAACGGCTGGCCAGTGGCCACCTCATTCAGTCATTCTGTATCTACAGAATATAAGGCAGCCAATGCCGTACGATTTTGTTCTCAACCAAGACAGCATGCCTGGTCCTGGACGCATCCACAAAGCCTTTTCCAGCACCTCCATTCAGGATTGGATTTCAGAGATCTATTTGTTGCTACAAGTGTTCAAGGCCTTCTGTGAAAAAGATCCGCAAATGTCTTTACTTAGTACCAATAAAATACATACATTAGAGGTGAGAAATCTAACTTAGGCAAAAAGCCAGTTTCAGCACTTGTCGGGTTTTAATTGTAATTTTAACCTCCTCAAAAAATCAAAGCTCAAAACGACTTCACGACTATCTGGACAGCTGCCACATGTCCCCTTAGCGGGTTAGACCCGCGAGAAACACCTGTCGTGGGTTGCACCCGCTAAACCCACCTGTCGCAAGTGGGACCCGCGATACATGCTCGCCTGCCCCGCAACTGTCCGGGATGGTATCGCAGATCCCGCTCGCGACATGTGACTGGAGATACGTTTTTGGCTTTGATTTTATGATAGGACTAAAATTGCAATTGAAACTAGATAGGAGGCTAAAACAGCTTTTTGCCTCTAACTTAAGGAAATCAATTTTTTTATTTTTTCTCATTACTCACTCCATGTCAGCATGTAAGTAAGTTTTTAAATAAAAATATACTTATAGATTTACAAAATGCTACTCTCTCAATTCAAGAATGTAAGGCATATTTAATTGGTTAAGACAAGACTTTGACCAACAATTACTCTATTCATATACGATTTATATGACATAAAATTGATACCATTAGATTTCTCTTTAAAAATACTTTCTTATGATTATGATTTTGTGTCACAGAAACTGCATATTAATAGAGTAATTATTGGTCAAATATTTGTCTTAATAAATCAAAATACACCTTACATTCTTGGACAGAGAGAGAAACATGAGTAAGAAATAAGAGAAAAAGAAATAGTTGATTCCCTTTCACCATGTAAGTAAAACTTTCATATAATTCTTTTTGTAAGCTTAGCATTACTCGGCCCATATTAGCTTCGCAAAGGATCCATCGTTTTCGCCCTCCCACGTACGGACGACTACTCTTGCAAGCAGCGCGAGTCGGCATCCCGCGCTACAGAGGATAAGAATGAATTAAACCACGAGTACTGCCCGATCGATCGAGCTAAGACAGGCGTCAACACCCACATCGGCATCAGCTTTTAGAGCGTGGCCGGTACGCCAAATCTGCAGTGCCACGAACGTGCTGTCCTGCTGGCGGCCCATCCAGATCGCGAGCGCGGAGATGGGACGGAGAGGGGTACCTCTCCACCTCGCGGAGCGCAGGCCACGACGGCCTCATGTACACGGGTGCCGGGTGCACCGGAGAAAGAAATCTGCCGGTTCGAGCACAGCGGCAGCGCGCAGTTTCTTCCAGTGATTGCGCTCGCGGCGTTGCGAGCAAACGTCGCATGCAACGGTTATCGCCGCACATGCTAAAATGTCCCCGTCTCGAGGAATCCCGCATGTTGAAAATCTCCGTGGCGCTCATTCGCAGATAGATGCTCTGAAAACTACCCACGCCAGTGAATCAGTCAAGTGACACCTGCCAGTCTGCCAGTGTCTTTTGGGTTCATGGTTAGCTGGGCAATAACCATGGAGGATCCCAAAGATCTTGTCCTCTACAGAAAGGCATTCTTTGAAGCAAGACATCGTTTGACAAAAAATCACACAATTGATTGGGCACACTTGGGCATCCATAAGCTAGCGAATCAGGAACAGTTTATGTGGCTATCTGTCACCATCTCGCAAGTTGCAAATTGACACATTGGCGAAGTATCTCAACGATGATGGCCTGACGGAAGATCTTGTCGGTCCCACGCTCTCCACAAGAATACACGAGAAAGGCGTTTCTTCTAGGAAGAGAAACATCAGAAATGAAAGAGGAATATACATTTTCAGATGGCAGCCCCTGTGACAGCCTACCTGCTGCTTGAAGTTTCCATCGTCATCTCCCTCTCAACGCTTCCTGACATTTGCAGATTAAATATTCCTTCATATGCATCTGTGAGCACACGATAAGGTGAGATAAATTATATCAGGATAGAGGAATAAAATTCCCAACCCTTCGAGATAGTACTATGTCAGAGCTTATTAGGAATATGAAGCGAAACAATTTGACGGAACTTTTCAAACCTTTGCATTTACGAGAAAATTGGTCTTTTGTGCACACCAAAATTGTACTCGTCTCTCTCTTTCAGTTTATGCCAAAAGTGTGAATCGGAAGTTAGAAGTTGCAACTGGGCCCATTATTTATTTGGGCCGCAATTAATGGGGTGTGCGACTTCTTTGGTCGCTTAGTAAACAGAAAAAGTGGGCTTCTGGCTAACAAGTTAGGTCCTGTTTGGGAGACTAGAAAATTTTACATTTACAAACAGTTTACCCTTATAAAATACTTAGCACCACAAATACCGTTGTATACAAGTGTAATCTAAATCCTGGTTTGAAAGACTTGTAAATATATATCCTTGTAAACAGTGTCTAAGGTTAACTCTGTATTTATTCAAGCTCGTATCAGTGAATACTCATCCATCCACTGATCTGGCCACCTAGCAGGCTTAATTCACAGCACATGAACATCATCAAAAGAACGGCTGAGCTGCATGTTTCAGTATATATACATATATATATATATATATATATATATATATATAGATAGATATAGAAGATATTGAAAAAGAATGGCCAAACTAGTAGCAGTAAAAGTTTGAGCATAAACTTCATCCGTGTCAGGATCAGCCTGTCAAGTTTTATAGGAGTTCAGTTCACACAACTGATCTATAGGAGTTCAGTTCACTTTTGAAATCAAACATGCATGTAAAAGATGAGGCATTCAGTATTATAAGAACAACACCATTCTCCAAATGCCGAGTATAAGCACAGAATACCAAAATTAAACACACGGTTCCAAGAACACTATTTGGACCAGTAGCAACTCTCCCTGCTTGCAAATTACAAGGTGGTCATGGCAGACCTTGTGAGGTCAAACTGGAAAAGATCCACATTGGTGCTTGGGGAAGTTTGCTACAGCTACTTCACCTGCAACATGCAATATTATGACTTAGTCACTGAAAGATTAAGCAGTTTACTACATAATGGATAACAATAATGTAAATCTGAGCATCCTTTACTTTGGTCTTGCCCTAATGACTATGAAAAGATTTGAGGGAAAACTAACTATGCACCCAACATTGAGATACAAAGAAGAATCACAACAACAAGGTCAAGAATCTGATCTTCAGATAATGGTTGCAGCTAACCATTGAAATTCCAATCTCCAAATTATCTGCTAACTAGAGTTGCTTATTTTCATATCACATACCATACAAAACTACACAAACACATATCATTCTGGAATCTGGATACTGCATAATTAGTTTTGGAATCTTGCTAATAAACTAACAGTAGAAGAAATAGAGAGAAATGTGCGCCTGACACTCAAACTGATCGATCAGGACTTTAGGAGTTTCAGTTCAACGACAGATGAACATGGTTCCAATTTAATTATTTCTCTCATGTAATTTCTCATGCAATTTGCCTTTTAACTTGCAATGCTTTTCTTACAATGGTTTCTTCGGTCAGTAAGGGGAGAAAGGCGTATTTGGTTGGCTAGACACTCTGAAGACACAATTTCAGTTGTATCCCACTGATGCTAAGGTGCATGGTAGACTGTTTACAAGGGAGAGCACCTTAATAAAACCGTACCTTACAGGCCTAGGTCAAACGAAGGACAGTCATCTATCAGTCTCTGAATTTTGGGATCTCTCTGTGTTGGGTTACTTGGAATAGAAGAGAGGTCACTACTAGCTGTTAAATATGGATCAACATAAGCAACATTAGTGTACAATTCTCAATACATAAGAAAAAAATTGTTAAGTCACTTACATGGAGGCAATTGAGTTCCAAGTTTTGTCAAGTCACTTACATGGAGGCAATTGAGTTCCAAGCTTCGCCACTTCCTTCTTCAACCACAGCCCTCGAAGCCTTGAATCATAACACAGAAAAAGCTCCCGGTTCATTGAATCTTTAAAGACATTGGAAGCAAGCACCTTGATCTCATCGGACAAATCAACCATACCATTCAACACCTCCAAGCATTTACAAATTGAGTATTGTTGTCCTTGTTGCAATGCTTGGTCTTTCATCCTTGAGTATTGTTCTCTCTTGAGTTCAACGTAAGCTAGCATGCTATCTTCAATGCGTGGTGCCGATGTGGACCCTTTTTGCTTCTTGGGTCTTGCTCCTTGTCCTCCACCAATCCTGCTCCTTGAATTAGCACGATCTTCATCATAGTCTTCAGCCATAAATTCTTCACCATTGTGATCTATTGACAATTAGGATCAAAACTCCTCCTAATGGCATCCCTTCTTTCAACTTCATATATTGAGTTTTGTCTTTCGTCTTCAATGACGTAATTGTCTATTCCTTAGCTTTCCATGACCGTCATTTTTGGAGGCGGATCTATGGTACTCTCTTTTTCACCTCTGAGATGTTTCCTACTGGCACTTGACTCCTTGTTTTTCCTTCTAGCATCAGAACTTGTATTCAAGGTGCTCTCTCTTTCTTCTCTCGATTGAGTGGGCAAACTAGAAGTGAAGCAATGCTTACCTTGGGCTAATTGACCTATTAAGCATCAAATGAGTCTATAAGAAAACAGTAGCTACCTTGGATCATTTAAAGGAAAAGCATGAACTTACTTTCATACAAGAGATCCAGCGTCTCAAACAATGGAAAGCTCTTATTTTCATACCTCCTTAGCTTCGGGTCCTCCTACCAAGTAACAAAATGATCAAACATAGTTTGAAGCTGTGGTTAGAATGGTTAGAAGCTTACTTCAATGATCTCATCCCATTTCTCAGCTGTGGTGTTTATAATGCATGCAGTTGGGTTCCAAGAAATGCCACTATGCCTGACAATTGATTTAAGTGCCTTGTAATCCTTTTTCAATTGGACTTCTTTATCTTGAATTTGTGACTTGGTAATACTAGCTTCTGGAAATAGCTTGTTGATATCCTTCACGATTCGGTTCCAACCTTCTGTACACCATCCATTCTGGCCACGGTAGTGAGAAAGATTGTATTCGGTGAGTACTTCGACCAGTCTCTTTTCATACTTTGATGTCCACCTCGCCCTTTGTGCCATTAAAACCTATAACAAAATAAGAGAAAAGGAAAAATAAGACAAAGCTAACATAAAGTTTTTGTATTAGCAGAAATAAGAGAAAATAACAAAATAAGACAAAGCTAACAACACAAGTCATAGAACAATACATTATCTAGTGTTGATGCTCATTGAGCAGATCTCTGTTGCACCCTTCGGTCCTGCTTCTTTCATAATCTATCCACATATTTTTTGCTATGTCATCTCTCCGTGCATTGCCCATGTTTCTTTGGTTACTTGATGACGTAGAACCCTCTCGTGGTGTATCATCACCACTAGGAAGAGTGACAAATTTACGAGGGTCAATCGGGGGTTTTGTTGTACTAAGCCATACATCGTCACCTCTGTGGCTCCGGATTACATTATGTAGTACAATTGCGGCTATATGAATTTTTACTTGAGTCTCTATTGGGTAATATGTACCTACCCTCAATATAGGAAACCGCATCTTTAGAATTCCAATAACTCTCTCAATATGGTTCCGTAGACGAGCATGGCGAAGATTAAAGAGTTCTTTGTAGTCTTTCGGTCGATAATTGCTTCGATCTTGCTCCTTGAGATGGTACCAAACTCCTCGGTAGGGAGCAAGAAAGCTTGGTGTATTTGCATAACCTCCATCAACCAAATAGTACTTCCCCTCAGGTACTCGGAAGCCTGATTGGATAGCAGACTTTAAGACCCCGGCATCTGACACTGATCCCTCCCAACCAGTGGAGACATAGACAAAATTTAAATCGAAATCACAAGTAATCATAATATTTTGTGATAGGGTCCCCTTCCTATTCCTGTAAGGTGCAGCCTCACTACTTGATGTTGTCACAGGGACATGAGTCCCATCGATTGCCCCTAGGCAGTTCTGCAATGAGAAAATTAGAGTTACTAATTGAGATATACTAGGGGAGGATAGAGATTACTAGACTTCACAGCCATAGATGACATTTACCTGAAAGTAAGGTCAAGACTGTGGACTCGAGGATATTTTCCAATGGGTATCCATAGATGGAGGCTTGATAAGCTCAGATGTTAACGATGTAATTGCATCAAAGCATGCATCGATATGCCTGTGGACGGTTTTTGTGCTATGCTGGAATCGATCGGTCAATGTTTGGAAACTAGCATTCTGTGAAAGCATATATATGACCATTCCTAATTGCTCCTCGACAGTAACACCTCTTGTGTTTTGCAAAAGATTTTTTGTTCTAAGATGGTTGCAAAGTGTCTGAAAAATGTGGGACTCCATTCTAAGAATGTTGCGACATCTGTCCGGGTGCCCTTCCAATAGCTCAACGATATACTTTGCACCTGTAAGGATCGATGTATTGCATGGAGTTTTAATTCTCCTAGAAGCTTGGTATAACGCTGGGAAAACTAAAAGCATCATTTTTTCTTCCTCTTCCTCCTCGGAATCGGTAAGAATAAGATTATCCATATTCAAATAATCCAAAAAATTTCCTAACAAATCAAGGCAGTTTAATGAGAAATTTTTTCCTAACCGGCACCCAAAAAACTATAGGCACAATACAATAGCTACAATAACACAGCTTCAGCCAAATAACACATCTCATTATGTCAACCAGTAAATGCAAGAAAAAATGCAATACAATTTTCAAGCTATATTATAGTTTGAACTAACAGCAATTGTTCAATATTAAAAACTTAAACATCCACCCTTACTACATGAACACTAGATTATGAACACTAGATGATCATAATACAATTCGAGTAAAAATGCTTGCAAACAACACTATTTAGATACGGCTATATGTTTGCAAGGATCAAGGCAAATCTCATCAAAATCTGCATGTTAATCAAAAGACATTTATTAGTCAAGCATAATAGATGCTAACATATGAGCAGTGCCCCTATTGTACAGCTTAAAGTTGTATATTGACTAGCATGTCCCTCAATTTCAGTGGCAAGCATGGTTTAGTCATTGAGATGACTCTCATTTCAAGTCTTCTTTCATTTGATAACTACTGTAGGAGTAATAGTACACTAGAAGCCGCAGAACTTGAAGCTAGCTATATGAAAAGTCAGGTTGAGGAGGTAGATGTGCAACTTGATTTCTTAAGATGCTGATGAGTTATTAAGGGTGCACATGTTGACCGAAGCTGAATTAACTTATACAAACGCCACGCTTGAAGCAGCTACCGATAAAAGGATAGAGGTTCACATCTAGTCAATCAGCTTCGGATATTAATGCAGAGATCAAGAAGAACAGTGGAGATACACTAGAATACCAAAACTTGTGGAAACAGGACATGAAACAAATAATTATCATGCAGCCAAATATCACACTACCAAACTAAATCAATTCTGAGATTCATTTCCATCTCCAATGTGGACAATTTGTTGCTTACTGGAGAGCACCTTCAAACTAAACTAGATTGACCAAGAAATCAGAAGGAGCTGGAACTGATGAAGGCACCTGCAGTCAAGGAGATGGTGGTCAAGCTTGACACAGAGGCAAGTCTTAGCAAGGCAAGAAATTAGAAATTAGCACAAACCCTACTAGATCAGAGCACAAATCAGTGGATCGAAAGCACAAACCCGATTGATGAGGACCGCACAACCGTCCATGGTGAGGTGGAAGAGGTGATCAGTGGTGTGGGGAGGGCGGCGCGGGTGGCGGTGCCAAAACCCTAGCGAGCGGTGTCGGCGGCGCGATCGCAGTCACGCCCCTTGCGGTGTCGCCTCCCGAGGAGACGGTTGAGCCCGGGTCGATGTCGGCACGGAGGAAATGGCCGTCGCTCGGAGGAGCTCGTCCGGCAGTGGCTCCCTCGGACACGGCGGCGACGGCGATGGCGATGCGGACGGAAAAGGCGTGTTGACGGGGAAGCCGTGAGGAAGGAGAGCAAGTGGCGCTCACAGTCGTCTTCCTCACGCGCGGCGGCCAGCGTCGCCTTCCTCTCGAGCGGCGATCTTCCTATCGAGTGGGTGGTGCGGGGTGGCCGGGGAAAACCCGATGTTTATCGGATTAGAAAACGGAGCACTGGTGCAGATTATTTTTTTGTAGGTAAAATTGAGAAACCGACGGAAATGGGCTGGCCCAATACCGGGTATCCAAACAGTATTTTCTGGCCCAGTCGTTTTTTCTTCGTGGGCTATAAATTACAGGGGTATTTGGGCCAAAACCGGGTATCCAAACAGGTCCTTAGGAGTATACTTTTGGGGATGCAGAATCCGAATGCTGAAGGCCCATGTTGTCCACAATGCACCAGTTAGGCTCATTCTCATCAAACAATAATCCCAATACTATGCTTTCACAAATTCGAAATCTGCCGATCTTAGTTTACAAGCCCATGTATTTTTATTTTTATTTTGAAAGGGGAAAATTCCAAGCCCATGTCATCTCACAAGGCAGATACTCCAACGGAGCTAGAAGATCCCGCTAGAAGAACGTCTCCATGCATTCAAATTTCATATACTCCGAGTGTTTAATTTGGCTTTCCAAAGCTATGGATTAAGATGGAATTGGCTTGCGCAAGTCATCCTTATCGCGGCCTCTCCTTAGATAGCCATCAGATCGTGTGCCTAAGACTAGCTTGTCCTGGTCTGCAGCCCTTAGCGGAAGGTTTTGGCGTGGAGCAGTGCACGGCAAGAGACGGCGCCATGACAGGGCTTCCAACCACGGGGAAAACACGTTTGCAAGCTTGCAATGAGGGGCGTGGCATGACATGGGAGCCTGGCAACCGCCCCATTTCGATGTTTTTCTCATGATATCCAAGGCTTCCGAGAGAGCAGATGGATCCCACACTCCCAATCTTGCATCAAGTCCATCTCTTCGGGTATGAACTCGTCACTTTTGTGGACTTTAGACTTGGGTACTGGTAAACATGTCTTCTTCTGTAACTTAACTTAGCTGCCTGTCGGCAATGGCGGAGCCAGAATTTCATAAAGCCCAGGGATAAAAACTAACTGTTGGGCCGCTGTTGTGCTTTCTGGGCCGCTTTGGTGCGTTGGGCCGAAGGTGGAAGGGGAAGGCTGAGTAAGTGGCACCCCAGGCTAGGCCGAAATATGCACAAATATTAGGCAGGAATGCTTTCTCGGCCGCTTTGGTGCGTTGGGCCGAAGGTAGAAGGGGAAGGCTGAGTAAGTGGCACCCCGGACTGGGTCGAAATATGCACAAATATTAGGCAGGAATTTTTTCCAGACCCCGGGCTATAGCCCGAGTAGCCTAGTGCCTAGATCCGCCCGTGCCTGTCGGTGATTTGGTGTCGCGCTGGACAAGTACTATCTTTCCAATGTTGCTGATGGTAACATATAGAGTATTCTACCATAGAACATTAGAATTAAGAATGGTTTATCTTTATTTTATATTTTTCTTTCCAGGCTTGAACTATGGATTTTGTCCTCTCACAGGTCATAGCATTGGTCTATGGTTTTGCATCACCTCAAGAATGAAGTTGACAAGAGACATAGACTGAGGATCCTCCTACGAAAAAGAATGAGGAGACTTTTCCTCCAAAAGGGTGGACCACGTACGGGAATGGTCAACACGCTTACTCTGATTTAGCAAGTTGCCTATCTGAGCATGGAATATGGGCTACCAAACATTGTTGCGGTTTGCACCAACATTCCCGGCGATGATGCGATCTGGCCAACGGAATGAATGTAAAACAGCAAAGGAAATGGTCTCGAAATGGTAGGCAGCCGAAGGCGACGCCGGTGGAAAGGTAACCGATTCATTACCCGCTTATTCTTGCACAAGACGCTGCAGAAGCACTTACATCTCGAACCCCTCCTGGATACGTTCTCTGTGCGAGCGTGTGGCTGGCTTTCTACTTAGGCTTCTAATAGTGCGTGGGATTACTGATCATTCCGTGAGCCGTCATGATAGGCGAAAACGGTGTGCATGTGCGCACTATATTAGGTTGTGCTTAACTGCAAATACTACTTAACCGAATCTGCACTACGCAGTTCTTGACCAAACAGGGGGAACACAGCATCTCTCCTCCAAGATGAGCTACTTCTAAGTATGGTGACTGCCATCATGTGACACAAAAATTCACGGTTGCAGTGGTTGGAAGTTCCGAAGAATCCAGGCTTCTGTTTTGCACAAGCTCATAATTCACGGGAAAGCCATATTTTTCAAGTCGGGTACGTTGGAGATATGGGCATGTGTTCTATGGGGCGCCCAAGCTGCTGCTAACATTCCTGTGAAGCAGACATTATGAGTGCTCCGTCGTAGGAAGGAGAATTGCGAGTTGCCCCGTCCCTTTCATGGCCTTTCCTTTTCCTATGGTGCCATGGCAATCATCGTTTGTATAGTCTTAGGTAGTAGAGCATCATATCTTCACCGTATTATAAGCGCACTAGTCTGGAAGAATGCCGTCGCTGAATCTTCGGCGTGACCACTGGCTCTGGATGGAGACTGGAGTTGTCACGACCTCCATTTTCAAGTCGCCTTAAAAACCCACAATTAATCAGAAGTTTCTCATTTACGAACATAGAGTGAATATATTACTAACACAACATTTAAGCATTCAACTATAGTATAAACCAATAAAGTATGCTTAATAATAGGTTTTATCTTATAGAACATCAAAACCCGAAATTTACATTACAACCAAAAGATATTACTCACCACATGCATCCTCAAGCGCGGATGAGACCTAGAACTCGTAGTCATTGCCATTGAGAAATTCCTCATCAAAAAGCTCTTCCCCTTCTTCGATTGTATCTAGGAGAGTTGGTGCAATAATCAATACACAGAGTACTCAGCAAACCATATTAGGAAAAGAGCTACTTAAGTATACGCCTTGGATTTCAAAGGAGGAGGTATATGGTTTTATATATGGTGGATGCATAACTTTAATCTCTAACTTAATATTTAAGGATCATTTATTCAAACATTTGGTGTAAACATTTGCACTTCAATAACCATGTCTGGTCATCATCATATTTGATTAACTATCATCAAAGTTCTACATATTCCTTGTATTGAGAATCACCCCTAAACAAAGTTTCATTAACGGAAGCACGACGTATTCGAATTCCATTTACTTTGACTTTACAGAGTTGTTTAGCTTTACTCACACGATACCTACACCTCCTATTGTCACTGCAGTTATACACACTCTCATTGGTGTGTCGATAGAGCTGAGGTAAAAATGCTTTTTATCTGCTCTATTTTTTTAAGTTTCCACTCATTCCCCGGGAGCTTAACTAGGCCAATGGTTAGTTAGCATGTTCGGTGTCCCGAGTGTATTCCTGTATTGCTTCTGAGGGTCATTCATAAAATTGGGAGGACAAGCTAGTCTGTAGTTATCTAGTAAACAAAGCAGACTGCTAAGCTAGATTTGACAAGTCAAACATGTGGTTGAGCGGGTTCTGACGAGAAACCTCGCATTCTCGCAGAGAACTTGTCCGCTCCTATGGCTTGAAGTGAAGAACTGATGACTGAACTTGAAGTAATCTAAACTACTTCAGCAACCAGCACTCCAACTTTCTGCTCACATTAAGTATTACATCGCATAAATAAACTAGGAAAATGCGTTGGTCTTGCATGCTAAGTTGTTGTCTGATGAAATTTCAGCTACCTCACAGATGGTGGTTAATTGTACACTCTTGCTATTACGTAGGTGATTGTCTTTTCTCTTACTTGCAGTTGATGACATGACACCATCGATGAACTACGAGGTGGAATTATCGGTGACACGGGAGCAGCAACAGCGGGGAAGCTGAGGAAAAAGATCTCGTTGAAGTGGTTAGAGTCATGAGACGAAAGGTGGATGTTAGGTGAAAAAAGAAAGATGGGCTTTGGACTGACCATTGGATTAACATCTAATGGCACAAAAGATCAACTGTAATTTAGGAAAAACGAAGCAGCTGTTGTACAGAGAGAACTAGTATATTCCGGACCCTAATTTCGAGCTCAGGTAATGAAGAGCTGTACTTTGGTCGCACTATTAGTGAGTGGTTGCATAATAAAGTAGCTGCGCTTTTGTTCTGAAGAGTGGTTGGGCTTTCATGAGAATGTACGAAAACTACTAATCTAAAGACATTGACACAGGTCATTATTTTCATCAACCAAACGTCCTAATATGAACATGGATCTGTATCCTCCACCGAGCTGCAGATCGAATACTACGGCCGTGCTATTGTTAAACTTTGTTCCTTCTTTCGGAAAAAGATACTGTTAAACTCTTTCCTACAAATTTTGACCAACAATCTACTAGAATACAGATGATTCTTATTTCTTCCCGACAGGTTAGAGATACTCAGGACCGGTATAGTAAATCCATCTGAGCGGTACCATTCCATATGACAATATCAAACAATTGTTCTTTCAGTGAAGTGCAATTGGGTAATGAAACAGCGCAAGAGAATCCTAAGGGTGGTCTGATTTGATGTGTAATTTCATCCTACATTGTGTAATGAAATTCGATCGTAAAATAGGCATGAAGCCAAGTTTTGGCAAGCAAATGGACAAGAATAGAATGCCAATGTGAGAATAATCTTACGAAGAAATATACTTCTGTTACGAGAAAAGCTACCCGACTGGGATTCCATCCTACTATGGCTTTTAATTTGATCGAATACCGAGGTATCTTCTTCTTCCTTTGCAACTTCCCCATTCTCTTGTCACTCAACAACGACGAGATCGGTAACGTTAAGCGGTAGTGTCACCACTGGACGATGGACTCGCTCCCTCACTCCTTCCCCCACCCCTCTAATTTGGTGGATATAGAGGGAAGATGCACCATAAGTCTAGAAGAAGATGGTAAGTGAAGGGTGCCATGACAACGTTGGAGCTAGAAATATTAAGTTGGACGAGGTGGTGGAGGCGAGGGCAGAGACAAGGATGCATGGTACGGTGCACATGAATGAGAGGGCCGACTGCTGATGGTGCAGAAGAAAGAAGGTAGTCGTCGAAGTAGGGAGAAAGAGGTAGGCTACACCAATGATGACCGAGGGGATCCACTACCTACGAGCTTCCTAATTTTATCCAGCAAGTTTTATTTCTAGTGCTAAATTTTAGCAGCCTAATCATATACTGATTTTATTCAACGTGTCAAAACTGTACTAACTCTTAACCCCGAATGAAAGGAAGGACCATTTGAATCGAGAAAAAGGACCGACCTTCTAAATCTGAAAGCACCTCATGAACATCTCTTAACACAAATGTACTCTGCACAACAATAGCAGGTGCATCAATGAATGCACCTCCCCGATTTATAAATGAAATACCTAGTATTCCAGTTTAAAATTAACTCAACGTGGGAAACGACGCATCGATACATAGAAGCTAGCTTCATTGAAGGTAATCCCCTGTCAGCAATACTAAAGGCATCTCCAATAGAGTGATGTCAGCCTTCTTTTAGAAGTGCCATATATGATTTTTGTTGAGTTGGAGGAGAGAGAGAAAAGAAAGAGAAAGTTGTCTTCCCTTGGTGAATGGATGATCTCTTCACACCTAAGAGCTCACTATTTTCTTCATTGTATAATACGTCTTCCCTTAAATCCATATTTTCTAGTTTAATTTTGATCTTACATTCATGCATGTATTAATTGTTAAAGATAGCATCAAGAGATAACCTATTTATAATATGCTTTTATTATTATCTCGACTTAAAAAGCGTAAGAAAATGGAGAAACATGCAGCACCGGCACGGGAAGGGGGAAAAAACTCGAAAAGGGACAAAAAAGCGAACCGAAAACGAGGCCCCTCCCCCTCCGCCGTACCAGCCAACCCACCGCACCCAAAGCGGCGAGAAAACCCCAGTCAGCCCGGAACAAGAGAAGAGAGAGCCGAGGGAGAGCGCAAGAACCAGAACCAGAGCAACACGCGGGGGGAATGGGCGACCTGGCACTCCCCAGCGGCCGCCCACGCACCCCGCCCATGTAAATCTCCCCAACCCCGCGAGCGCCTACCCCGGTACACACCCACCCGGCCCAAGAAGCAGAGCAGCAGGGGTATCTGCCGCCGACCGGAGTAAGTCGAGGACGGGGGCGGCGGCGACGAGCAGCCACGGCGCAAGGAATGAAGGGAGGGGGCGGTAAGGAGACCGTCCCCGGCTCCTTCCTCCGCTTCCTCCTCCTGCTTCTCCTCCCCCTCACTGCCCTTTATGTCTTCTACACGCTCCACCTCCTGCTCGCCTCCGCGTCCTCGGCCGCCTCCTCGTCCTGCCCACCTGACTCCACCGCATCCCTGTCGGTCTCCCGTCTTTCCAACACCAACCGCACCGCCGCCGCCACCGCCGCGGCGGTGTCCGAGAGTAATAAGGCCTCCGCCGCGTTGTCCACAGCGACGACGCTGCAGCACGTGGTGTTCGGCATCGCGGCCTCGTCGCGGTTCTGGGACAAGCGCAAGGAGTACATCAAGGTGTGGTGGCGCCCGCACGGCGCCATGCGCGGGTACGTGTGGCTGGACCGCGAGGTGCAGGAGTCCAACATGTCCACGGCGCGGACGGGGCTCCCGGCCATCAAGATCTCGTCGGACACCTCCGCCTTCCCCTACACGCACCGGCGCGGCCACCGCTCCGCCATCCGCATCTCCCGCATCGTCTCCGAGACATTCCGCCTCGGCCTCCCCGGCGTCCGGTGGTTCGTCATGGGCGACGACGACACCGTCTTCTTCCCCGACAACCTCCTCACCGTGCTCAACAAGTTCGACCACCGCCAGCCTTACTACATCGGCTCCCTCTCCGAGAGCCACCTGCAGAACATTTACTTCTCCTACGGGATGGCGTACGGCGGCGGCGGATTCGCCATCAGCAGGCCGCTGGCTGAGGCGCTCGCGCGGATTCAGGACGGATGCATCCGCCGCTACCCGGCGCTGTACGGCAGCGACGACCGGATCCAGGCGTGCATGGCGGAGCTAGGGGTGCCGCTCACCAAGCACCCGGGGTTCCACCAGTACGACGTGTACGGGGACCTCCTGGGCCTCCTCGCGGCCCACCCGGTGGCGCCGATCGTGACACTGCACCACCTCGACGTCGTGCAGCCCCTGTTCCCGAACGCGCCCTCGCGCCCGGCGGCGGTGCGGAGGCTGTTCAATGGGCCGGTGAGGCTGGACCCCGCGGGGATAATGCAGCAGTCCATCTGCTACGACGGCGCCAACCGGTGGACGGTGTCGGTGGCGTGGGGGTTCGCGGTGCTGGTATCCAGGGGGGTAATGTCGCCGCGGGAGATGGAGATGCCGGCGCGGACGTTCCTGAACTGGTACCGCCGCGCCGACTACACGGCGTACGCGTTCAACACGAGGCCCTTGGCGCGCACCCCGTGCCACAAGCCCGCGGTGTACTACCTGTCGACGGCGAGGAGCGCGGCCGCCCGCGGCGGGGAGACAACGGTGACGCGGTACGAGCGGTGGCGCCCCGCGAACGAGACGCGGCCCGCGTGCCGTTGGAATATCACCGACCCGGACGCGCATCTCGATCACATCGTCATGCTCAAGAAGCCTGACCCTGGAATATGGGACCGGGTAATACCTTCTCTGCTAATTCATTTCCCTTTCTTATGCTCCAGTACATACTAACACATGATGTATTGCTATTTAGAGAGAAAACCAAGACAGAAATTGGTATACAAAGTTCGTCTTTACTGGACATATCCAACCCTTTTTAACTACTATAAATCAAGAATGTAGGATTAGTTTATCCCACTTGTTCATAAGAGTAAGAGTAGCGTTGAACCAAAGGAGAATAGCAATACCATGTAATGAACATTTCTAGCAACTGTAGCACAACTTGCATAGTTGCATTCTAGGTTAGGTTGACTATCTGGGGGAATGTTAATCTAAATTGACGTTTGCTGATGTGTTTTGGGGCATTGGTTATGCTGTTTAGCAAGTTTACTGATGCATAGCTCACATGGATGTGCAGTCGCCGAGGAGAAATTGCTGTAGGGTGCTGTCTTCGCCCAAGAAGGGGAAGAAGGGAGACAAGACGATGACCATCGACGTGGGTGTATGCAGGGAAGGCGAGTTCAGCCAAGTAGTATAGTCTAGTAGACAAAGGAAAATAGGATGATTCATTTCTTTTACTGCCCTTGTATTCTTGTTGGAAGATAACAAACGGCCATCGTTTGGTCCTCTCCTGCCGTGTTGTTTTGCGCCTCACGAGTCATCAGGTACAAAATTTGGCCCACTTTTTTCTTCATCGCACAATTGCTGCCCCAACGTCTTGGCCACGGCTACTCTGGTCTTGACGGTGAGGGGGCGGTAGGGCGGGGTTGTGCAGGCTCAGTGTGCTTCTGCTATTGTTGGGTGTGGCCTGGCCGTGTGGTGCTGGGTTTGGACTTGGGGAAAGCTTAGGTTGACCTTACGAGTTCCATGAGAACTGGGCTGTCAACCAACACGGGGTATGGCAACAGGGGGAGCACGGTTCTTGTGGCGGGGCGCGTCTGTTTGTGCGTGAAATCAGATCGCGCGCGTCGGTTTTTACTTCCTTTTTTGGTACTCGGTGTGCCTCGCGTCGGCCGTGACACGGCTACCGGCGCCTTGGCAAAAAGCCCATCCGGCGACGGCTTGATAGGGACTTCGCTTGCTTCCTACCAATAGGGACGACCAGATTTACCTGCCCCATGCTCCCCGCCATAATTAGGGGGATATACAGTGTTCATTGATTCCTTCGAATCATCAGCAACAGTGCTATAAATGCTCGCTGAGGCTGGTTCAACAGGTGGCACCGTCGCTCCTAAAAACAAATATCGTTTGCCAGCATGCACATGGGCAAGAAAAGGATGTCCCATGCTAATGTTGTAGTGTGATTTCACGTAGCTCCCGATTCCATCCAAGACATGAAAGCAAAAGGCGTGGACTAAGGATCCGTTTGGTTGCTTGGATGGAGTGAGATGGGAGATGATCATCCCTTTTTTTTTGGATATCTAGTGTTTAGTAGGATGGATAGAGGTGGATAAGGGCAGAATATTCTCCTTAGATGCTGGACAGAGGGACGCACAACATTTAGTCGGATGGTGCGGCCCAGAGCGCTCGCCTCGCCTCCCGTGCAACCTCCTCTCGGCCCGAGCTCGGCCGCCGCCCCCCGCCGGCCGCTCCCCGCTCGAGCTCAGGCCGCCTCCGGCGCGACCTCCTCCCCGCCGGCCGGCTCGAGCTCCGCCCCGCCTCCCGCGTGACCTCCTTCCCATCGGCCGGCCCGAGCTCCGCCTCGCCGCTCCCCGCCCCGCTGGCCTCGGGGCAGCCTCCGCTCGCCACCGGCCTCTGCGCCATCGAACCCCGCCGTCGACCTCCGCCACCGCTACCCCGACCGTCGCTGTCGGGCCACTCCCCCGAGAGAGGTGGCCACCGGACCGCCGTCGGGGAGGCCGAGCCGCCGCGAGCCGGGGAGGCCGGGCTGCCGCGAGCCGAGGAGGCCGGGCCACCGCGAGCCGTTGGGCCACCGCTGTTGGGGAACGTGCTACGCAAAATAAAAATTTACCGTACACGAACCAAACCAAGATCCACTATCGAGGTGCAGGCAACGATATCATACCTTCGCCGATCACGTCAATACAACGGAGAAGTTGACGATGACGATGTCGATGAAGTCCGCAGACTCCCGCAGCTAGGTTATACCTCCCAGCCGCGAGAGTGATCTCCTCGCGAATAGTTCGCCCGATCGAACGCCGAAGTGTACGACGTCTCCGAGGTATCCATGCGTACCGGATCAGCGACACCGCAGTAATGTGTGGACCAGCACACAAGAATAGCGAGGATCTACGAGAAGGAGAAGCAGCAGCGCGCCGGCAGCTGAACTAGATCCAATCTAGAAGAGAGAGGAAGAGGAGGCTGCGGCCAATCTAGAGGTGGCGGCTGCCTAGAGTTTCGGCCAAGGGGCTAGGGCTGCCTTTGGGGCTGCTTGGGATGCCCTTTGAGGTGTCCTGCCCCTTTATTTAAAGGGGGTGGGGCAGCTCTCCCTAGGAAGGTGGAGTTCTACTCCAGCAGGAACTCCCTGATGGAGTTAGAGTCCAACTCCACCAGAACCTTCTAGAACCTTCTAGAACCTTCCGATACTTTCCGGAACACTTTCGGACATCACTGGAAACATCCGGGACCTCCCGGAACACTTTCGAGATCATCCGAAACACTTTCGGAACCCTTCTTTCTCGTTCTCCATAAATCGTAGCATTCATAAATGTCGCTAAAACGTTAAGCGTGTGACCCTATAGATTCGAGTATATATGGACATGTCCGGAACACCTTCTGGTCAATAATCGTCAGCGGGATCTGGATATCCATAACGACTCCCACATATCATTGAAGATCTTTATCAAGCGAACCTCGTATTACCGCATATCATCATTTTGCCTCACGATACATTACACAACCCGAGGCGAGATTTTTATGTTATCTCTGTGATCAACTCCTTGATTACTATACCTAGTTATCCTCGTTACCGGTTTGTACTCTTTTCTCGTTTCCGTATTCCGGTGTCCCCGTGACTAACCCTTTAGTCACAATACCTGGGCAGGCGATGCTGGACACCGTAATACCGAGTGGGCCCAGAGTGTATCTCTCCATCACCGGATGGGCAAATCCCAGTCTTGACATATCTTGAACCACGATATATTTTCTGGTGTACCTGAAAGTCACCTTTATAATTACCCAGTTATGGAGTAACGTTTAATGACCCCAAAGCAACCATCCGGTATCCGGGTCTACAATATTCTCATGGTCTAAGGACGCAAGTAAACGTTAACACATAATGAGAAGATACTGACAACATATTGACGAAGTGATCTCGCAGTATCTCATAAGGGGGTCTATCCAACACCATTGTTACCCTAACAATATGTTCCCATTATTACCGGCATCCTTGTTACATTAACAATGCCCATGATCAGGAAAACAAGACCATCAACAATACATGAGCTAGTCTAGAGGCCTGACTAGGGATCTGAATGGTGTTTATTATTCCACACATGCAATTAGATTTTCCTCTGAATCTCATATCCAAGAACCAATGCAATTCTAGCATAGAACATAAACTTAATCATGAACATGAAAATAGAATAATAATAACTTTATTATTGCCTCTAGGGCATATTTTCAACAACCGCCGGTCGCACCGGGCCCGCCTCGGTCCTCCCTCCGCCCGCGCCACCTCCTTGCCCGCCCTCCCTTCGTCCACCGCCTCCCCCCGCCCGCGCAGCCTTGGTCCACGGCCGTCGCCTCCCTCCGCCCGCCCTCCCTTTCCTCCGCGCCGCCTCCCCTCGTCTGCGCCGCCGAGGAGGTCGCTGCCGTGGATGCCGGCGGGCACACGGCCGTGCCGGCATGCTGTGTCAAAGTTTCAAAAAAAAATTTGCTGTGTTAATGTTGATTCATTGAAATTCATTGATGTATATTGGTTATATTATTATTATAGTGCTAAATTTTTTGAATTTGGAGAGATGTGATGCTAAAATTTACTCAAAATTTTGAATTTGGAGATATGTGATGCTAAAATTTACTCAAATTTGGATAATCTGTCCATCCATAATCCTCCAACCAAACAAAAAATTGGTTCATCCTATCCTACTCTCATCCCTCCAACCAAACAAAAAACTGAATCATCCCACTCATCCAACCAAACAAGAAATTGGCTCATCCCATCCCTAAAAAACTGGATTGCCATATCCTATCCAACCTTGCCCTTCAACCAAACGGACCCTAACCTGCATACTTCCTCCGTGTCAGGATATAGACCATTCTAGATATTTTGATCAATTTTTTTTATAAAAATATGATGCTTCAAATAAAACTAAATGTACATTATAAATTATATTTTATAATAGAGTAATATCAAAGTTTTATTGTAGATGTAAGTATTTTTTCTATATTAATAACCAAACCTAAAAATGTTTGACTTATCTAGATTCTAAACGACCTGTGTAATGTATTTCATGCTAGTTTACAGTGTTAATGTTTGGGAGTGTACGGTTGTGTGCGCAAATGTTCGCTTCCTAATATATTCAGCATAGAAACGAACAAATGCACTAGCAGGAGCAGGGCCACCAATTTAACAAACCCTACTAGCAGTGAGAAAACGGTAGCTGTAGATTTTGCTTGAACTAACGACGCGTGTCCTACATAGTCCCGACACACCGATTCAGGACAAAGCTGCCAGCATGCGTGAAAACAACACTTTGCACACATGCATAGGTTCCAACATTTGGAGTTCCAAGGCAAAAATGGGATACAGTTGATGTCTGGTGCACTGGCAGTAATTGGGGAGCAAATTTCAGTTTATCAATCATAAGTCAGACATGCATTGGTGCGAAGTTACCACTACTAAACACAAACGAAACGGGGCAAACTACCCTCTCATCAATATCAGCATGCGTAGCAAAATGTTTACCAGCGGACAGGTATGCTCCACAGTAATGGATGATGTATCATGCAAAATTTAAGACGATAGTAAAGTGGAACGGCGACCTTGCTTCCAAAGGAAAATGTTCGTATATGGAGTCTGAAGACATGAAAGACTGGAATCCTTGCCTTCGCACACCAAGCAAAATTCCTAACCATCGCGTATGTACTTCTGCAGACTAACAAGATTCACCTGCCAATGATGCCATTCCTTCGTCAAAGAATGTACGACACCAACTTATCCCATACTGTAATTAAAGGCCAGAAATGGTTGTAAACTTGAAATGCAATAATCGTTCATCCAATCCTGTTTGCTTAGTACAGAACAAATTGTAATGCGCCCATCAGTGGTACATCGCATACAGCCTACCGAAGAAATTACACCTAGTCTCGACATGCAAGTTCCATTCAATAACCTCTAGTGTTTGCAGATAGAGAGAGATTGAATTAATCCAAAGGAAAGAAACACGCATGCACATGTAAATGAAATGAAACTGTCGCACGCTAAATGTCTAAGAGCACATTTAGAGAAGCTGAACCATAAAATGCTATCACATTTGAGCTATAAATGGTAAATACAAAAAAGCAATATGTGAATAAAGAAAGTTAAGCACAAGAACTTAAAATAGCAGTTTGAATAAGTTATGACAGACTTGCATTTTGGATAGTTTATCTACGGCGTAGAGCAGCCAAATATCACACTTACCCTACTTAGAAGTCTCAGAAGCATCAGAATCAAGAGCACTGCACGGTGCTTCCCAATTCAACGCCCTGTGACTTGATAATCCTAGCAGCTTCCAAAAGAATATCTTGCTCTGTACATAACAGCTCATCTTTTCTCTGTCAGTATGCAAAAGATTTATGTCAGAAATAAAAAGAAAAAATAGAGGACCATAACTGTTCTAAACTTGCACTAGTACGACAGGTTACAAAAGACTAAAATAATTGTCCTACGCCCTTGGCGATCAATCGTGGACAATAAAGCATTCTCGAAGAAAAAAATTTGTGGACAATAACCAATTTTAAGTGTGGGTAATTTAGGCCACTAAAGCCTCCTATTAATAAATAGGTTGTTGCAGCATACTGTAGAACATCAAACTGCTTAATTTGGACAGACTCAAGAGAACATGACGTTATGTTATGTAATTCCAACGAGACACAACATTTTGGATCACATATCTCAGTCCTGTTGCAGCATAGCTCTAGAATACTAAACAGCAGCATACAAGTTGGACTCAACAAAACATGCTGCCTTGATGTGATCTAGTAAGTATCGACCACCAATTTATGCTAATGACATTAATCCAAAGGGATACATAACATTTTGCATCATATCTTTTGTTCTACTTTCAATCATGGACCCATATCCAAGAGAGAAAATGGGCCCAAATATGCGTGTATAATCGACAAATACCAACAGTGTTGCCAGGTTATCTCACATCATATGACATTTATTTGGTGCTTACTATAAGAATTAAGCCAGTTCTTTTCTTCACCTTGTCATCCACATAAACTGCTGAAAAACAACTGTTTGTGTAGCATAGAGATACAGATGCTTTTGAAATCCCTAACACATGATAACTATGAAATGAATAGATGCACCATTTTTCAGAGGTTGCACCCAATGATGAGCTCTCCATATGAACTTTCCAATCTTGAGAGATAGCAATAAGGAGCACCTGTTTCCAAGATAACTTTTGGATTGGACCTTAACATAGCCTTTATCCCCTCTGATATAGCAGGAACCTTCTCAATATCCTCCAATCTTATTGGAATCTTTGTCACACTAGCAGGCAATAAAGCTCGTGATCTGTTCACTATAATCTGCAAATTATTAAAGAATATCGTGATTAGCAGGTGAATTTGTGATGGGTCAGATACAGTTAGTATAGCTAATCATTAAAAATGCTATTAGACGAGGTACATGTGCCAGAGGTTTCCACATTATTTGGTTTTCACATTTCCTAGGCATTCCAGATGTTGTTTATGGTGTATCTAGTGATTGTTGCATCGAGTGAAGACATCAAGGGTGTTAATAACCCAAGCAGTGGAATCTTGCGTATAGGATGGTTCCACGTTCAAACATACAAGACAGACAACTAAAACATGCAAAACAGTTCACGGTGCCTTAATCAATCCATGTGCCAAAATATCAACACACGATAACCCTCCAATTCAATCCCCTCCTCCAACAAAAAAGTAAACAAATAAATGAAATAGCTGTCAAGAAGGCATATAAAGTATGCATGACTACACATCACATATGTCACCACGTAAGTTATAGAGTACAATTTGCGTGATTTAAAAAATATCCAGTGATGGAAGCCATGATGATACCTGACTGGAGAACAGAGAGTTAGGTAGTGTGACAGGAAGCTTTTCTGGATATCACAATGAAGTAGAAGTGAGTCCTATTTCAACCACCATGCCTTCTACTGACCCAGCCTACAATGGAAAATCTTTTACTTAGAAAGTTTGTAACTATAGGTTTATAGATCAGATCGACTACTACAAAGCAATAAAAGATAAATACTTGGCCAGCAAAAACTGTAAATTTCTATGACTGTCTGCAAACATAAGCTTCTTGAGAAACAAGGTAACTTCTGATTTACACTTACAAAAGGATATGATTTGTATTTCTTCCTCAAGTTTCCACCTTAACTACTGAAAACAGGTGAAATACTTACTCCTTAGGGAAACATATTTAGTACCATCAAGTGCAGAAAGCACAGAGACCATTAGAAAAGTGACATACTCCCTCCATCCAAAAATATAAGACGCACACAATATCTCAAGATTTACAATTAGATCTATAATATGTTGGTTATGTGTGCACGCTTTATATTTTTGGACAGAGAGAGTATTATTAAGCATAGCAATTTAGGGAAAGCGTATTGTATTCCTTAAAACAAATGTGACACTATACTTGTCTGAGCGGTTCTTCATGTCTCAGTATACATTTTCTCCCCCTTCTTAAAGCCTCTTAACAAACATGACTAGTTAGTTAGTATCCCTTTGATAGAAACCTTTTTTGTAATGTACAGTTTATATGCTTCATTAACTGCAATGCTTTAACTCTGTAAGAGCTTATTTTTTTTCTTTAGGCCATGGCCATGCTTCCAGCACATATCCCATGTTTAAAATGAGCATGTCCTATTTTACCAGGGGCTCATAATCATGAACTAATACCACCAAATGTAATTGTGTGAGAACCTACTGGCACTAAGTTGCATCTATTGCACAGCGAACAAATTTGATAGTATGTACAGTAGACTCATGGTACTAGCAAATATCTGTCCAGAAAAAAGTGATCATATCTATGAGAAGGCACCTTTATGTATTCTCCAACCGAGAATGACCTACAAAATTGTAAGGAGAACCCACTGAACACGTTACCAAGAACATCTCTAGCAGCAAAAGCAGTAGCAACACCTACAGTATACAGTAACAGAAGAGAATTATAGTTATGTTAAAAGTATTAACTACTGCAGTCAAGAAATATCAGGAGTCCTCATACTGAGCAGGAATAGTGCATATAGTATTTACATGCAGATTGCTGAAGACAATTATATTTGTTAACCACATCTTCACACCTAGCCTGCCTAGCATAACTATACATGAATTATGCAAAATTCATATTAAGCAACTACTGGAAAGGTCCAACATGGCTCCATTCCTTCTATCATATTATTCTAAATATAAATGATTGCGTCTCATTATGTGGTAATTAATTTAGGCAGCATGCTAGGCCACAGAAACAAAATGAGGCTTTGGTGAAAGAATAAACCTGAGTAAAAGATTATTTTGGGAAATGAACAAGAGGATATTGAGCTACTCCTGTTTGGGAGGAACTAGAGAAACTTACAAATAAATAGTGTTTACACTTTACAATCTCTGTTGCTGAATGAAATATCATATGGTCATATAATATTATTCCACAGAACAGTTACGGACATTACCTCCCACACCACCAATAGTTAATATTGATTGAGCAGCTACACCACAAGCCTCAGCAACACCCATTACTCCAAGTGCAATCAGTCCCAATGACGCCACCTTATTAAATCCTGATAACCTGGCTTGATCAATATTTAAGGAAGTTTGGTTGGTCATTGCTTTAGCGATGAAGTTCACTTTCCACCCACGAAGGAACCAGACCAAAGAGAGAACACATGCACCCCTCCATGCTTGTGGAAGATAAGCTGATATGCTTGGTGCGATAACTGCAGCCCTGAGGAAGATAAACCATCAGAACAAATGAGCATTCCGAGAATACAATATGTCACTTCTGATCAGGCCAAAACTTATGCATACAATTGCTAAGCATAAATGAATATTGTACTATTGTATCATCACCAAGAAACAAGGTTTAAAATGCATCCTAGATTTTGATGGAACATTTCTGTCGCAAATATCGAGGAAATATTGTCAATCTAGAGCATGTTATTTTAGTAAAGTAGCAGATGCATCTCTCAAAAAAATATTCCGAAAGAGAGGAACAAGATAAATGCCACAATACTGCACCACCGTACGTTTTCCAAAAGAAGATGTGAAATGGCAATCTATTAAGTCTAAAATAAATTATCTGAAGACATCACTCTAGATTAAAAGACACCATTCCTCAACAACAAAAAGGATTGAAGAACACCCCACCGCAACAGAAAATGGTATAGTTCTGCAGGAAAAGTTAAATCGAACCTCACATCTCTGAAAATGCCATAAATGTGATAAGATATTTTGCAGGATCCTCCAACACACTCCAAAGGCTAGTTTGGTATGAAACATCAATCTTGGTTGAGTTCCCCAAAAGGACTTTGTGATCCATACTTATGAAGCCTCCTTAAGATAATAGGCATGACAAACCATGCCATCATTGTACCAAATAATGTCCCACCAAGTGGAACAATTATCTTTTGTAGATCTGGATTTGTCTCAAAAATCTGTTGTACATGGGGTGTAATTGCATCAGTCATCTCCTTAACTTTCTTGCCTGCATCAGTGGTAGCATCCATTGTAGACTTGCGAGCATTATCCAAGATATCAATCCAAGTACTCCCACTAGCACCTGCAGTGCCAAACTCCGAGGTTTCTGTGGAAGGAACATTTAGACAGTATTCTGTGGAACTTCTAGTTTGATTGCAGTATCTGAGGAGTACGCACGACGGATGCTTAAAACACCTAACGGTCCTGGCAATGCATTAAATCTGGGTTTTGAAGTAATCAACCAATTAGTGTCCATATATGGGCAGAAAGGGGCATCATACTGGTCCTTGACACACCATTGATTGGAGAATAACGATCCACTGCCTTGATCTGGCTAAGAACAGAAGTGCCTGGCTTTATCGAGTGCTTAGCACAGCTGCTGAACCAACTTAAAGAAGCACCAGAAGATACACACGACCCAACACATGTCTCCATGATATTCTCACTAGCAGCTGTTAGACATGACCGACGCAAAATAGCTGTAATCTCAGACATTGTGCAGTACTCTAGAACCAAGTTGACATGTAATCCACAGAAAGTTCTGAATAAACCAAGATGCAAAGGGAAATTGTTGTCCTGAAATGTAAAGTTAATTAGTATTGACACATAAACATAATCATAGCAACAGGAGACTCCAGGCATTCTTTAGTACATATGTAGTGCTGCCAGCAATAGAGAGATTAATTCTACAAATCCATTAATGATGACTAAAAACGGAGGATAAACCATAATTCACTCTCTCGCTAATATTTTATGGTATCTCTATAAGAGAGCTTGAACAACAGTGCAACTCAGTGAATGAGACTGTTAGTTATCAATATACAAATTCTAACCTGACACTAGATTAAGCTTGTAGGACATAAGATAAAAGTAACTCTCTAAATGCATACACAAAACGAAAAATTCTCAATCATGAGAACTTCAGTTTCATGGTGCCAATGAAACAGATCAAACTTGAGGGCAAACCATAGCTATAAAACATTTTTAAAAAAAAACAGCCATCAACTGATTCTCTGTCTGCCTTCGGAGATAACCATGGTATCGCATCTCTTTAGTCTCAACCATAACAACAAACTCCGTGATTGCATCAAATCATTGGGTTCGAGCTTCTAAAGAGCAGACACCAAAAACTACAGCGCAGAGTGACCGTGCAAGTGCTCTCCATACCAAAAAAACTACAGAGCGAAGCAACCAGCACCCAAAATTTGCCCATCACGACAACAATAATTCGTCGGCGCGGTCAAAATCAGGTTATTCAGCGAGGGACATTTGGGCCTGCAACTAGGACCAAGCGAACGAATTACAAATCAACACTCAAGCTCGACCGGAATGCGTCACTTGCATAAACCCTTGATTGCTGAATCAGGTGACACGGAACCGAGCAAGCGGAAGAGCAGCAGTTACCCAAAAAAAGAAAAAAAAACGCATCAGACCGCCGGAAACGAAGGCGACGGCGCCCGGAGAAGGTTCTACGACTCACGAACGCTGCATCTACAAGCAGTAAGAAACCACGTCGTGTACTAAACGAACAAGCTTCTAGGAGGCGCCACTGATTCGAAGGGAAAGCGGGGTGCTTGGGCTTACGATTTAGAGAGGAGGTGGCGGCGGTGTCCGAGATCCGGCATCGCGCTTGCTTCGTCCGCGCCGCAGCCGCTGCGTTCCAACGCCTGGCCGGGAGAGCGTGGCCGCAGGGGCGTATGAAGCGGTGAGCCCTCGACGGCGACGAACTGCGATAGCTACGTGCTTTTGCCTTCTGCTTTTTGGCTTTGGCCTTTCTTGCGGGAGAGGAAACGGCGGTGGCGTGGTGAGGCTGCGAGTGGGGCCTTCTCTTTGCCCCACGCCCACGCCATTCTCTACACGCAGTGGTCTTCTGGATGTTTCCGAAATTCGAATTCCACCGTGAGGCCCATGATATTTTTTTCTTTGAGGACTGCAACTTTACATGGCTTGAGCCTTTAAGCTAGCCTACCACGGTGGGCCGTGTTCGTAGTTCCATTCGGCCGCGCAATTAGAAGTAATAGAGGCCCAACACTGCAGTCGGCGTGGCGCATTCTACCGTGCCGGCCAGCATCGCGCGGCGCAGACAAGCGTGGCATGCCCTGGCGTCCAGTCCAGGGCCTGTTTGGTCGCATGCCAAACATTGCCACATTTTTTTAGCCAAGTTAACTAAATGTTTGGTTCATAGTCACAGTTTAAGTATATCAAGTTTTTTCTCTGCTAGGTTCCATCCGTCCTTGTCGCACTATGGATATGTTTAGTTCATGCTGTAACAAAACTCAAATTTTTTAAATCTTTAAAATTCCGAAATCAGCCAATGGGCCAAATTCCTTCTCCCCTGCCCAACCTACCTCCTCCTCCGCGGCCCGTCCGGCCCACCACCGTCATCGTCTTCCTCCCGACGCCGTTCTATCGCGCCGCCCGTGCCACCGCTCGTTGCGCCGCTTGCCGCTTGCCTCTTGACGCCGGTAGCGAGCCCCGTCCTCTGCCCGACCCAGCCCCGAGGCCACTTTCCACGCGCCGCTCACTCTGCCCCGCTGCTCTGCTCCCGCCGCTTAACCCTCGGCACTGCCCGCCCCTCCTCAACCCTATAAAAGCTAGCAAAGCCAAGCTCCTCTCTTCTCTCCCCTCCACAATCTGACCCACTTCTGAGCTCTTCCTCACTCGCGCAAAGCAGTTCCACCTCCCGAGCTCTCCAATCTCTCCCTTTTCTTCCCAATCGCTGGCAACTCCACCACCGCCTTCTCCACCTCCGGCGAGGTAGCCCGAGCTTCTTTCCCCAAGCGTCCGAGCCTCTTCTCCACTCCCGAGCCTCCCCATTCTTTTCCAAAGCATACCCAACCTCCTCTGCTTTCTTCCCGAGCATCGGCAACCTCACCGTCGTTCATCTCCGGCGAGGTAGACCCGAGGCCCTCGCCGTTGCCGAGGCCTTCTTCCACGGGAACCGTCCCCATTTTCCTCAAAAATGGAATCCCGAGCCCCTAATTGATCCGGGCGAGCTCCAACGGCGGCCAATTCCATCATCGCCGCCGGCGGCCACCGCCCCCTCTATTTGCCCCATCCGCCCGACACCCCGGCCTCTCCTCCTTCTAACAGGCCACGGCCTCCCCCTTTTGGGCCACCACCTCCTCCCCGTGGCAGGCCGGCCCAAATCTTCTCGGGCCAGTTCCAGGCGTTGCAGGCCGGCCCAATCCCATTTCCCATTTCCTTTTTCTTTTTAATCTTTATTTCCTTAACAGGCCGAGCCCAATAACGGCCCATGACCCAAGCCAAATTGAGCTCACCTCGCATAAAAATCTTTTTCTTTTATTTTTATTTTTATTTTCTGTTGAGCCCAAACCCAAGCCCAGGCCCATGTTAAATCTAGCCCAAGTCCGACCCAGCCCATTTTCAGCCCAACCCGAGGGCCCTAATGGGCAATTTTGCGGGTCGGGCCCGACCCGTCGGGTCCGAAACCCTAAAAACACTATTATATACCGTTTCGATCATCTCGATGACGCGGTTCCAGTTTTCCACTTTATTCCTCTAAATTTCCACTTTTTTAAGATCCGACAACCACAAAACCCTCTTAACCCACATATATCCCGACTTTTCTCCGAAATCCTAACCCGTGTTCTATACCCTCCTTCCATCCTTTCAACCCTTCGGTTCCGACCTTCCACCCCACAACCTATTTTTAGTATTATTTTCAAATTAATTTACATTTTGCTCCCAGCTCGCATTCATCGAGCCCAAACTTATATGTGTTTGTGTGTTTGGATCTTTTTGCAATTAGGAAACGATAGTGACGATCCGACGTTGGGCAAGGATCCCGAAGGCGCCTGTGGAATAAGGTCCATTTTGATTGTAAAGTAAACTTTGGGCTCGGATGCCCCAGTACATTGTAAACTTAACCGCTGCTAAGCGTACTTTCGCGTTCTGTAATAAAGTTTGTATACTTCTTATGTTGTGTTGGTGATGTATCCGCTCCCCGTCCGCAATTGAGAAATTCCTGGGCAATTGCGGGCGTATCTCGCGGCTCCGAAAATCAGGGTCGTGACACATGTCATAGCATGCCTACCAATATTTACTGATCATTGGCTAGCTAAAAAATTGGTTAGAGATTTTTTGGCTCTTGGTTTGTTAAAATTTTGATAAGAATTATGAAGAGAATATGAGGAGGATGGACAAGTTCTTATGGACAGTCAAAATTTTGACACCTAACCAAATAAGAGCTAAAAAATCATGAACTACCAATTTTTTTATAGTATAAATTTGGGTACAAACTAAACATAACATGTGGCTTTATTTTTCTTGATCACTAAGTTAGCTAACAGTGTTTGGCATGCTTAGGCATCGATCAAACAGCCTAAGACGGGCGGCGCGGCACGGGCCGACGCGTGCAAAGGCGGCAGCAGCGCGACGGTCCTCGCTGCCACAGTGCTGGACGCCATTTGCGGTCTTTTTGGCTCACCTTACAGTGGCGCCTTATCCGGTAGTCGCCGCTCATTAGAGGATGCGTGCGGAGCGATTCCGTTACCGATATCTCCCGGCTCCATGCGTACGTGTTCGGTGCATCTCCCCCCGTTTTTTGCATAGGTCACACGTCACTCACTCGCAAGGCCCTTAGGCTTACGTGTTCGGTGCAAGAGAACGTACCAAGGGAGACGCCACGCAAGTTGACCACAACGCTGCCTCTTTGTGACGAAAGATAGTTGTATATTAGATTATCTTAGCAGACGAAAGCACGTTAGGTACTTTCTCGTTTGCTTTCACTTGTTGCTTTCAGAATGTGTACATACAACCTCGTAAAATCTTCACCACAATTATGCACGGACTGGATTCTTGGGCACTACAAAAGAAGCACTTCCCATCCCCCTTCCATTCTCTTCTCAACAAATTGTCCTTCCCTTATGATGGACGATACACGTGGTCGAGGCAAGAAGGGCGTGCCGTCGGCGACGGCCAGGAAAGCCTTGCTTCTTCTTGCCGCCGTCGTGTTCGTGGAGTGGCTCATGATGCGGGTTGTGTTGCCAACCAGAATTTACAGTTCGACATGGGCGCCGAAGCTCACCACCCTCAACAGCTCCACCTACTTTGGAAAACAAGGCCCTTTGCCTCTCACGGTTTGTACAAATTGCATCACTGCCAGTTTAAGAAGAGCTAAATTTTTCTTTGGTTTTTTGCAGGGACTAGAATTATGATTTACGTGTTTCCAGTATTGTTCGTCCATATTGTTGCGTGCGTTTACCTGCATTTGCTGAAGAATCCCTGACACCCAAAGCCGGAGGAGGTATGGCCAATTTCTGGCTGAAAACAAGTAGCAATCAATCTCGACAGATATTTCACATGTAATTAGCCCCAGAACTAATGCAAAAATTCTCTGTACATTCTCCTCGTGTTTTGTTCATGCAGAGGAGTATTTAGCACGAGAATGGCCGCCTGGAGGAGACCCATGCTAGTGAGCGGCCCACTGGGAATTGTGACAGGCATAGAACTCGCCTTCTTTCTCATGTTCATGGCGCTCCTGGTGTGGTGTTACTCCGCGTTCATCAGCGTTGAGTTCTCAAAAATCCGCGTCAAGCCAGCCGAGAAACTGTATGCAATTACAGCCGGCACAAATTTCACCCGCAAAAAGACTTTTTACCCCCAAAAATAAATTAAGGATTATCTATTTATAAGTTGTCTAAGATTTTTTTTAAATTTTAATTATTTTTCTAAATTCTAAAAATTATAATAATATTTTATTAAAATTGTATATGTTTAGGACTATAATTTTAGACTCCGTTATGTGTAATTTTAGGTGACTAAATTTTTTAAAAATTTAGACAACCAAGAATTAGCATAAGCGAGCCCTTAACTCACGTACGTGCAATGTTCTCAGGTGGCAGGCGGAGCTGGAGGTAGCGGCGCTGCGGCTCGGCGTGGTCGGATGTTTATGCTGCGCGCTTCTGTTCTTTCCCGTGACACGCGTCTCATCGCTCTTGCCGCTCGTTGGCCTCACATCGGAAGCCAGCGTCAAGTACCATGTCTGGCTGGGTCATATCGTCATGGTCATCTTCACCGCTCATGGACTCTGCTATATCGTATTCTGGGCATCGACTGACCAAATCCACGAGGTAACAATTTCTCTCATCAAGCTATGATCCGCGGCATTTTGCCCTGATAAATGACTAGTAACTTTGGCACGGCCAAAACTGCTACACGTGCTATCCAGATGGCGAAATGGGCAAGAACGAGAGTCCCAAACGTTGCCGCGGAGCTCGCGCTGCTCAGCGGCCTAGCGATGTGTGGCGACGACGCTGCCGCGCATCCGCCGCCAGATGTTCGAGCTCTTCTTCTACACGCACCACCTCTACATCCCCTTCCTCGTGTTCTGCGCGCTCCACGTCGGCGCCACCGCCTTCTGCTTCGTCCTGCCCGGCGTCTTCCTCTTCATGGTCGACCGATGCCTCCGGTTCATGCAGTCGCGCACCCGCGTCCGTCTCGTCTCTGCCCGCCTCCTGCAGTCCGGGGCCGTCGAGCTCAACTTCTCCAAAAGCCCTTGTAATCAACACGTACGCACGCACACACGCACGCAACGCATGCATGGATTGAGAATCTAGTGCTTGCGATTGATGCCTGTCGTAATGCCGTTTAAACAGTTGCAGGTTTGAGGTACAATCCTGTGAGCACGCTCTTCATCCATGTCCCATGCGTCTGACGGCTTCAGTGGCACCCGTTCACGGTCACGTCGAGCAGCAGCGTTGAGCCCGACAGGCTAAGTGTCGTCGTCAAAAAAGGAGGCAATTGGACGGGAAGGCTGTACGAGACGGTCTCGTCTCTGGCGCTATCGGCCGGACACCTCGACATCTCAGTCGAGGGGCCTTACAGCCCGGCCACGATGACGCGCTTCCTGGGGTACGACTCGCTGGTCATGGTCGGTGGCGGCAGCGGCATCACGCCGTTCATCTCCATCATCGGCGAACTCCTTTATGAGAGCAGAAACCGCGAAGCCGAGCCTTGTCCTCGTTCCACCCTCGGGAGGCGTCTCCGGCTTCTCCCGCCTCGAGCTGCGCGTCGAGGCCTTTGTCACGAGCGAAAGTGAGGCCCCCCACCGGCGATGGCGCGCGCAAGCAGCCCAGTCAAGAGGTCTGGTTCGAGCCGTGGCCGTCGGACGCCCCCATCGCCCATGTGCTCGGCTCCAACAGCTGGCTCTGGCTCGCCGCCGTCGTGTCGTCGTAATTCGTCGCCTTCCTCGTGCTCATCGCCGCGCTGCAGCAGTTCTGCGATTACCCCGTCGACGGCAACAGCAATCGCGTGTACCCGTGGGCGGCCAGACCAATGCTAAACCTGCTGTTCCTCTGCGTCAGCGTCGCCGGTGTGGCAAGTGCAGCGTTCCTGTGGAATAAGCGGAGCGCCAAGGAGGCGAAGCAGATTAACAAGCCGACGTGCCGCCTCTTGAGCAGGCCGCCACTATGCACTTCGGCCGCCGTCCAGACCTCGAAAGTAAGCTGCACCGTGTCAATTTAAGCGTCAACTCTTTAGTTTCTTTCAGTTCGGTAAGTGCGTGAAATGCTCAATTGGCGTGTGCAGGAATGTTGCTGGAGATCGATGGCGAAAACGTCTGTCTGATGGCGAGCAGTCCGCCGGGGCTGCTTGAGGACGTCGCGGCCATCTGCTCATCTGGGCTGGCGAGCAGTCTGCATTTCGAGTCCATAAGCTTCAGCTGGTGAATAACTCAAGTCATTTCGGGCAATAATGTAATAATATGTTTGTTTCGCCAGTTCTGAAGGCCATTACATTGCACTTGCTCAAGGGGCAGAGGTTTTTTACGTTTGCACAGGGCACAGCAACCGTAAACTGTGGCGGTAGCTCTGGCACTCCTGTTGCAACTTGTAAACTAGCCAATATGAATCGAAAGGCAATAGCCAATGCAGAAGAAATAAACCATATGCGAACTGACAAACTTAGGTGTCATTAACTGGACGAGTTCTCAGTCTGAAAAGTTCACACAAGTGTACAAGACTAGAACGTTATCGACAGAGCTTCAACAGCAGGTTGCCTACTCCCCACTACAGTAACAGGATCACTACAACTTCCAACTCTGTACAAGGCCTACCACTGGAGGTGGGCTACTCGAACATCAAACCAGGTAAATCCCTGAACAACATTGTGAATTTTTTTTGTCAATATGGGCTTATGGCATTATGGCGCAAAATAAAGAAGAACGATGCTATATGTATATGTATCATACCGACTCATTTGTTGTCTTCATCTCTAGATGACAGTTGAAAAAGCGAGAGCATGATCAGAGGGCCAAGAACTGGTGGCAAAGGAGGTGGTCTGCTGAAAGCAACAAGGGGCTCAATGTTTTCATCCTTTGTGAGGACCGATTCGTTAGAACTAATATCCTTCTCACGCTTCTGAGGAGTAACTGTCATCAACCCTGCTTAACAGTATGTCGTAGCAGAGACAGAAGAAGATAAAGTAAGGCACTGAACGTCATTTAAAAAAAATGAATGGAATATTGACATACTCGTGAGTCCGTTGACATGTTTGATTTGCCTGCTTGCATTTTCCACTAGAAACCTTGCGCTCCCCCTCATCAGCTTGCTGCCTGTAATCTTTACTCAAAGAAGAGATTACGGGAATAAGCAGGGAAACAAGGATATGTTTGGTATCTCCAAACATACTAGACAGGTGTTCTAAAGTAGAACATACGATCAATTAACTGGACCAATCCCACGTAACAGCAGATCAACGAACATACACACGTGGATTGCACGCGGACCAATACGCTAGAAACTTGTTAAATTCATTTTTTTTCATATTGAAAACAAATGTTATTCACAGTTTTGTAACAAACTGGGACGGGGAATCAGCATATTATATTACTTGCGTGCTTGAATCTCAAATCGTGTGTACGATCAAATTTTTTGCTCCAGACCTACGTCCAGCAAAACATTTTAGGAGAGGAAAGGAAGGGATTAGTATATTATATTACTTGCATTCTTGAATCTCAAAACGTGTGTACGGTCAAATTTTTTGCTCCAGCCAAACCTAGGTCTAACAAGAACATTTGTCATACAGAAAGGCCCATACACAAGGTACAAAGTATCTGATATCACAAGACGGTCAAGGTTTCTGAGTTTCTGTCGACGGTGCACTGCAGGACTGCAGGGTTAGTTTACCCGTTTGCTGCACATCGACTCTTTAAGTCTAAACCACAGTTAAAAGTTCTAAGTTCTTGTGCATCTTAAACAACCTACTTTATTTCTACTCGCATTCTTCCAATAGTTGATTCATGCTCAGGTAGATCGTATATTAATTGTTTACGGAAAATATGCTCTTGCCCCTAATGGACTATAGTACTTCTAGATCTAGCGTTGATTCGTGCTTTGAGATTTGCATATTTTTATCATTTATTTCACATCTTAGTAAATTCAATTTTACAGTGCCATCATGTCTAGACCATGATCAATATGGTCTGAATTAAACTATCAATTAATTGTTACTTTATTTTCAATATCTAATGTACATAAAAATATGTTATTACAAGCTAAATATGGATTGGTTCATCACGGATTATTACGTAATATAGAGCTACAAAATATAAGAATATCAAAACATGAACTAATGGTAGATAGATAGATAGAGGATGATTTAATGTCCACTAGGAATAGCAAATCCATGCTCATTGTTTATTTGCAGAATATCCTAAAGGTCTATCAGTTTAGTTGAGACTTCCCTGACCGCGCCGTGAGCAACATCTTTTTTTGTTGGCGCAAACCACGATTTTGTGTTAGACTTCCACAGAACCATGCCATGGATCAGCATGATATAATTAGTTAGACTACGAATCAAATTACAGAATACTAGTAACTTGATTGTCACATATGCCCTACCGCCAACTTTGAAAAAACAAACTTTGAACAAACACACCGCCACCATGTAGCACTTCCAACATTTTCCTGGTTTATAATCTCAAGCGAGGAGGCCACATGCATATTCATCTGCGTCCATATTCGTTTCGTTGCCTCGCCAATGAACAAGCAAGCAAAGAACAAGGGAGATTCGGGGTAACGAATCCCCCATACGAGACATACATGTGAGACGCAACAATCCTGGATCATTGAAAGTGGCAAAGCTAGCACGGATCGCTACAGACATCGCAAAGGATCAAGAAGGCATACCTCTTACGTTGCGCAGGATGGATGAACTGAGCTTGCGAAGGATGGTGATTGACGGTGCGCCCTTGGAGAAAGAACGGGCTACTTGGTTCTTCGGTTGTGGAGGATGGGCGGAACCTCCGGAAATTTCTGGAAGGATGCCAGAATCAATTGCTTCCCCCGGCCGATCATATGGGCCAAACCTATCTGGATGGAGGGCCCCAGATATCATTGAGTCAACAACTCAACCCCAAAGAACTTATCTTTGCATGGTCTAGGGGCCCGATCTAACAGTGACGACAGGGACGGTCGTATCCTCAACAGGCCCGTATTAGCCAGTGAACATTAGCCCATACCATGGGCTGGCTGCCAGCCCAAACAATGACGGGCTCTCCGTTCATGCGCTCTCTATTTGTAGCCATGGTCCATAAACCTATAGTGTGTATTCGTATACCCGCGGAAATAGAGATCATCCCTCCTCCCTCGCGCACGGCGAGGACGTACAAAGTTCTTGGTCGTGGTATCGTCGTTCGCCGAGTCGAGCATGCAGCTGCCTGCCATGACCCGGATCGACCACACCGGCGACCACTTCCTAAGCCTGATTCTCGCTATCCTTGTGAGTGCAGGATCAGTATAGCTGCTGGCTCTTACCAGGGGACCGCGATCGAGGTGCTTGCGCTGCAGCAAAACCAAAACGCACGTCACGAATTTGCACGAAATGTGTTCTCAAAATTCCATCCCAGTCTATGTCCAGCTTTCGCCGAGTCTGAGACATGTGCTGGTTCCAGATTGGCATTGGGCTGGCCGACCTCAGGCCACCAATGTACGTCAACTACTAAAAAATTGGCCGTCCTCGTCACTCTACCTCGTCGTACCTTCCTATATCGCCATCGTAAGTTCGTTTGGTCAACCTTTTGATTTTCCAATCCTTCTTCCCACTCAGAAAACCGTACTCCAGTCTAGCTCATTTGCCACATTCATCAAGGACCCATCTGTTGCTCCCGTTTTAGACAATCAAGAATAGTTCGTAGCCATAGTAGGTTCGTAGTCATAGTAGGAACCTTGCGAAACCGAATATTTTAGTTCGCAGTTTGATGGGAGTTCAGAGAATCCGAATTCATATGAGATCTGGGGTCGCAGAGCAATCGCGACGAAAGCGACCTGGCCATTTGAAACGGTGTGGGAGCTGACTAAAGGTTGACGCTGCACACACATTCTGATAGAGTACTGCGCGCTACCGAAATCTAAGGGAAACTCTAGTTTAGAGCAGCGCGTGCTGGTGATTAGTATGTGTATAATATAAGCATACCCCCAGCTAGGTGTCGTCCTGGCGGGCTGTGCATGCGCTTCGTCCCCATGCATTTGACGCACGTAGTGGCGCACGCATGAGCTGAGCCGGGGGATGTATATAATAGTACGTGTAGCGTGAGGAGAGTAGTGTTCGGTCGGTTAATTTATCGTGCTGTGCTTGCGTGTCTCCCGCTTAATTTGCACCGTCTTTGTATGGATATAAGAATAAAATGCATATGCATATCACTGGATTGCTTTAAAAAATTTATATTGGATTGAGCATAGGAGGGGCATGGTGTCTACCATGCTAGGGATGACTATACATGAAGCAAGGAGGAAAGGAAGTTGACTTCCTAAGACATGTACAAGACAACTCTAACCCAGAATCATCTGACATCAATAAGCATACGTTTCTCAAGGCAAAAAGAAAAAAGAGGCATACGTTTCAGACTTTTATATAAGGAACTTTGAGTGAGCAATATAACAATCCAATATGGAATTAGCCTGTGTGCATCTCCAGATGCAAAGATTGGGGGCGTTTTTTTTTCATTATTAAAAATAATAATTTGGAATAACTAAATACTGAGTTAATCTAGTACGTATGATGTTCTTGCAAGAACAACAACAACAACAACAACAACAACAACAACAATAATAATAATAATAATAATAATCTGTGATGTTTGACCAATATAACAATATTCTACAAGCAACATTAAGTTAGTAGAACACACCGAATTAGTTTCTTTTGGGTGGATCCTATTAGAAAAGGTAAATAGTGAGTCAATATAACAATATTTAACATTCAAACTTCGTAGGTTTTACCAATAATCAGTTCAATATTATAAAGGTTCAGTAATAGATAAGTGGTATACATACCATTCTTTCATATTTGAAAAGACATTGCCCTGCCTATTAATCAAAGAAGAAATGAGCGCACACGCCAGCCTTAGGATTCGAATCCGGATAGGCAGAGAGGTTTCCACTTTCCACCATCTGGCAGTGTGATTATGATTTTATAGTCTGACACAGTCTCTCTTCAAAAATAATTCCATCTACTCAACAATACATGTCAGTTTTGGATTTGAGATGGCCTCTAGCACGCAACTTTGGTCATCTGTCTATTACATTACTAAAATAATAGAAAAAGAAGCTATTAGGTTCGCCCAAGCTAAAATATCTCCACTGTTGATTGTGATTTAGGTCTAGATTATAATGGTGTAGAAGAATTAGACTGTTTATAAAAATTCATATACATTTCTTATTAGGTGGATAAAGAGTGCAACTCTATTATAGAAACTCATAGTAGATAAAACTCTTATTAGGTGAGTAAAAAATATAACTCTATTTCTTAAATTAAATTTTAGAATTAATTAAAATTACTAGTTGGATATATGTATTAGGTGAATACAACTATATTTCCATGAATAACTAAATTTCAGAATTAATTTTAAATTAAAATTAGCAGCTGGATTCACATATGAAATTCGACCTAAAACTGAAGTATGAAATAAAAATTAAACTAAAATTAGCATTTGATTTCCATTTGATGAATATACATCGATGATCATGTTGCCGTTGAGGTCGTCAAGTGAGTCATGACACGATGACAAGGTAGCAGAGATGATCATACTTCAAGGAAGGCTTGCCAAACAAACTGACGATGATGATGGGATGCAGCAAGGTAGGGGCTGGTAGTGATACGTCCCTAGATGTAGCTTGATCACAAGATGGTAAAAGAACTATTAGGGTTCAGGTTCTTGCGAAGGAGCTTAGTGGTACGTCCACCCGGGTCACTCTAACGCAAATGGGTCCAAAAGCAGAAGCTAGGGCATTGCTTCGGTGCCACATGATGTGAGAGGACGGTGTAGTCAAGAGTGTGCTTGAAGATGATAATGACGTCTGCTTTATTGTTGTCAGTGACGGGATGACAGAACAATAGAGGCAACTAAAATAAGATGAGCATGTGTGGAAGCATCTGGAGTCATGGTACCACACTAATCGAATGATAGAACTGTAGTATGGCAAGTGAGGAGACAGGTGGAGGAAGAGAATACAAGATTTGGGCACGAAGCATCAATGTCTATATTCAAATCTTAGTGAAAATTTTCCATTGGTTTAAAGATAGACATTCTACCAGTTATGGATTTCAAGGAAAATATTTCTATTAAAATAGTACTTTGAACTAAAGACTAACAATGTAATACACAAAAAAATTATACTAGACTCCAATCATGTTTATAGAGTAAATCTAGTCGGGTAAATGCGCGAACCACCCCATTGTTATTTTATGTATGAATATTTTAATAAAAAATATAAAATACTATATTATAACAATATATTTTTTATAAATCTAGTAATATTACGAGGGATTAGGAGTGGAGAAGATACCATGAGTGGCAAGGACAATACTGTGTCATCCTGTCTGATGGAGATCGTACTGCTAGTACGTAAAGAAAAAATTGCTGCAAGTTGATACTGCCGCACTAGTAATGGAGAAAGAGCAACGCTACCCAGGGCCATTTTGTAAGGAGTAATCATACAGGGAGCACTTCTGACTGAACGAGAAACGAGAAAAAGAAGGAAAATTCTGAATTCTCAGCATTCGCCAACCGCTAACTTTACTTTCATTGAAGTGCTTCACAATCTTCTCTACATGTTATACACGGCAGTGTAGTTTCTAGCCATAAGAACAAGACAGGGAACTGGATTTCGGGCAAAAAAAATGTGGACGTGGTGAAGCCGTGAAGGAAGAAAAAGAAAGAATGACACAGAACTTCCTCATATAGGAACTGTGCTTCTTCATACAAGCGTTTAACAACCACCACGCCCCCTGTAATCAAATAACGGAGGAGTGCTCCACCACCACCACCACCACCACCACCACCACCACCACCTGATCATCAGATTGCTTCAGGTTCTGGACTCCCCGTCTCCAGTACCGTCAATTGAATCAATAAAGCGACCAAAAACAAAAATCTTGTAACGGAGTTTCTGCTAGATCACCGGCGTGCTAGCTGCATGCTGCCATGTCCTGAATTCAAATACTCCGAGTCCGGTTGATTCTCGCGAGCTCCTTCTCCAGCTCGTCCAGGCCACCAACCTCCTCCAGCTCCTGCACTCGCCACAGAAACCACAACCACAACGCCCGTTGAGACCAACGGCAGTACAAGGAAATGAGGGTGCTTGTCCTGTACTGGTCAGTGGTCACCGCACAGGCAAAGGCACGGGCAAAGAGAGGACAAACCGATAGGCGCCAGGCACCACTCACTCACCCTGGGTCCCAGGAAGAGCCCATACGGTACGCCCTCGAACTTGTCCATGTGGTGTATCTGCTCGCGACATCGCCACGAAACCAAACCACACACAAATAATCAGCAAAAATTTCAGGAAATCGCCAAGTTGGTAGCACTCCTACACTCCACTGGTGTTACTTGCTAGCTATGAGTAAATTGTCAGTGAGAGGTCGGTGTAGCCTCGTCGTACCTTGTGAGCCGCAGCCACTCGCCGGAAGTAGGGTACATTCGCGATGGGGCCGACGGGGAAGCGGCGGTGGACCAGGCCGTCGTGGACGAACATGTATGCCATGCCGAACAGCGTAATCCCAAGGCCCTGTAGAACATGGACGCGTGGAAGGTCAGATCCTACTTTGGTGGCTCTGACAGATGGGCCCGATCGACCAGAGAGAGTGTGGGTGTGTGGCTTTTGTGGTTTGGGCCGGACAGGGTTTTACATAATGGCTTACCGCGCCAAAGCAGAGGCCGGGGACGAGGCCGCGGTGGAAGAAGCCGTAGGCGAGGAGGCAGATGGCCGGCACGGCGTTGATGATGGCGAACACGTCGTTGAGCTCGAACGGGCCGTCGCGCGGCCGGTGGTGCGACTCGTGCATGTGCCACAGGGAGGCGTGCCACAGCGCCCGGTGCGCCCACTGCGCCCAGAACTCCATCCCAACCTGCAGCACGGTCGCAGATCAAAATTAGCTGTTTTTTCTGCCTCAAGAACGTCGTCAGCAAGCGGGAGTTTTACGAGTGCCGCTTACGGCTGCGCCGACGGAGAGCGCAAACGTTCCCAACATCTCGGTCATCGGCACCTCGCCGCCCTGCACACACAGCAATGGTCAAGTTCAACCATCGGCATACATAATTACAGCACGTCTTCCCCACTTACTAACGGTAACGAGTAAAGATAGTGAATGGCACGTATGTATACACCTCCATTTGCCAGGAGAAGCGGTAGTACACGGCGGCGACGGCCATCGAGGTGACGCCGAGGCTGGACATAACGGCGGCCACCAGGTACGTCCGCCTCTCGGACAGCTTCCGCGCCTTCCTCTCCACGACGCGAGGCGACGCCGCGGACGCCGCCTGATCTTCCTCCATCGAAGGAGCAGGCAGCGGCGCCGGCGCCGGAGCCGGAGCCGGAGCCTTCAGCTGCTCCGTATCCTGCGGGACGAAGCACGTGACGGTCTCGAGCCCGCGCCTGCGCGACGTCCGCGTGAACGGAGAGAACGGGAGAGGGCGTCCGGGGAGGGACGGCAGTGTCCGGCAGCGCGCGGCGGCCGCGAGGAGTGGGTTCTTGACGGCGAAGCTGGTCATGGTGGCCGCCGGATTCACGGAGCGGGAGAGCGCGAAACGGGAAGCGGGGTGTGTGTGTGGGGGGGTGTGGGGGGGGGGTACTGGAGGCAAAGACATTGAGCCGCCGAGAGGCTTGCTTTGATACGCGTGTACAAGGAGGTAGAAGTGGAGAAATGGAACTGTGATTTTTCTGAGTCTCAGGTCAGAAAGGTGCACTGACACCGAGAGGCAAGGCTGAGGACTCTCTGCAAGCCGGATGATACATCGAACGGCCGAGACTGCATGCCAGTTGATTCGGGCTACGCTTGCGCGAGTCGATGGGCGTTGTGTGGCCAAGGGCAGCGACACGCACGCGCGTTGCCCGCCCTTCTCTTCTCTGGACAAAAACCCACGGCGACACGCGCCGTTCGATCTGATAGTTTGGCTCGAGCCCCGGGAGGTTCTCGCCGCCACGGAATGTGAGTCAGAAAAGTGCAACCCGGAGAAAAACGAAGAAAACATCGATAACAAACGCTGGGCAGATTGACAAACGCGGCAGCTTCGATCGGTGCAAGACCAAGGGGTCGTTCGCTGATGGAGATCCTTCCACGTTCTTCTTTCCCTGACACGGCGTGGACTCATGTTGTACGCATCAAGTATTTAATTCGAAATCACAGGAGTTTGGGAATTGACCGCATATCTCCCCATCCATGGGATACGTTCGACGATCGAAACAAATGGACGCTGCTACTGCTTTTGCTGTGGAGCTATGAATAGCCCATTGGACCAAGCATCCGTAGCCGTGTGAGTGCGCTGGGCCGTTTAGCAGTTTTCTCACTCTCTTTTTCTTTTTGAGATGGAGTTCTCTCTTTTGAGAGTACCCTACTGGGTTCTCTAGGACCCTCTTGGTTCCTCTCAAAGGAGAGGAAAGAGATGGTATCTTCTTGGTATTTGACGGCAGCATAGCAGTTGGCCGGTGGGTTAAGTTCTGTAAACAACAAAATATGAGCAAATTTACATATATTTGTATTGACTTGTCGGCAACGGAACCTCCTATAGAAGAAATCGCCAGTCCAATTGTTATGACATATAGCAATATTTTTTCTGATAGCACCGTCATATCGAAAATTAACTGGGGTTTCCATATCTGTCGACGGACCTACCACCCCATTCGCCAACTTCATGTAGTGACTATTCATGTTCTTTTCTTCAATTTGCTGTGGTTATTATCCTCATAATATATATAATGACCTCGGTAGTCCCAGCCGACTAAAGGAAATTTCCAAAATTCAATGGTCTTTCTCCTTTTTCTTGAGGGATGTCGATAATATTTCAGAAAAATTATTCTTCTTACGACTTCCCGTGATTTTTTTACTAAAACATTCAACAGCCAAAACGAATGCTTGACACACTATGTAAAAACCATTAGGGTCATCTGATTACCTTTGGTTCCTAGGTTCTCTACGTACATGGCGTGACTACGCAAGTAATTAGGGGCAGAGCCAGAGATGGATCAAGCCTCGGGATGGAGAGACATAAGTGTAGTATCCTCCTGATTTTTGAAGTACGGCGTTAAGGAGTTTTTTTTTAATGGGTTTGATCCTAGGCATAGGGACGCAGCCCTAGGCCTAAATCTGCCCATGAAGGTAATAGTGTGCCGATTCACGAGATTCAAGTGATGCTATTCTATTTTCTAATTAAACTAGCCAAATACTCGTGCGTTGTTATGGTAAACAAATTAAATTACTGAGCGTGTCAAATTATTGTTGTCGTGTTCCATGCTATGTTCTCTACCTCGTCTCAACTCTTGGTTGAGTTTTGGTTCAGGTAGAATTGGGAGTTGTTTGTGGCGAATATCACCTTGGGTAAATTTGAATTTTTAAATTTAGAGTATGTGGAGAAGGAGAACATCTATTGAGGTTTCTATATGGGCATATAGATTTTGTCAAAATTTTAAAATGGTCATATAGTAAAGGAAGGAAGAAAAAGATGTACGAACCGTCGCTACCGATTGAAACCTTTATAGGAGTAAAGATATGTCATTTTTCCTCGTACCAATGTTCCATTCACAAAGGCATACACATAATTTTTTCTTCACAATAAATGTTACATGTTGTTTCACTTGGATATCATTGAGGCCAAGTGTATTCACCTTGTTTCTAAAAGAATTATATCTATCCATGCATATATTATCCTCCACAAATACGTGAAAAACCGCTAGACATAGTTACACCATAGTATTTAGTGAAACCTGTTTGGAATGCAGAAATCCCATGTTTGAAATGAAGAAGAGAAAATAGTGCCCACCAAAACGAAGAGAGCCCTATAATCTAATGGGCTTTCATCTTGCTCATACGTTTATTTCTAATTAATCAGAGACGTTAAATATCGCAATAATCAAATTTATAAACTAGATAAGCGAATTTCCCTCTCGATATCCTCATGTATTACATATAGTTCCTGAATTTCTTTAACTACCGAGAGCTTAAATTAAATAAAGCACAAGCTAGATTGAAATCACTCAACATTTCTCGTTTGTTCAACATAGTTTAATTTGCATTTTTTTTGTGCGAGTGTTATTCCTTTACAATAGGCACTGCATACGTACCATTTTCTTTATGGAAATAAAACATCATATAAACCAATCCCATGTTTGATAAAAAAAATCAGATTAACTTACAAGACAATTTATTGGCATATTTGAACATGCGATCTTAAATTAATCCCCATATAACTTAAGCTCTCGATAACAACAAATTACAACAAAGATCTGAAACACCATGCAATACAGACAGACCAAACAAAGAAATATAAACATCCATGCACACCGAACAAGCAACAGTACACATGTCTAGACCATGCAAACACAAGCAGACATGGGGATATGCCATACTCATGCATACACGCCACGTAAATTAATTAGATCACCTTTCCCGTAGGCCATACTGTTGGTGAATGGTGAAAGCATACATACAGACATAGTCATAAACTCTTGTAGATTTGCATACTGTCCATCATCTGTCGTCAGTTGCTTTCGTCACTGAAGAGAAATCCAAGCGACGACGGCCCTCCAGGTGCACAACGGACCCTCGTAGATGGTCGGTCCTAGAACACAAGAGCAAAACATGTATATTTGTTCATCTCAGCATTCATGATGCAGCTATGTATATAAGCGTACGCAAATTACAGGCTCTGGAGCAGTTACCGTGATAAGAAGCCCGGAGTTGTTGCCTGATTGGTTAGTATGGTAGATGATGGAAGCAGGTCTGTGAGATACTATTGGGTTCGAGTCTTCTCTCTTCGGAGGCGCAGGCAGATATGGTTCTTGATCTGCTTCATCCCCGGTCATCTTGTCCAGGACACTGCTGTTTTCTGGGGCTTTCTCGGTTTCTTGGTTGGATTTGGTTGTGTGAATCGGAGTGACTTCCTCCGGCTCAAAGAGGTAACCTAGAGAGCTCCGGCCACCGCCACTGCTCCCTGCTCTACTCATGTTTTGTTATCTCCACTGGGTGCTGAGTTTGTGTCCCGACCTCTCTAGTGCGAAAAGTTGCTGTGCGGGTGTCAGCTACTTATAGAGCTTGATGATGCGAGTATGGGGCACACTGTTGGGCATATTGCTGAGTAAGCAATCACACGAACTGAGAATATGTGAAGGGCATGAGGCGGCCATTTCATGATCTTTTGGCATGCATGATTAAGACCACACACCACAACTCGACCTTTCTCCGCTTCGATCCCGACCCTCCAACACTGATCCTGCGTTTGGAGAGCAAAGTAAAAGAAAAAATGTCGCTCTACGTTTTCTAACTGACTCACTCACAATTGTTTGCTAAACAATTTCCTGCCAAAAGAGACGTTTGTTTAACACTTTTTTGGTGTTTTTGGAGAAGTCTTTTCAACCCGAGAAAAGAAGTTTGCTCAACCGTACGTGGTGATCCCACAGAAGTCCAATCGTGCAGGTCTCCGTTAATCCGCAACAGATCATAGTGATTTCCTATGATCTTGCTTGCTCGATCGGTTGGTAACTGGGTCCTGCCTAGCTTCATGGTTCCAAGAGCTAACTGTTCCTGAACACTTTTTTGGTGTTTTTGGAGAAGTCTTTTCAACCCGAGAAAAGAAGTTTGCTCAACCGTACGTGGTGATCCCACAGAAGTCCAATCGTGCAGGTCTCCGTTTATCCCCAACAGATCATAGTGATTTCCTATGATCTTGCTTGCTTGCTCGATCGGTTGGTAACTGGGTCCTGCCTAGCTTCATGGTTCCCAGAGCTAACTGTTCCTGAACAGTTTACCTTAGGAAAAAAAAGAACGGTTCCTGAACAGTTGTTGAGAGTTTGTTGGCCAAGCGTCTTGTTCTCATCGAACACATACAGCAATATGCGCAGTAACGTCCAAATCACTAATTCCGAATCCTGGCTAACTAGTGTGAGATCTCAATACAGCCGCGCTGTTGCTAACTCCTATTGCCATTAGGCCAGTGATGTCTAAGCTTGCTCGATTTGCGGTCTCCTTAGTACTAGTCCTCTTCATTTTCGCAAATATGTAGCAAGGGCGTTCGTAAAAGCCATGGTGCAACTGACACGAGGAGCCTGCTAACACCAAAGCATTTTTCAGATGTCCGTAGGCCTGAAAATTTTAGCAAGGTGACACAACCGGTCTTCCTATGTTGTTCCGGTGACGGCGATGCTGTAGCTGCTCTCTCTTGCATCAGTAGAGTGACGACGGCAACTTTATAAGTTGATATTGACGGTGACCACTGATTTATACCTGGCATCGGAAAGATTGCTTAGACGGGTAGTGACATGTTATTGCCACCACAGAAAGTGCGACAGTTGAGCAATGGCATGGGGGCTTTAGGCCTGTCGCGCTTACGAGGCCCGGCCCACCTCTCCCATCAATGCCTAATCTTGACCTAACGCTGTTTTGGCCGGAACACTGTTCATGGAACCTGTGGAACCCGTCAGTTCTTAGGGAGCTAAAGAAGCAACAGAGACAATCCAACGTTCTGTTACATCTAAGGGCATGTTGGGGAGAGTTTAAATTCCCATAGCATTTTCTAAAATGTTCACATGATTAATTTTTCACCAACATGGTAGTTTTAACTAACCAAAACCATATCGTTGTCATCTATGGAGATTGAGAGGCTAACTGGTACTTCATGCCAAATTGGTACTGGTAGCCAGGATCAGTGAAAATCGCGAAGAACGGAGTTCTAGACCGAATGGGCCACAACTTTAATTGTCAGATTGGGCCTTGCACCGTTGGATGTAACTTTCTGACCGAACCCAAAGGCGATTAAATCACTTAGCTAATCTTTGAGACTCTCGTGTTGTTGTATGGTAGCAGGTGAAATAAATGTTGATTTTTTAAGTTGCGCATAAGCCAGTGTGTTGCTGATGAATATTGCCAAACTAAGACCACCGAGCTTGGTCAGATCCGGTTTGTGTTTTGTTATAACTTATTATTCAGATGAGTATTGAAGTTCTCCGATCTGTTTAATACGACTATCTAGTTGGGAGTTTTTATGCGTCATGGAGAAGTATCTCGGTGAGATTTCCAATTTCCGAACGGTGAGAACGGAGAAGGCACACTGGCATAAAAGATGGCATTCATTGCTCAGACATATGAAAATTTTCTCATGGATGCCAGAAGCGTCTCCGAAGTCTGACATGCGAAAATTCATAATTCATCACCGCAATGACACAAAAATCAGAAGACAAACATTAGTAATAAAGAAAAGAAAAATAACAAGGCTAGGCTTGAGATTATAAGTTCTCTGTAGGATCAGAAGAATATTGAAGATGGTTATCAGTCACTGGAAAATCAGAAACACGGACCAACTTTTCTTCATCACATCCTACAAAGATCCAGTTTCACAAACCAAAAGAATATATACATACAAGAGAAACAGTAGCCATGGCAAAGAAGTCATCAGAGACTTAAATACTAAGAATCAGATCATGGATCATATTGTTGCAGTATTCTCTCATCATTTGACGTATACAGCCATCGGACCCGGAAGGAGAAAAACAAGGAATACAAATCACGAGAGCTACCAGTTATAGAAATAGAAATACAAAACGAAGGAATCAAGTATTCACAACGAAGAAAGAACAATACGAAGCAGCGAGGAAGTGGAAGAAGGCTGCTATTGCAATCGGCGGCGAACGCCGGAAGTTACAAATCTCCTCCCCTCTGCGGATCCCTCATTATAAAGGCGTTCAGAGAAGAAACCCTAGAAGGCCCAGACTGTGTAATCTGGGCCAGGCCCGTTTATAGGACAACACAAGAAAGATGCGATCGAGGTCAAGAAGGTTCTGGAATCAACTATGGAGAGATCCTGATGAATTCCTGGCCTTCTATTTGATTTCGAGCGTTCCAGATCGTACGTACGCACGGTTTCAAGTGCGGCGGTGGCACAAGGTAACTCCAATACTGTACGTGTCAACATTCCATCTTTCGATCCAAGAAAACAGTATTATCTTTTTTTCAAGAATAGCCCATCTGTGCATCTGTGATACACAATTTTTTTCTAAAGAAGTGTTTGATACGATATGCGTCCTGAACAGATTGTCCGTGTTTGACTGACTTTGTCAATACTCAAACACAACGACATCAATTTTCAGTAGGACAATGTGTAAGTGTGTGTCCGTTTAAATGTTGTACTCGATGTTAAGAAAGAGAGAAGATTATTTGTGTTTGAATAATCAGATCGTCCTATCACTAAATTGTATCAAAATGTACGGTGAGTCTGATCCGTAATAGCGGAGGAGCTCCAGCTCCAGAAAGATATATAGTATCCAGAATGTTCAAGGCGAGTTGATGACACTTTTCTCGAAAAATAAAATTTTATTACTCAGAAATATGGTTTAAAATCAGTTAAGATAAGTTGTGAAACACATCAGGGAGTGACGCAGCCAAACAGCAATGCTCCCACCGATTCTTATAAAATTAGCTAAAACATAAACAACTCCATTATGATTCCGATTCACTTTCTTGAGCATTAATTCCCTGTAAACTTGTAGGCATCTTTGGTCTTACGGAACTCGAATTGTTAAACTTCTATGTACCCGTACTTGTTGTTTACACAGAGCGATGCCAAACCAGCTACAAATCACACGCCCCCTCCCTAGCCATATCATCCCTATTGTACTCTACGTGCAATACAAGCATGTCGGTTATGCACCGATGCTTCAACGCACCGGCAAGGTCGCGCGATCTTTGAGCCCGTTTTAGCGTTTCTCCCATGCCCATCTGCTCGGCCTAAAAATCTGCCGCAGGAGTGCCATCTTGGGAACGTTCCAGTGTTCGACATGCCTGAACGACAACTATATATGTCAGTCATCACGCGCACAACATTTAGGGATATAGTATACTGAAGCTCCTGAAAGAGTACCTGCACACCTTCCCTGATTCAGAATCGAAATAGTATTCTGTGTAGCCGGTTGCTGAAAATACAGGGGGAGATCAGATCAGTGAAACTAAAAGTATGTCCCAGACTGGAGCCAATGGAGCCAATTTACACCAATGGAAGAATCTGCCTGCTGCACATACAAAGACGTCATAAACATACCGGAGAGAATAGGCCTCCAGGGGAACGACATGACGCAGCTGAAACGCCAGTGTCCAATTGATTTATCCTGCAACCAGCAGCGGCGGCAGCAGCAAGGAATTAGCAAAACAGCTGACAACGCTTGTGGAACCGCAATTACGCTGCCGCACAATCGATTAACACGCGGTATGTGTCGCATGCACCTCGAGATCCTCCCATTTAGTCAGCTTCATGTTGGACTTCTCTAGCAGAGACCCAAAGTTTGTGCAGTTCCTCTTGAAGCGACCCAGGCCTCTGAATGAACCTGCTGGATCGGCGAACTCGCAGTCGTCTTCGTACGCCTGGAGCGTCAGATTCCCTGTGATTAGCAGAAACTAAAGCATAAACGCGTATGATTAGGCATGAATGCACAACGAATTACGGTGAAAAATTAACGAAATCACTACTACTGTTTGTCAGAGAAGATTTCTTCAAGCATTTCAGACCTGTAACGAAGTACGACCGCGCGAAATCATCCTTGATGGCCTCGGCGACCTGCGAGCGCCCCAGGGACTGGGACTCCGACGTGGCCTCGTCTGCAGCTCCGGCGTCCCCCTCCGGAGACGGTGACGGCCGGAAGAACGACGCGGCGATGCCGAGGACCTCGGAGCCGTACCACGCGGCCTTGAGGACAACGTTCTCCGACTCCGAGCTGGAGGGCGTCTCGGCGCCCGCGCCCGTGGAGCCGGGCTTCTGTGCGTGCAGCTGGAAACGGAGGGGAGAATGGGCTGGTCGCCGTAGGAGCACGTCGGCCTTCCGGCGGTGATGGCAGGTGGGGAGGGGAGTAGTAGGAGAGGGGTGCAGCGAGGCCATTCCTTTCGCCGGAGCTCCGGCCGCGCCAACAAGCTAGGGACAGAGGAAGTGGTGAAGCCACTTGTTTGGCTTTGGCATCTACCGTACGTGCTCCAGTACTAGAGGCTGTATTCTACGAGGTTGGGATTAATTGCAGAAAAAATGGATCTTCCACAGGCTCTAAAAATATGTGGTTACAATAATGTGGAGACGTGGCCAATTACTCTGCCGAGTTTTACTGTGCCTGCTTGGGGCCAGGTACGAATAACTTCAAATATTGGCCGTTAGATGAATTATATCCAACGGTAGAGAGATCAGACATGGCAAATCCGAGCACTGTGAGCCGTTGGATCAATTCTTGGTTTATATGACCTCGCCATGTTGGATCAATATACTCCTCGGTTTCTGGAACTGTCCAACGGGCCAGCCCTCGCCTGCGCGGCACGGCTAAAAGAAGAGGACGCGGAGATGGACGGCAGCAGCAATAGGCTGGTCGCCGCCGCGTTCTTCCAGATTCAGCCACCGGGCGTCGCGTCCAAGCTCCGACAAGCGTTGTTACAGATGATGCTACGGGCGGTGAAGGAATGACAGCACATGCTTTGAAACAGAACGCACATGTATGGCGGGAGGATAAGAAGTAGAGTCGATACAGTGATTTCTTGGAAGGTGCGGATGAAGAAGTCGGGGATAGAGTTGCAGGGGAGCTGGCCCCCACGTGCCGTCGCCGAGTGCTGCTCCGTCCTTGTGCTGGTGAGCCAACGTCGGGCGTTGTCCGCATCATCGTGGGCGGCCACGGCGTGGATGAGTCGAGGGAGCGCGATGGGGGAGAAGGGCATCGGAAGGAGATGGCGTTGATGCCAGACTCTTTGCCTGCGGATGCCGCCTATCGCTACCGCAGCCACCGAATTTATCAGATAAGGAAGCAAATTGTCAGCGAACTCACCAGCTATGGATAAGGATCAGCATTTGGTTGTGTCGGCTTTGATCTTCAAGCGGAGAAGTAGGAGAGGGGGGAGGGGGGAGACAGGGGAGAGCTGCTGTTCTTGCTTCTTGGGTGCACGACTGTGTCCAACTCGAGAGCGGTGATTGATCCAAGTATTTTTTAAATAATATTTTTATTCCCATAAATGACAGAAGTACAATACGAAATCGAGGAGTTTCAAAATAAGCACCGGTCGGCTGCCGAGCTGCCAATAAGAGAAAATCGACAAAGCAAAAGCCGACTACAGAGTGGGTCGGCCTCTAACGGAATGAAAAGTTCCAGGTCGGCCCATGGCTGGCCGACATGCCTAGTCGGCAAGTGGCTGGCCGACTTGCTATTTCTAGTCAGCGATCCATTGCCCGACTTGCTCGTCTAGTCGGCAAATGACTAGCCGACTTGGGCATATCGGCATTTAGGAGCCCGACTCCACCCGCCAGCACACACGCGCCGGCACACATGCACACGAGGCGAGCGGCGGCGCGGCTAGGCGAGGCGAGGGCGGGGGCCGGGGATGCGGCAAGGCGGGGGTGGCGGGGGGTGGCGGCCAGCTAGGCGCGGCGAGGCCGTGGGGCAGCGGCGCGGCGAGGCAGTGGGGTGGCGGCGCGGCGAGGCTATCGGCAGCGGTGAGGCCGTGGGGTGGCGGCGCGGCTGTGGCGCGGGCTGAGGAGAGAGAGGAGAGGAAGAGAAGAGAAAGAGAGAAGAAGAGAACGAGGAGGAAGAAGAGAAGAGAAAAGGAGGAGGAAGAAGAGGAGAGGAAGAGAAGAGAAGCCGCGTCGCGGGTTTTTTTGTCATTTAGGCAAACCCTAATTTGGAAAAAATTTGTCGATGTAGCTTATTAGTTAGAATACATTAATTACAGAATTTTGTCTTGTGTAGCTTAGTATTAGCATGGTAGCTCAGTGTTAGAAATAATATTAATATGTTAGGTATATAAGGTGTTAGAATAATTTACCTGCGGCGTTTCAGAAACTAATTCCATCTATGATCACATATGTCACGATTTGATCATATAGTTAACGATTTTAGAAATAGTTATACAGAACTAGAAAAATCGTACAGAAATAATAGAAGTGGACTATGTAGTTAAGAAATAGTCGTAAACCTAGTTTTGTTATTATAGATCAGTTCAATGTATATAGCTATATATTAGGAGCCTCCTACATCTTGAACATAGGTGTAGCATCTAATTGTAAATTTTAAGAAATGATGTTACTGATGACAGGAATGTCTGATATAGTGAGATTCAAGATTTTCTATGGTCCTGGAGAAGTGAGGACAGACTCGCCTGGAGTTGATCTTAGTGCATTCAGTTACATTGTATTTCCTCTGGAAAATCTCGAGTCGCTGAACATTAGGGAAGCTAAAGACTGGTCCACCCGTAGTTTTGGTCTTGATACGGACAAGTATAGCGTCAGCATTCAATCAGTGTTTACAATGTCCTTAAGGTCCAAGCGTTGGGATTTGATGTCTGTTGAAAGAATGAAGGAGTGGAGTTCTTAGCTTAGGGTCTGTAGCGGTCGTAAAGATGAGCCGGTTGCTTTGGTACAGGCTGTTGCGAAGGATCCAACGGGGTATCTTTGTAGAGAGTATGAAGAAAGTCACATCAATTCGTCGGCCCAAGGGGTATGACAATATGGAGCAGATGCTCATTCTGAAGGAGTGATTCCGGGAGGAATGAGATCTAACCATGGTCCTACTAGGCGGGCAGATAAAACTGAGGAATTCGAATAGTTGGTCGAGGCTATGGAGCAGGAAGACATAGCGGGCATTATGCAAGATGAAGACGAGGAGGTCGATGATGAAGATAGTGGTAAGGACGAGGAAACTTCTGATCATCAAATTCCGAGCGGGTAGGACCAAGAACTATTGAGTGGAATGCGTGTAACAGATGGGCATGAGTCATCCTAGGAGTTCAGAAGGAATGAGATAAAACATGGCACCGTGTATCGCGACAAGCTCGAATTGAAAGATGCAGTTGCTCTTTGGGGTATGTCCACGTAAAGAATATTTTTTGTTCAAGTGTCTACCTCGACCCAGTACACCGCAAAGTGCAGCAGTAATAGTTGTCCTTACTCTATTTATGCTCACGTCCCAAAGTATGAAGTGAATTGGATTGTTAGCAGAGTAGTGCCTCATAACTGTGTTCGATCCAACGTCCTTGCAGGGCATCGTAACATCACTTCAAGCCTAATTGCAAGACTGATGTTTACCTCCCCTTATATAGGTGGTCGGGGGGTAGGGTTACATGAGTCCGAGTCGGTTACAAGGTAGAGTCCTAGTCGGTTTGCAACTAGACCTACTAAATATACATGTCTTGTACTCCAAGTTGATGATGCGCCCCGGTATCCCAGTCGGATTCCGAGTCGTGGGCCTGGGCTACCCCGTGCTGTCGGGGCCGACTTCCTCCTCCGCTGGTATACCCCGGGGGCATGGCATCGTCAGTAGCCCCCGAGTCCTTCACGATCTGACTGCAGCTTAGCCTGAGCCGAGTACTCCAGCCTTCTCCCTTGGACAGGTTTTTCCGAGTGATCATCCGCCTGAGCGCAACTCCTAGTAGCCTGTAGGGAGATTGTGAGGGACTCATAGAACTTGCCGACTGAATCCCGAGTGGTATCGGGTGTATCCGAGTGGTTGTGAACCCCTGGAGGTTAACCCTCGAAATCTTTCAGCCTGTAGCGCTCGAAACCGAGTGACTCGGTCCCGACTGGCGGCCCTGAAGCGCACTACGGCCGTTTTCTTTTTCCTTTTGCAGATTCCACACTGGGGGCACGAACAGTGCACCCAGTGGGTGTAGCCCCCGAGCCTCCAGTTGGTTCGAGGAACCGAGTGGAGGGTCTTGATGAATTTGCCCGGGTAGCTGTCGGCTCCCTCGATGAAGAGGTTCCCCTGCTGAGGGATGAGGTCACGTACAGAGCGAATGCCTTGGCCGAGTTCCTCAACCTGTAAAGTAAAGAATAAAGATGTAAAAACCGCTACATGTAAAGTACTCGGGAAGCCGAGTGAAACTTATGCGTGCTTTTTGGTTTTAACTTTATTTCGCTCTTTCTTCCGTTAATATTTGTTCGTGTGTAAGCTGGCTCATCGTGTGTGCTCTTGTCGACCCGTCGTATCCTCCCTTTGCGTAAAGGTTAGCCGTGGGCGTGTGCCTCGTGAAGGTTAGCCGTGGGCGTGTGCCTTGTATAGCGCGGGGGTGTGGCGTAGACCGGCAGTCGGAGACGAAGAGTTGACTCCATGCTTTTTACACAGTACTTAAATAGTTGTTTAGGAAGGAAAAGCGCCCGAATGCGCCTAGACGCACCCAGTGGGTGTAGCACCCGAGTATCCGCTATGCATGGCCGTGAGCGTACATAGCGGGGCAGTCGGAAAACTTAAAATAAAACTTCAGATAGAGCAAAAAATAGTAATTTACTCATGCTGATAAATGCAAAGTATGAAAATACTTAGCTTTTAAGCGTAGAAGCGACGCAGCTGTTCAATGTTTCAAGCGTTGGTAACGTGGCCCGAGCCGACTGTGGACCGAGTCGGCGGAGTGGAGGCGCGTCGAGGTCCGAGTCCGCGGAGTGATAAGGTCGACTCGGCGGAGCGGCGTGCGACGCAGTCCGAGTCGGCGGAGTGATGAAGTCCAAGTCGGCGAAGCGACGGCGCGTCAAGGTCCGGGTCGGCGGAGCGGCGGCACGTTGAGGTCCGAGTCGGCGGAGCGGCGGCGCGTCGAGGTCCGAGTCCGCGGAGTGACGAAGTCCGAGTCGGCGGAGTGGTGGCGCGTCGAGGTCCGAGTCGGTGGAGCGACGAAGTCCGAGTCGGTGGAGTGACGTAGCCTCATGCGCCGGCAGCGGTTTGATAGTCGGAAGATCGCCGGAGATTGAACCGTCGGAATATGCTCAAATTTTGCAGGCATGTGCATGAGAATATAGCACACCACTCCACAAAAAATCTCTTTAAACCGAGGTGGTATGACTAGTCGCCCAAGGGTAGAGATGAACTCGGATCGAGTTGTTCCCGTGCAGGAATTCGCCTAGATCCGAAATTTGATGTGCTAATTGGGCGTTTCCTGGAGATTGAACCGTCGGATAGAGCTGAAATTTTACGGAGTGGTAGGAATAATAATTCCGCACAATCTGGATGGTGTGATCGGCGAAACGATGTGGGAGTCAACCACAATCCTTGTTCTCCCGAGATCGCGCGGATTCCAGACTGGACCCGAGCAGCACTCAGTTTTTCGGAGCTAGCCGGAGATTCCCCAATCGGATCGCGACGAAATTTTGCAGGGTCGATGTAGACTCTATTCTGCATGATCCCACCAAAGGAATCAGCGAAACAATGCTCGAGGCAGCGGGGGGAGCGCAAACGAGTCGGTCGTTCGTGCTGTCTCGCACGGTCGCGTGAGGGCAATGTTGATGTCGAGCCCTCGAGCTCCGTGGCCGAGTGAAGTTTCCGCCGAAGTTGATGTTGATGTAGACTCGAGGGATCGCCCGAGTGAAGTTTCCGTCGACTGGTTTGGAGCCGAGTCGCAGATGCGGAGCTTGCCGAGTGAATCAGCGAAGTCGCCGTTGTTGTTCATCAAAAGAACCGATCTGAATCCTTTCAAATTAATCTATGCGCACTTGCCCCACGGTGGGCGCCAACTGTCGGTGTTTTAATCCGGCAATAATGAATATAGGGCGGCGTACGCATAGAGAATCCAAAGGGGTGCACACGAGACAAGGATTTACCCAGGTTCAGGCCCTCAAGATGAGGTAATACCCTACGTCCTGCCTTTGTGGATTGTATTGAAGGTTGCCTCGTATGAGAGGTATGTGCAGAGGTGGTTGTCTGTGTGGAGATCTGAGTCTAGATCTAAGTCTGCCGATCGGGAGGCCCCTACCTCCCCTTATATAGGTGGTCGGGGGGTAGGGTTACATGAGTCCGAGTCGGTTACAAGGTAGAGTCCTAGTCGGTTTGCAACTAGACCTACTAAATATACATGTCTTGTACTCCAAGTTGATGATGCGCCCCGGTATCCCAGTCGGATTCCGAGTCGTGGGCCTGGGCTACCCCGTGCTGTCGGGGCCGACTTCCTCCTCCGCTGGTATACCCCGGGGGCATGGCATCGTCAATATTCAAGTAGTAATAAAGAACAAGTATCAATTCTCAATCAGCTATGGAAAGGCATGGCGGGCTAAACAGAAGGCCATGGAGATGCGATTTGGGAATTTCAAAGATTCATATCACAACCTCCTGTACCTGCTATGGACACTACAAGCCAGGAACCCGGACATGTACATCGACATCAAGTACACTTTCTCATCAGAGTCACTGGAATTTAAAGAGATAAACCGGGCTTTTTTCTTTTTCGAGGCATGCATTCAAGCATTCAACCATTGTCGACCTGCGCTATGTGTTGATGGTACATTCTTGACAGGCAAGTATAGGGGCCAAATCCTTACTGCTATTGGAGTGGATGGTAACAACCAAATTCTTCCATTGGCTTTCGCATTTGTTGAAAGCGAGAACTACGCAAGCTGGTTGTGATTCTTCAGAAGACTTAAGCGAGCCGTAGTAAAAAACCGACCCAACGTGTGCATACTCCATGACAGGCATCCCGGTATATTGAAGGCCGTGAAGACTCTAACAAACCCCGGAGCAGATGAGCTCGAACCCTGGGCTGATATGCAAAGCCGGTGGTGCATTCGCCATCTGGGGGCTAATTTCTACCGGCAGTTCAGAAACAAGCATCTTATGAATCTCTTCAAGAGGCTATGCAAGCAAAATCAGCTACAGAAGTTTGAAAAACTATGGGCTAAGCTTGATGACTTCACGAAAACGGAGTTAACTCAGCAGAGAAAGAAAGCTGCGGCAATGCCAGTACCAGCGGACGAGGAGCCTAAAGAACTTTGCGCTCTACCGGGTATTGACCCGCCCGACGTTAGGAGGAAGAAGGGTGGACGAATCAAGTCCTTCTCCGAGTGGATCGAGAATGAGCCGAAGGAGAGATGGTCATTGCTCTTTGACATTCACGGAGCGAGGTACGGAATCATGACAACCAACCTGGCGGAGGTTTACAATTGGGTACTCCGCGGACAACGCGGCCTTAGTTGCTATCGTGGAGGGCATACTTCATGGGATAATTAGGTACTTCCAAGAGAGGTATCAGATAGCTGCGTTGCACATGAGCACCTACATTGAAACTCCTTTCAGCACGACGGTCATGCAATACATGGAGCAAAAGATAGCAAAGGGGAACATGCATACCGTCATAAGAATTGGCAATCTGCAATATAGGTACGAAGTTCGACTACAGGATAAGACAGGTTTTGGAACCGCAAATTAGGTTTGGACGTTCGAGGTTGCTTTCGGGTGTGAAGACATTCCAACTTGTAGGCGCACATGCAACTAGCCTTTTCTTCTACACAAGCCATGCTCACATGTGCTAGCAGTGTGTGACCTAATTGGTATGGACTCTACCTCCTTCATGTCACCATGTTATTTAAAGGAGGCCGTCCTTGCAACATGGAGCGGTGAAATAACTGGATTCCGTTCTGTCGACAACTTCACTGGAGCCTACTTCGTGAAAACAAGGGGCGGCGTAGAGTTCGTCGAATTCGTGACGACATGGATGAGTCAGAGGTTGGGGGGCCTACAAGGCAGTGCTTGCATTGTGCCGCTTATGGCCATCGGAAGAAAAATTGTCCCAAGTTAAAGGACCAGATGGGAGGTGATCCCACCGCAAGTACATCGGCAGCCCCTTCTGCTGGGGGCGGACGAGGGCATGGACATCATGGCTTCGCAGAGTGAGAACAAGGCTTCAAAATGATATATCTTAAATAATGAGTTGTACTATTCGTATTATGTTTGATCTTTCGTACTATATTTGAACTTTCGTACCATGTGTGAACTTGTTTGTAATAATTGTAGTGAACTTGTAATGTGGGCGTGGTACCGACGGTTTGAGGTAAGCTCGAACAACTTATCTCGGTCGTGCTATTAATGAGCATGTCATGCAGCTAGGAGAGCTTGGTTGGCCTGGTGAGCAGTTGACGAACCACCAGGTCACTCGTTCGTTGGAGGTGTACATCATGTGGCTGTTCGGCTACGTGATGTTCACCAACTCTCATAGTGACACGGTCGATATCCGTCATATCGAGATTGTGAGACAGATAGCGGACGTGCAGGACCCCAGTGATGTCGTGCCCAGGAGTTGGGGATCGGCCGTTCTTTCTGCCACTACCCGCGCGCTATGTGACGCTTGCTAGGCTACCCCCTTCTGCTGCAGGTTAGTTGTTTGTAGTTGCATGTTATAAATATTTCACAATATGTTAGCATCATTACACATTTTGCAGGTTTGGTCATACGAACGTTTCCCTGTAGGGAGACCATTCGTGAACGCGGACGAGCCTTACTGAGTTGATTTGTACTACAACAACCCACTCGGAGGACCTACTTTTGATTCATTGTGGACATGGCATCGGGTAAGTTCGTGCGTACTACCCTACGTACTTTTGCTATAGCCATTTAATTGTTGCCAATTAACTTATTGTACTCTCATGCTACAACCACAGTTCGCGTCTACACAGTTGAGAAACTGCTACCTTGCGTTCACGGAGCAGTTCGACTTCTTGCCTCACGAGAAGTTCATGTGGGAGCCTTACACTGAGGAGGCTTTGCTCCATCGTGCTTCCCACGGCCTTTCTCCATTGTGCACTAGGGACGAGTTATACTGGATGACAAGGAAGAAGGTTGTCTTCGACATTTTCATTGAAGACTACGCTGTGCATCGTGTGATGCGACAGTTCGGCCTACACCAGGATGGACCACCGTCACATGCAGTTTCTTTGGATCGTGCCACGCACGGGTATGTCCCATTTACGTTCCTATTATAGAATTAACAAAATTACTTAGATATCTAAAGCATTGTGAATTTCATTTTTACAGCTGGTCTCGTAGAGGGGGATGTGTTAGGGCACATGAGTAGACACATCTCCTGCACCCTTACATTCAAGCTTGGGGGGAGGCTACGACGGACCGTTGGGAGGAGTCTAGGGCCTTCGACCTTCAGGCCCATCGGGCTTACATTCAATGGTACGTTGGTCGTATTCGCATTTTCCTTCTACTACGCATGGAGCGTCAGGAGATCCAGCCTGCACGGACCACAGATTTGTAACCACTTGAGAGTGCATGTTTGAGGGTCAATGCGGTATATTGTACTACGTGTTTGGAAATAGATGTTATTCACTTTTTTCATTTCTGACTACTTCTTATGTACATGTAGAGCAAGGTGGCATGTACTCTGCATGACCACATCACGACCGCACTTACGAGCTTGAGCTCTTCACTTAGGACAAGGGATGACTCCTCTGCATGGTCTTGTGTCGAGGAGTTGTGTTGTAGTTTGCTCGACGCTTTTTCGTGCACACGGACGTCAGATGTGGTTGAGCCGCACAGAAGACGTGGAGCACACCTCCCTCGAAGGCCATCCACGATGCATCCTAGTCCCCCAGGTCCTTCACAGGTTGGTTGGTCATCCTGGCAGGCGCCGCAATAGGAGGTTAGGCAGGTGTTTCCTTGGGACATGCCGTCGTGCTCTCAACGCACACCTACACATATTATGTTCATGATTCTCACACCTGGTACATAATTTTAGTTCCTTCGTAAGACATTCTACTTTTTGCCCACAATAATGAACTATTGTCTCGCATAGGTTTTGTTCCTATGTCACAGGGAGGGAGAGGTTCGGATAGCCCGTCCCGATACTTCCTGAGCACTCAATTCGACCCCGCCGATACTTCTGCGTCGGGAGGAGGTTATCTTACTCCGTCTTTACCGCCGCCACCAACGTAGGATACCCAGCCTACAACCCCTCAGCCAGATGAGCCCTTGCACAGTAGAGGCCGCTGTACGATTGTTCCACCAGGACAATTAACGTACTCCGACTTCCGCAAGAGGCCGCGGAGGGTGCTGCGTCGAGGACGTGGACAGGGAGGCTCAGGAGGACCTGAATAGAGAGACTATCAGGAGTAGTTATTTTGAATCGTTAGGACAGTCTCCTTTTGGATTTTATGGATCTTAGTTGTAGTACTTTTTCATGGAACACTTAGTTTATTTCATCGAAATCTAGAATACGAGTACGATACATTGTTATCAGTACACACGAGGTAGACGGTACGATAACGTTCGCATAATAAAACCATAAAACCGAACCGAACAACCTAATAATAGAATAACTAAGATAATAGAACATAGTAATAACTACTCAGGGCCTTTTGGATATTTTTCCTTCCTCATACGACGAACGTGAGCTTCCTCTCCTTCTTCCTTCGTGCGACGCGCGGTCTCGTGCTTCCTTACCCTTTCAGCCTCACGTGCCTTCGCAGCTCAACGTTCCGCCTCTTTCTTTTCCTTGCGTTGCTCCTCCTGCCAACGCTTTCGCTTCTCTGCCTCCTCCGTCTCGTGCATGCGTTGCAGAATGTAATCTCGCCTAAAATAAACCTCACACATGAGTTGTTTTTCATCCTCTTTCAATTGGGTACTGTTCAGCCACTGTATGTAGTCACATATAGTGGGTGGAGACTGCAAGCAAATGAGTGTATGAGTGTTAGCATTGTATTGCATCGTGCTACGAATGCTGGTGTGTGCGAGTTTTACCCTTTGACGCTGTGTGCGCACGGCAACCTTCGCTGGCTCTTCGTCGTAGTTAGCACACATGAAGAACCTTCTTCCGAAGGTGTACACCATCTCTTTTGATTCCTTTAGTTTGCACGAATCTTGGCACCAGCAGAGGGGAACCTCGACTCCGTTTGGCACATTGGCAATCAACTTCTCCTTCGGCATATCGTCTGAACCGGATGAGCCATTTTCTACCATTTTGCAATATGGGCATAGTTACTACATCCAGGAAACTAAAAAAGAATTACACAAATATTTACCTCACACGAGCCCCGCTGCCGAGATCCCTCCCTCTTCCGCCTCGCCTCTGAAACCCTAATGTCCTCTCTCTCCACTCGCTCCCGAACCCTTAACCCCTCTCCTTTCTATCCACTTGCTTGTTCTATTCTGTTCGTCGGTGGGTGGGAGGCAGATAGAGGCCTTGGAGTGAATAAATAGAGCAGCTGGGACGTATATCGGCTGTCATTGGCCGAGTTCTGACAAGCATCACGGGGAGGGGGGGCAAGTCGGTTACTGGCGGGCCGATTGGGGTCAAGTCAGCCACTGGCAGGCCGATTAGCGCCATGTCGGCCACTGGCCGGCCGATTAGGGGCATGTCGGCCACTGGTTGGCCGACTTGCACTTGGCGCCAGAATCAGTTGGCCCAAGTCGGTCAGTGGGCTGTCAGCTTGGTCTTTTCGGCCGACTGTCAGCCGATTTAGTCATTCTCGGCTTTTGGAACGCCGATTGGTCGTTTTCGGCAAATGGGCAGCCGACCAAGCCGTATTTTTGAAACTTCTCCATTTCGTATTGTACTTCTATCATTTATGGGAACAAAAATAATATTTTAAAAATATTCGATTGATCCAGGGAGCATCGAAGCGGGCAGCCCCAATTTTGCCCTCTCTCCACTTCCTTTATTTTTCCTTTTAGCGAAGCCACTACCTTTTCTACTCCAGTTCCTTCTACACTCTTCTGCCAGTTGGGTCCGGGCAATTTACTGGACCAGTATAGTCCAATTTTAATTATCACTATACGGTGGGAAAAAGGACCAGGGCATGATTAACAGCATATATTTCGCTCAAAAGAAAAGATTACAACATAATATACTCCCTGCAACGTGGTGGCACATGACATCAAGGAAGCTATGCCACGTTATTCTAAAAACTGTCTTGACCTAGGGTGTAACTTATCTGGTAATTGCGTTTAAGAGTATGATATTTAGAGTCAAGAAAAAAATAGATATTTTTTTAATTCTATCTCGTATGTTTATACTCCATGCTTAAGTGTGCAAAGGACGTGCTACTAACTAGTATTGAAAAGGGCTAAAGAAGTGTATCCGCACTTTAAACTGTCGCGTCTGATTCAACTTAAACTATAAACTATAAACAGTCTATATTTAACCTTAAATATAAAATTTTCCTAAATTCTAGGCTGGTTTTAGAGGACGGTTTTTCATCCCTAGAATTTTAAGAACTGTCAAAATTTCATGGTTGTAAGTTATGTGATAAAATAAGAACCAATAAAAATATTCATCAAGAAATATGATAATTTGTGTCACATAGGAATAAGATAGGAGATAATGCCTTTTTGGTACATGTCAAATGGTTATTTTCTTTATAAATGTTTACGAGTCATCATTTTATAACATAGCCTAAACCTTGAAGTTTTGCACTTGTTTTGGAAACCTATGGATGCGAACCCACCCTTCAACCCCTTGGCTGGTTTTGCGCCTTAGAGATCCCAAAAGAAATTGAAAGAACATGCAGGAAATTATAAATTATAGAAAAATGATAATTGTGTTCTAGAACAAGACAAGAGATCAATATACATGACCTAAATTGTTATACTTCTGAATGAACCCCATGATTTTTTTAGTTTATTTTTTGAAACCTCCAAGATACAAAACCACACTCTAAAATCAGAATAGGGTTTGCGACGCGCATGCATAAATGATAGGGAAATATCGGAAGCTCTAGCAGTTGAATGTGGAAAGGTGAGAATGAATAACCCTACACCACTAGACCACGTATCTGTCCATTATTTGTGTGTTATATATTTTGATGTGCAAATTAGCTAACGGGCCTTTTGAGCCTTTGTGCTTTATTGGCCCAGTTTAATAAGCGTCCACGGTTTGAGTTCTTCACAAAATGCAACATGCCACATACTGTTGGTAAACTATAAAAGCATTAAGGTAAGTTTGCATCCCACTCAAAGTTAAAATTAACGCTCTAAGTATGTTAAATCAATAATTCACGGGTGATCGTCGGGAGGATCAATCCGACAGCGACTCCACGTGTTTTTCTGTCCTAGCTGATCCACGTTAAAATACACTTTCTCTTTACTTTTTTATCCTTCTACTACTACATATCTGGTCATCATAGACGACTTAACACAAATGGATGATCTAAATCGTCTATGATTAGTATCATCACAGACGGTTTGCACCGACAGAGACATCACCGTTAATGTTTTAAAATATATGTTTGTGATAAGTTAGTCATTAAAAAATCATCTATGATGTTAAGCACCACATCACATTACAGATTTTAAAAATAAAACTGTCTATGATATGTGGGTCATCACAAACAGTTCTCAGCCCAAACCGTCTGTGATTTCAATAGCCATGGTACATAAAGCCCAACAAAAATCACCCACGCCACTTATATAGGAGTAAAACCTAATAGCCTACCCCTATCCCCATTCATTCTCCTACTGCCACAGATCCACTCTTTCCCTCTCTCTTCTACGTCCCTCCCCATCTCCATCTCTTCTCCGGTTTCCTTCATCCCATCGAATAGATCCGTGCCTCCCTCTCTTTCTTCTCCCATCTCTTCTCCCCTCCTCGCCTCTCTTTAGATCTGCTGCCTTGAATGGCTCGCCAAGGCACGCCCACGGTCCTTGACGCTTGGTCGAACAGCACTGGCTTTGCTTGCGGTCCTCGGTGTCGTCCATGCCCGGCTTGCCTCACCAATGCCTCTGAGCCACCGTCACCACAAATCTTCGACGTGTGGCGTACGCTTGGGCCACCGTCGCCTACAAGCACTTGAGTGGCCTACCAGTGGAGCTCGCCCGCATGGAGGCCTCGAATAGCAAGCGGCTGCCATCGACGCGGCACGGGAGCTTCAGGAGGTGGTTGCTACACTCGCTATGTGTTGCACCGCTAAGTAGGATGTGGAGCACAAGTAGCACGGGAGGCGAGCTGGAGTACGGTCAGTGGCGGCTGGCGTGCCATTGTTGATATTTTTTTACAATTGAAAATCCCTATCATAGACAGGTAGAAAAACGACGCAGTTTGTGATGCTTGCCTCATGATAGACGGTTTTTAATCCATATGTAATGAGATTTGTTATAACCGACAAAGCCACACAGATGGTTCTAAAACCCGTACGTGAAGAGATTTTTACCCATTTGTGATAGGTGTCTGTGTATTAGTGTTCTCTCGTTGCCTTCCTCATCTCGCGAGCCATCTCGTTGGTGGCCGATGGGAGGGCCATCCTCCTCGCCGCCCTTGCTGTTGCTCGCGTTGTTAGGTTCTCTAGCGAGCTAGGGTTCAGCCAGTACTGCATCGTCCTCTTTGCCAACAGTGCCAAATAAAGCGTTGGGAGTAGCTATGTCATCTCACTCCGCTAGTGGCAGTCCATTTCTCCCGAGGCGGTGGACAACGATCTTGCTCACTGCAGGTGTCATATAAGGTGGGCTACTCCAGATCTATTGATTTTTGTGTGGATTTGAAACCTTTCAAAATGCCGAGTTGGAATTTGATTTCTCAAATTTATGAGTTGAAAGCTTCGGTTGTTCTTGTGGAAGGCTTGGTATGAAGAAGTTGAAAGTTCTTACATGTACCAGTAGAAAGTTTAGATTGGACTATATAGAAAGCTTGTTATGAAAATGTTGAGTTGAAAGCTTAGGTTGTTCTTGTGGAAAACTTTGGTATGAAGAGGTTGAGAGCTGTGATCTTTACTAGTAGAAAGTCTGGATTGGTCTTTGTATAAAGCTTGTTATGAGAAAGTTGAAAGCTCATTGAATTTTGCTTGAAAGTGGTTGTTTTATGGTTTTTTTATACAATTTCTTTTAAAACTCTAGTGGTAGTGGCGGCACCACGTTACCGTTCGTCAGTGCCGGCGAGCATGCGAGAGGGTTCTAGAGGAGAGGAGACTAGCAAAAAGGGAAAGAGTGTAGCTGCTCGGAAGGGAATAGAAGCTTGCGTTGGTCTTATTCCGACAATGCAAAGAGTTGTCTGAATCTGATTGTTGCAACGACTGTTCTCAAATTGCCATCCCCGTAAATATGATGTCAAATTGGTGAAATGGGATGGAAAGCAAAGAAAAGGATGCTGTTTTCATACAAATCTTTGAGTTTTATGGGCACTTTTCTAGCATTGGCCCGTCATAGAATTCAAGAGTACAATTAGTACTAGAAACGGCGGCCTTCGGCGTAAACACTTTTGGCCCATGAGCTTGGAAACACATCGCAAACAAGGGAGAATTAATTTCAAACCATTCGTTTCATTTGTATTTTCGCCATGTATTCCTATGGATTGTGCGATGATATTGTGCAGAGCAGTTAACGAATAGGTTGTACAGGGCAAGAGTGTGAGGATTTTTACAATCCACACGCAGAGGCGCATCTGAAAATTAAAATCGATTTGGATTGGAAGATTAAGCATGTATCGTGGAAAGAAATAACACGGTCCGGCCGAATGTAAAAGTTGAAGACGTCCAGTAGAACCCTGACAAACTTCTTCAGTTGTTCGTCCGGTCTTACATGCATAATAACGCTAATCCGAACTGTCAAGGACGATTCAATCAAGCATGTGCCAAACATGGAGCATTACTGCCGTGTATGCATGTGCAATGACCAATCGACTCGGACTATTACAATGGCAGTTCCATGCAGGAATCGCGTAGGTGCAGATGTAGATGTAGATGCCAATTTGCCGGACGATCGTTCAGGCCGCCTCACTGTCGGCTTCCTAGAAAGGAGGCAAGTACTAGTAACATGGTTGCAGGCTGCAGCCAGCTGTTTAATTGCAGCTAATGGCTTAGCATGAGGCTACGTGATCAAAGCTAGTGAGATATGATTTGGACATGCTAACAACTGGATTAACAATATCGCATATTTTACCTCGCAAAACTAAAGTATTGTATTTGACGAACGTCACGGTAAGCGATATTATTGGACTTGGTCTGGTTCTGTGCATGTGAGGATGCATGCATGCTATTTTCTAGAGATCTGTACGTTCGTCTAAAAAAAGGAGACCTTAGATGTAGTAGTATTAATACATGTGCACACAAGTTTTCACGTCAGTTATTCCTAACCTAATCGTCTAATTAAACTGCCATTATCAATACGAACGGGCAACGGAAAGCAACGAAAACTTTTATTATACTAGGACAATGCCCACGCATTGTTATGGATTAAAAAAATATATTATATATTTAAAAAAATTATACTACTATTTATATTATATTAGATCATTCACATCTATTCTCATCTCAACCATTTCTATTAGATCTAAATGGTGGTCTACTTAAAAATAGACGGATCACTATCATCAATTACCATCTTTATAAGAGTAAAGATTATACAGTGCATATAGCATCGTACCTGTTGGCCAAGCGTCCAGGTCAGGTGCCATGCCTTGTCAAACACTCAGAACCGGTTGAACAACAACCTTTGCCACCCCTTTTCACCTTTCCATCTCCATCGCTTCATCGAAAACAACTGCACCGCGCGCAGTAAATTAATTCAAACCCACGGTTTCTCGCTTGTACTGGAGTACTCTTTTCATTTTCTGCCCAGTGTTCCATTCTGTAGCAGTGCTTGTTTGCACCTGTTTGAGCTAAGCCTTTCGGAGTTCATTGGTCGAAGAAGTGCAAATGTCGACGGCACGTGTACACGCGTGCTTGCGTGCAATTTGACCACAAGCCAACCAAAAACTGGACCAACGAACTGTACCACAGTACCAGGTCCATCTGATGAACGTGAATTTCTCGCAGAATGGAAAGTCTACGACATAGTACACGTGCCACGCTAGCTCTGCCTCAAGAGAAAAAATGGTCATGTCCCTTACCATAACATCAGTACATGGACCACGCACACGGTTTAAACCAAAAATTTATGCACGGGAACAGAAGAACAGGTGGACGCCCACCTGTACAGGTACTGCAGTCACAGTACTACGCTCGACTTGGTGAGACGTATGTGGATGTGTTTCTCGTGGCAAGATGTTTAAGACTGATATTAAATATATTTTGATAAATTCTGTATTTCAAACTGAAACATAGTAAAACTTTTATGAAACTTCAAAGATTGTGATAGTGTGTTTGACTTGTTTCATGTTGATTTTAACACATGGTTTATGTAAATAGATGTCTCTTCAATATTTCACACATGTTTTACCGTGTTTTTTGAAATCACAAATGGCTCATGGAAGTCTTGTTATGTTTTGTAGATGCTTAAAAAATTAACACAAATTCCGTTCATGAGTTTTGAGAGATTTACATGTGCACACAAGATGTTTCATTATGGTTCATCTATTGATGTAAACCATGTGTTGAAATTGACATGAAACAAGTTGAACAACTATCATAGTGTTTAGCGTTTCACAAAAGTTTCAAAATTAGAAAATTAAATTTTATAAAATATATCTAATATCGGTCTTGTTTCGAAGATTTCCTCACCAGAAATACAAAGGTTCAAACAAATTAAAGATCGGATATCCAAGTCAAAAAGTTAGATGTTTTAAATTTTAGAGTCAAGTTTAAACGGATGGACGTAAGAAGCAGCGAGATAGTAGGAAGCTGCTGTACAACCTCCACAAATAGATTCTCGTTTTCGGAAGTATGCCGTCAAATCGACGATGATATGGCTTCACAGTCCACATGCACAGTCTCGCACTCACAACAAAGGAAAATCAACGGTACTTGACACAGCACAAGCAAAGGTGCCGTCCTCTCAGTGCTACAGATCGAGTTTCGCCGCGGGTTCACGGTTTCGCGTCGTGCGTATATAGGCGCAGCGCGGAAAGTTGGCCGATGCTGTCTGTATTAGCGCACCACAAACCAGTTGTTTTCGTGGCGATATGCTTCAGCCCGGGCGTGATCTCATGCTTTTCGTGGTTCAGAAGCGCGGTTCCGATCCGGGCGTCGATCACACGGCCCCGCCCACGACAGCGACAAAGGGCGCTGTGGTGGCCTGCGCGACACGAATGCGCTCTGGGAGGATCAGCGTCGACGTGGCCGGTGAAGTGGAGCACGTGTGCACGTAATGCACCAAGTGTTCATCAAACTCCGGATGGTTTCCTCACAAAAAAGAACAGGAGGACCTGTTAATTTCATTCGTGCAAACCACAAGAGCGAGACAGCTATGAGTTCACGTATCAACCTACAGAAACATTGGATGTGTAATGCCAATCCTGCTGACCGGGCTGTTGTGGCATGCTACTGTCGACCAATACGTAAGTAGTAGACTTTCCAAACAGTTCACTCAAGCAATATTGGGGAGAATTTGCACTTGAAACAACGATATCTATGCTCCAGTCTCGGTAAGTCTCTCGACTACAGATGAATGGTGGGAGGGACTCCTTAAGTGGTTCTCTGAGGATATAAAGTACCGACGTAGCGGTCTCCTCCTATATGTTTGGTGAAATATGTAAAAAGAAAAAATAGACGTATTTTTAACAATGAATTCATGAACGATGAAGATATCGCCTTTCTTACACAACAAGACATTGTACAACATATTTTGGTGCACAACACACGTCCGCCTGATAGCATTCCTCACAACGAGTAGTCGCTTTTTTATTATTCCCCTCGAACGAGATTTGAGCCAACTCGTTTTTGGTTTATCTTGGCTCCAATGTACATAAAACTTCTTTTTTTTTCCTTAATGGATGATAGCATTCCTACCACGTTTTCAAAACAAACGGGTATGCATTTCTGCAAGTATTACGTGTGTGTGTGGAGAGGGGGCAGGGGCCTAGGACAGCTGGCTAGTTTATATTTGGAAAGCTGAAAGGTAGAGATGTAGGAGTATTAGCTTGCATTTTGAAGGGGCCTAGGACACCTGGCTAGTTTATATTTGGAAAGCTGAAAGGTAGAGATGTAGGAGTTTTGTTTACGGAATTGCTATTTCTAAGGGGACTGAGAATTTGTTATTTCTCAGTCGCCTAAATTACACATTTTTTGTACCTGAGTTACACAAAAAAAAGTGTGCAACTTAGGTATAGAAAATGTGCAACTGCTTAATTCTGCTCAGTTGCACATCTCTAAACCGTAAGTTACATATGATTTTTAAAATGTGCAACTACCCTATTAACCATTGGATCAAGAATCAATGTTTAGTATCATTGACTTAGAAATAGTTATTTTAAGTCAACTTAGAAATAGACGCTTTCTTTTGTTTATGTTTCAGACTAGCACAGGGGTGATGAAATGTCTACGTCCTAAAAAGATAGTGCTAATAAAGCAATTTTAGGATATAGAATACTAATGCACCCAATGTTCTATTTGCCATCGACTAACGTGCCAATGATGTTATGCGGAAGATGACTGCTTTCCGTTACGACTGCAATTAATTAACTTAGATTGACCTATTCAAACTTTCAAAGATTCATATGATAAAACTGGGAGAAATAATATTTCAATTTTATCCGATGCATGAAGATCTTGTATAGACCAACACATGACCTAACTTTAAATTATTGTGAAGTAGCTTTGACTAATACATAAGGTGGATTGATCATTCGTGGTTCTTTCTCCTTTCGTTTAGTATATGCTCTAAGCACTAGCAGTTACAGTGCCCTGCGGGCCTTTGCCCTGAAGAAAAGGGTAACGTTGGCACACGAGAAAATAGAATTACGGATGCGAAAGAGAAAGATACATATGTATATCCTGATCGAGCCTTTGATTTTGATCCACTCTGGCACTTCCCCCTGCTCATGACTCCCTTCTCTCCCTTTCCCTGCTCTATCCCTTCTCTATAAACTCGTTGTGTAGAATAGCGTGTATTAATTTGAAATATTGAAGGTTAGGACATGCCTTATTTACATATAGCTCTGTAAAGATTCCACTACGTGGTTGTAACATCCGACCTATTTAGAATTAAACCTAAGTATAACCCATATACGTGGTGTGTATAAAAGAGTTGAGAATAGTACTGTCTTGCTAGTTTAGCTTGAGAAGCACCAACATATATCCATAAGTTCTAATAGTAATAACTTTCGGTTAACTATTTGCATAAAGCGAGTACGAAAGTGCAAACGGTTACTATGTGTGTGTCCGATCATTCACTTGCACTAATGAGAGCATGATATTAGTATTTTTTTTCCATTATGTACTAGTAGTTGCTCGCTGATTAATCCTCGAATTTTCCCGACTCGTTCCTTAGTACATCAACAGATCACATGCTCGCTGATTAATCCTCGAATTTTCCCGACTCGTTCCTTAGAGCATCTCTAGCCCTTCGCTTATCCTTTAATTCGTTCCTTAGAGCATCTCTAGCCCCTCCCTTATCCTTTAATCCCCTAAACTTCCCCCTATTCTTTAATCCCCGATATATAAGGCACTAAACTTTTGGCGCACCTAACTCTTCCCCTAAAACTTAATCCCCTAAAAAATTTCTTTTGCTATTTCTTCCAAACGTTTGCACAAATATTCCAAACAAATGCACCACATTTCTACACAAACTTAAATAATTCAAATGCACCACATCATAATTCAACTACGAACATAAACATACTTCATCCAATCCAAAAGGCACCGAATTCATCAAGTTCATTCCAAAAAACCACCACATCATTCATCATTCAATTGAATCATTGCAAAACAAAAAGAAAAAGAAAGAAAAAATACCTCTCGGGCATTTCGTCGAGCGCCTCGTCCTCGCTCGGGAGCTCGTCGGAATTGGGCTCGTAGACGGCCGTCGGAGGAGGAGGGGGAGGCGGCGCGGTCGCCGGAGGTGTCGGCGCGGCCATCGGCGCCGCGGGAGGCCGAGGGGGAGGCGGAGGCGGCGCCGGGGCCTTCTTCTTCTTCGCCAGCGGTGTGGGCTTGTCCAACTCCTTCGCCGACGGCCGGCGCTCCCGTTTGCCGGCCGGCGGGGCCAACGACGGGCGCATGGGCGCGGCAGAGCGAGCGGCGACGGCCGCCGGCGTTGCGGACGGCACGACGACAAGCTTCCCGTGCCGGCGGCGCTTCCGTGCGGTGGAGAGGGTGGCCGGTGGGATTCCGGTGCCGGAGAGGGTGGCCGGAGGTGCGGCAGGGGTCGGGGGTTCCATTTCCCCGGTCATCGGGGCGGCGGACGGCCGGCAGCGTGGATTGCGACTGCGGCAGCGTGGTTGGGCGGGAGAGAGGAGGAGGTGAGTGGGAAAAGCTATTTTTAGGGAGAGTTGCCTCTTCCGGACTAAAATTAGGGAAGTGGGGGTGTGTTTTAGGGGGAAAAGCTAAATTTTTAGGAGAAGGGCTAGGTAGGGTTTAATCCCTCAAACTCAAGCCGTTCCGACAGCTTTACTGTAGCTGTCGGAACTGACCGTTCCGGACGGTCGACCGTAAATTACAGGAGCCCCCAAGGTAATGCACACGTATCACTACTCTTGCGGATCTCTTGGATCAGATATGAATATTTCGGATCACACAAAAGCGCCATACGCCAAAATGTGTCGATTTCTCATTTATTGACAGATGATCCTCCACCTCAAACAACAAACATACGCATACTACATGACCAAAATCCTCTGTGCTGTGTGACAACGTGCAATATTCGGTTCGGTCGGTGCGCGACCACCGAAGTTAGTTTATTTGCTCGCAACCTGACAGGCCGTGCGATCACCCGCAATCTGTTCCAACTCAAAACAATCGCACTAACATACGTACGTTCCCAGCATCCACGGCAAATTAATAGCTCCTGCAAGAGTCGATCGATCACCTCCCGTTTCCTCGTATAGTCGGGTGCATGGCGCCGGCGGTTGAACAACCAGAGCTCAAGCAGCCGATGGCACCGCCGGCTTGGACCAACTCAACCTTTCGAGCTGACACTGGCGTCGCCATCGTCCCCCGAAGTCCCGAACCCGCACAACCCCCTTGGAAAAACGAATCACCACGCGAGGTAACTGGTTTTTTCAGTTTTTTGCCGAGCCCTACGTGGGCACGTACACGCCGGTCGCCCCGCTCACGGTGACCAACTTAAAATGACTACCGGGAACGTACGTCATGTCACACCTTGGAACGCATTATGACCTTAAACGTATATGTTGACAAGTTGACTGCACGCGTCCTACGACGATCTATATTTGTGATTAAAGAGAATACTCCATTGATGACTATAGCAAAAGATCAGAAAGGGATGGTATCAAGAAATGTCAGCATCTTCCACCACCCGCTCTGGTGGCGCTGTCGTCCCTCTTAGCCTCCGCTGTCTCCCTCTCATGGAAGTTTCCCCGACAATACACGCATAAGCCAAGACGCTGCGCCTTGACCTCCATCTTCCCGCCAGGGCAGCAGCAGCTAGCAGCTACAAATCTATAAATAAGCATCCTTGCGCAGACAATTCGATCATCTCCCTAAGCCAGCTCGGGTAATTTAATCAGCAAGCTTAGTGCATAACAGTCTGCCTCTGTTGTCTCCCTCGATCTGCTCATCCTTAGCTAGCTACGCACCCTGCTTTCTGCAGTCTAGCCAGCCACCGGGCCTCCGATCCTTGGAAGCCGAGACCAAATGGCCTCCAAAACCGAGCTCCTCTCAAAGATTGCCGCCGGTGACGGCCACGGCGAGAACTCGTCGTACTTCGACGGGTGGAAGGCCTACGATATGAACCCGTTCGACCTGCACCACAACCACGGGGGTGTCATCCAGATGGGCCTTGCCGAAAACCAAGTATGTATGATGTAACGTTAAATTTTTCGATTTGCATGCGCAATAAGCAAAGTTATCCATCGAGTGCTCACCGATCGGTGGTGTCGTAAATGTTACAGCTTTCGCTGGACTTGATCGAGGAATGGAGCGAGGCCCACCCAGAGGCATCCATTTGCACGGCAGAGGGCGCCTCGCAGTTCAGGAGGATAGCCAATTTCCAGGACTACCATGGCCTCCCGGAGTTCAGACAGGTGAGCTAAGCACACAACATATAAGATAAACTCTCACTTATTCGGCACTAGTATAGTTGGATAAAATAAACAACCTATCAATGACAAGATTGCTGTTTGCAACTGCGAAAGCGATGCGGCAGCGCCCCATACAGATCATCGCTAACTAGAGTTTGATTGTGATGTTACAGGCGATGGCCCAGTTCATGGGGCAGGTGAGGGGATGGAAGGCCACGTTTGACCCCGACCGTGTCGTGATGAGCGGTGGCGCCACCGGCGCGCAAGAGACGCTCGCCTTCTGTCTCGCCAACCCCGGCGAGGCTTTCCTCGTGCCCACGCCATACTACCCAGGGTATGCTTCGTCAACCGGACGGCAATTTAAATTTGATCTCTACCTCTCATGCATGCAGTAGTCATCCAAAGACTCTGAATATCGGGTCAAAAGGTAGACAATATCCGATGAAATTTTGAGTGTCAACTAGAAAAATAACGCCTTTCAGGCGAAGAAGTAGCTTTCCAGCTTCCGTGGTCAAATCCAAATACAATCCTAATTCCTGTACTGTCGTCAAGTTGAATCACGCAGCAAGGAAACACATGCGCCATGTACACACCCAATCTAGTCCATGAGACTTCCCAATTGCATGTTTACATCGTTGACCCCGCCGTCGTAATGCAACGTAAGCTAGCATGCATGCAACCGAGCCTATGTCAGTTGTTTCTCCAGGCCTGACGATACTTGTTTTCCTTGTGATCACAGTTTCGACCGCGACTGTTGCTGGAGATCAGGAATCAAGCTGCTGCCGATCGAATGCCACAGCTCCAACAACTTCAGGCTCACCAAGGAGGCGCTCGTGTCGGCGTACGAGAGCGCGCGGAGCAAGGGCATCCGCGTCAAGGGCATCCTCATCACCAACCCTTCCAATCCGCTCGGCACGATAACGGACCGCGGCACGCTGGCCATGCTCGCCGCATTCGCCACCGACCACCGCATCCACCTCATATGCGACGAGATCTACGCGGGGTCGGTGTTCGCCAAGCCGGAGTACGTGAGCATCGCCGAGGTCATCGAGCACGACGTCCCCGGCTGCAACAGGGACCTGATCCACATCGCGTACAGCCTCTCCAAGGACTTCGGCCTCCCAGGCTTCCGCGTCGGCATCGTCTACTCGTACAACGACGCCGTCGTGGCCTGTGCGCGCAAGATGTCCAGCTTCGGGCTCGTGTCGTCGCAGACGCAGTACTTCCTGGCCAAGATGCTCTCGGACGAAGAGTTCATGGCCCGCTTCCTGAAGGAGAGTGCCCGGCGGCTGGCGGCGCGGCACGAGCGGTTCACCTCGGGCCTCCGCGAGATCGGCATCGGGTGCCTGCGCAGCAACGCCGGCCTGTTCTCGTGGATGGACCTGCGGGGCATGCTCCGGGAGAAGACCGCGGAGGCGGAGCTGGAGCTGTGGCGGGTGATCATACACAACGTGAAGCTAAACGTGTCGCCGGGCACGTCGTTCCACTGCAGCGAGCCCGGGTGGTTCCGCGTCTGCCATGCCAACATGGACGACGAGACCATGGAGGTCGCGCTCGACCGGATCCGCGTCTTCGTGCTCCAGCACCAAAAGGCCAAGGCCCAGCGCTGGGCCGCCAAGGGGCAGCTCCGCCTCAGCCTGCCGCGCCACGGCGCCGTGGCATCGCAGTACCGTGCGCTCTCCAGCCCCATGGCCTTGCTGTCTCCCCAGTCCCCGCTGGTTCACGCCACCAGCTAAGTCGATCAGTACGGCTGCTAACGTGTGTGCGATACATTCTTTTTTCGGTCGCATGGTTGCACGCAGAATCATGGCATTGGTATTTTGCCGCTAGTGCATATGCGATTGTTGTGGAAAGGTTTAGACATGCATGCAGCATGTAGCTAGCTTAACAGTTTACAGACGTTGCATTGGCGCCAAATGTGGTAAGCCGGCCGTGTGTAACCAGGATATTAGGGTCCTGAATTATTTCGTATATGGTTGAAGCTGGTTTAGGCTTCTCGAGCAGCTGTTGTAAACTAGTAATAAGATGAAAGATTGAAGCTGTATCACACAACACAAGTGTCCATAATCAGTAGTTGCCTGATTTTTTTTCTTGTCAATCGATTTTTCTATGATATTTGGTGTTACTGAATAATCCAATCTTGCTTTTTACGATATTGACACCATGGTGTTGTTTTGTGGTGTTTCCACGTGAGCAATACTGCAATAGCCTAACGTTATCTATCTATTATATATTAAAAGTACAATAAAACAGAAAAAATAGATAGATGATAGAAATTCTCATAAAAAAGTAAAATATCCGATCATTAATCTAGTGGATCTTTTTATTATTAATGGATCATAACCGATAGATCTTCATAATTAAGCATAAATAAAATCACCGCGATAGATCTTCATAACTGCATCCAAACATATTATAACCAATAGGCCTTCATAACTATATCTAAACAGATCTTCCAATAGATCATCATAATTGTACCTAAATAAATGGCTCAGTACAACGACTAGCGGGCCGGCTCGTCATCTGAACTTTTATTTCCCGTATGGATCTAGTATCACGCGTATAGGTCAAAAAATAAAGATAATTAAAAATATTTTTGCGCGGGATATCATGCTAGTTCTTCCAAAAAAAATCATGAGCAATATTCACCACCGTTGCAAATTTGCAGATTGTGTGGTTAGATGAGGTCATGGATGTGTTAAAAAGTAAGAACTACAGATGATGCACTTTACCATCTGAGATTCGTTTCTTCGCAAATTTGAATATTTCTAGTTAACAATCATGTCCAACTTTACCTGATGTGCCCCCTTAGTTCCATGGTAGGAAGAGTACGGTTCACATGCATAACATTTAGGCCTTAGTGGGTTCGACTCGTCAAGGTTGCACCCCGAGTCGACGTTGATGCATTGTGTTCCAAGGAGGTAGTGTCCAGCCTGGGCTTGACACTTGAGGTGGGAAACTACTATCACACTCTCTCCACTTCAATGGCCATGCACTCAATCCACCTCTATAGTCCAACCCTCTTTGCCATACGCACTGGCTCGCAATGTTGCCTATGAACTGCTACATCACCACGCCTTCAATTCCTCCTATGGCTAGATCCAATCTCCCGGTTCACCGTGAAAATGAAGAACGAATTTCACATTCTTCATGAATTGAAACTTCCTCCAGGCTACCGAGAAAATTCTTATGAAAGATCGATAATGACGTCTATAGGGGAAAGGGCGGAGGATGTGTGAATAGATTCTCTTTTTAAGAATACTCCTAATAATGCTAGGAGCAACCTATGTATACTAGCATCAAATGGAGTTTCCAAGTAAATAGAACTAGTGGCTAAGCAAGCAAGCAAAACAAATATCAATGTATGAGATAGAGTATGCAAAGATGCAAACACGTAGGGACACGACTATTTGTTGTCGAAGTTTGGACTTTTGGCGAAGTCATATGTCTGTGTTGAGGAATCTTAATTCAACGATCGAAGTCGGCACCAACATATGTTATTTCCTCAAGAGGCCTGCTGATGTGAAGCCTCCATATCTTCTTGGTAGTCTTCACGTTGCCGTAGGCGAGCTCCAATCTTTACAAACACTTGGGACGATTCATGCCTTCTTAAATGCTCTCCAAGACCTCCTAACCATCTAGGAGGCACCAATCTCCATGAGTAACAAGAGGAACCGGAGTTTGGAGAGATCCTCTCGCTAGATGCTCAACTAGATCCGCCTTCTCTCTCTTTTCTTCCCTCTTAAAAAATGACACTCAGAAGTGATGAGAAAAATCTCAAATGGCAGGAGAAAAGGAACGAGCGACAAAGAGTTAATCCCAGCCGGAGTGGAGGCGGCTATATTTTTTCATTTTTGGTCTCTCAACTATTGTAGAAGACAAGTTTGATTCCTCAATTCTAATATCGGACATTCATGGTTCTTGAAGTGTCAAAACCGTCTAAAATTGATCTCTCGCTCCACTCAAAGCGGTTTTGACTATAACATGGCGGTGGTTTCAGACATATGGCTACCCTGTTAGCATAAAATAATGAAAAAAAATCAGAAAAAGGGGAAGAAATTAGAAAAAAACCAAATTATTCCGGATGTATTGTTAGATTTCCAGTAACTTTTCTAGAATATTCTAGATTTTCTTAGTTGCCTTCAAATTTTCTATTTTTGATATTTTTTCTAATTTTTCTTGTAAACTTTCAATTTAAAAATATAGATTTTTAAAATAAATTTTATTTTCCTAAAAATCTGGTTTTTCCTTTTTCTAATTTTTTAATCTATTTTTTATTTTTTCCAATATTTCTTTAAATTTTCTGACTTTTCAAAAAAAATCTTCTAATCTTTTTAATTTTTATGCTAAATGGGCAGCTACATGAGTGAAACTTGACTAGAAACATTTGGTATTAAAGTTGAAAGACTAAATTTAGATTTTTCTAATAATTTAGGGACTAAAAAGTGACTCTCTCTTTTAAAGAAAAAGATAAAACCTGGTGCTGGGCGAACACGGCCTTAATAAAGCAAGCTATGACGTTACCTAATTTTACTTCCAAACTCAAGTGATGTCCATGCCCCTTACGCTTACAATATATGCCCATTTAACATCACCCCCTTCGAGTCGAACTCGGGGAGCGATGCCCGGATCTCATCGCGCTTCACATGAAGGCAAAGCGGAAGGTCCGGCCGGGACAGCTCAGCACCCGTGGAGGCTCCGGAGCCCAGGAGCATCTGCAGCAACGTCTTGATGGCGTCGGGCGCAAACTCCCCCGCCAGGCCGGGCTCCGTCCGGCCGTAGTCGTTGATGTCGGTGTACATCCACGCAGCGCGGCCGCGGTCCCGCAGCGGCGCCAGCCGCCGCCGGATGAAGTCCCCGATGACCATCGTCGCCGTCAGGCCCTCGGACCACAGGTGCGCGATCCGGTCCACCACCGGCTTCAGGAGATCGTCGTACGGGCGAAGGAGCATTTAAAGGATTGGGAGGAATTCGAAAAGACTGCAAAAAGGCTGCAACGCTTTGTGTGCCGCGCGGTCGTGGGGGACGGCTCGGTTTCCTTCGGTGGACCGACATCTCGGTGGCCCAAGAGATCTTTGGGCCCGCCCCCAAATCTTGCCCCCTTTCTGGGCTGGCGTTTTGGAAGCAGGCCCGGGGGCTAACTGTCGGCGGTACGGGAACTAGGGTTCCCTTAGTCGTCGGCAAAGGCCCAAACTCGATGCCACGTCACCCAAAGGACGTGGGAATCGGGAGTATGCGCTCGGGGGCTTGCGAGCACTGTGCTCGCTTGGCCCCTACAGGTTTAGCCAAGTGGCCCACGTGCAGCAAGTGGTCGAGGATGCGTGCTCGGGGGTCCCCGAGCACCTTTAGGTTCCTCCCCCGTGCCACGTGGCGAGGTGCCCCGAGAACCCCTCGAGGGCTCCATCCCGAGTACCGCTCGGGGGCCTTGACCCCGAGCAATCCTCGTGGGTCCACCAGTACACGTGGCGGGGGATCCGCGACGCCCTCCAAAGGGCCCCGGCGGGCCCTTTCCACGTGTCCCATCGGGCGCATTTAAGGCCTGTCCGGTGCATTTAACGCCTGTCAGCAAGCGTGCCTACTCCAGGCCCAACGCGGCCGTCCACCGACGTGATAAGGCCTGTCAGTTATCATCTGACACGCTTTATGACTTTCGGGCACGGTACGGCATGCCCAGGTGCGTTCCTTGGGTCCGTGGGACCCGAGCAATGGTCACCGTGGCGGGTAGCTTGCCCGTTAAGTCCTCTCCAGCACATTTCAACCCATCATGAAGACCCGGCTTCCGAGGATGGTATGTCAGACGAACGTCCCTTCTGCAGCAGCCTTCGGCGGACGGCATGGCGTGCCCACGCCCCCCGCGTAAGCAGCGCATCTTTTACATTTAATACCCTTCGGTCACTGTGGTAAACCCCCGGGTATATAAGGGGAGAACCGAGGCCATGCAAGGGGTTAGATTTTTGGGAGAAGAACGGCCCTTGTAAGAACAAAGGCTCTATAATATCTTAAACGTGAACACACATCAAACCAGGACTAGGGTTTTACACCTCCACGGTGGCCTGAATCTGGATAAATCTTTGTCTCTGTTTTTCCCATCGTAAAACCGGGCCTAGACAAACCGTAGCTTCTGTTCCAGCTCCTCCCAGGCCGAATCTCAAAGGGGGTCCTTCCGGACCACCGACGCCGGCGTTTAGTCGTCGACAAGACCGGTTTCTGGGGTGACGTCTTCTCCCGTCTGACTCCTCCTGCGGGCGAGGGGTGCTCCTCTCGTTGGAGCTACGTGCCACAGATCGTGCTCGAGAAGATTCGGCTTGAGCTTGGGCCTGTTGTAATTCAACCCCCAGCTGTTGCAGCCACCGCCGTCCTTCAGGCGTCGATAAGTTTGCCGCTGGTGGTCTTGACAGCAGATTACGCGCCTCGGCGAGCCTTCAAGCAGTTCGAGACACGTATTCCTCTGTCCCTGGAGGTGTTCTTTCTGCTCCCGTAGGCCTATTCCCGTTCCTTTGGGGAGTAGTCGTTGGGCTGCGACGTCGAGAGCTCCCATCCTGATCTTGTCTCTCGGGCTCTTCACGATCATCTTGAATCACGAGAACTACTCGAGGACATAGATTAGACGGGGTATAGTTCCACTCCATCGTGTCGTCCTCATCAGGTACGGCGTGAGTGGGTTCTTGATCATCTGGACGATCAGAAGGTGCTGGCGCGACAACCCGGACATTGGGCTGGTCGCTCCTGCCTGGAGATTGTCGGTTGATACCGATCTCCCTTCGAAGGCCCTGGCGCACTCGGTCTGGAAGCGATCGGCTTTGCTGTCCGAGTCCTCGCCAGGACCGTATTCTCCATAATCTACGCGATCCGTTACCGGGTATGGATCCATTGGGCCAAAGTTGTCGTAGAAACCTTGGTCCGAGTACCCGGTGCGTGACGGCGATCGTATTCCCTGCCGAACTTGCTTCCTCCTCCTCAGGTTGCGTCGAGGAGAGTCGTGCAATCGACGTTATGGGCTGATCGCGAGAAGTTGCACGTTTTGCCGGCTTTGATTCTTCCTGGACGGCTTGAGTCGGAGAGGTCCCCACGGTCGGCGCCATCTGTCGACGATCGGTGAACCGCCGATCTTACGGTATTCGTAGAATGTGTATGTATGAGGGGTAGGGGCCGCTAGGGCACAAGGCTAGAGGTATAATGGCAAGGAAAACGCCCTTTTTATACAGGTTCGGGCCTCCCTCAGGATAACAACTCTATGTCATGTTCGTATATATTAACTGGAGAATGTCTTACAAGGGATATGAAGGTTAGTGGCTATCCTAGACCTAATCGTAGACTAATCCGATTAATTTCGCTAAGCTCGACTCCTTCGAGGTGGCGGGTCTTCTCGTAGGAATAAGCTAGGGCTTCTGGATCTTCCTTCACTTGTCCCCCCTCCCCTTATGGAATTGCTGATCCTATTATTGGGGGTTCATCTAGTCGTACTGGACATGGATTTATGCCCGAGTAGAACTCTGACTTCCTTAAACGTCGGGATTGACTTCCTAGTTTAAGGGTATCCTTCCTCCTTACGGGGGGGGTTACCTTACCATCCATTTTATGAATATCCATTTTTTAGAATTTTATGAATATCCATTTTTTTAGAATTTTTAGAATTTCTAGAATCTTAAGTAACTTTTCTAGGAATTTTTTGTTTTCTAATTTTTTCCAGTTTGTTTTAACTTTTTGTGCTAATTGGACTGTCACGTGCGTGAAACTGCCAGCACGTTATCATCAAAACTGTTTTCGATAGTATAAAGGTGTAAATCTAGATGGTTTTAATACTTAAGGATCTAAAATATTAGTTATAAAATTGACAGGCCAAACTTAAATTTTAAAAATAATTAAAAATAAAAATAATTAAAATATCTATTTCAAAATGAGTTCAGCGACCAAAAACGGATGCTTAACATGCATCCCATCGGAAAGAAAACAAAAACCTCTCCTACTTCCTGGTCGCAATTTTGCTCCCAAAATGCAAAAAAGCCCCATCTACCTTTCGGATACTAGAAAGCGATAGAATCCCCGGACTCGTTTCAGGCCTCACACGTCACACATTCCTGATTACTCCCGAGTCCATCGACAGCAACTGCCCGGTCGCGCAAGCCATCGCCGAAGAAAATGACGGCGCCGGTGACCACCACCACCTTCTTTCCTCTCCACCTTCCCGACGGCCCCCGTTCGCTTCCCTCGCCGCCCCGTCCCCATCTTGTAGCCCGCTTTGGTGGCGGCCGCCGCCGCGCCCTCCTGCGTTGTGCCGCGGTGTCCGAGCTCGCGCCCGCCGCCTCAGCCGCCTATGGCGCCCTCCTCCTGGGCGGCGGCGCATTCGCATGTACGCTCGGTCTCGTGCGCGTTTGCTATTGTGACTTCTTTCCTCCTCTGATGAGTTGGTGCTTTATTCTTCTTTGACCGCTGGTGTCTCTTTCTGGTGTGTAGATGCGAGGTCGGGGAGTAAAGGCTCCATCTATGGAGGGCTGGCCGGATCTGCGCTCATGGGCACTGTGAGTGGACATCGAATATTCTCTAGATCTCATGTACCTTCCCTTTTGATTTGTTTGGAGGAGTCTACCTCGTAAATTTGATATCAAATGCGGTGGCGAAATTCAGGACTCTTGCTGTACAATTATTGAGACGGCTATATCAATTATGCTTAAACCAAATTTATAGCTTTACTGGGGAGTTGGAGACAGAATATGCTTAATGTTGGTTTGAACTTGGACTGCAAGTTGATAGTGGAATGGTGTGGGACGGTAGCTGGAAAGGAATTTAATTTGCTTGGTGCGCGGAAGAGCTCAGTTTGACCTATAGTTTATTCGAGGGTAACGAAGTGTGAGACCGATTTGCCCGGCATGGTGAATTCCATTTCCAGCACTACTGTAGGTAATCAGGTCGTGTAGATATATTTAAGAAATTGAATGACATGACAGCTCCAACTCAATGGAACATTTCTAGAAGAACTTTGAATTTCTGTTTGATAATGAGAAGAGGAATAAGGATCCTTGTTCTAGGAAGTGATTCTGAAGAAAACTTCTTTGAATCTTAAACAGTAGGCAGTTCTTCCAAAAAGACATGCCACTTTTCGTCTTGTAAAAAAAAATGGATCGTCTATACAAGAAAAAAATTCAGACTTGGAAATTTAGTTATTCAGGTCCATTTCTTTTCTTAAATGACAGTAGTATGGTATTCAACAGTGTAGTACTGTGATTCTTGTGGAGTTGTGTATAAACTATATGCAAGGAAAATAGAGTTGGAAAATGGAAATTTAGTTGCAATAGAAGTTCGAATCCATTTCCTTGATCCATTTCCTTGCTTGGATGATAGTAATGTAACAAGGATTCCCGTGGAAATACGTTCCTAGGTATAAAGTTCCAATTTTGATGAATATTACGACTTTGATGCTTGTGGAATTGTGGAATGGGGTTTATAAAAGGTTTTGGAGTTGGAACTTTTCACAGAACTACTATTCCTGATTCTTTTCATAGTGCTACCACTACGAGGAATTGAGATGTTGAATCAGATTCGAATGCAAAGCTTCATGATTTCCGGTTCACTCTACCATGCACAACCTAGACTTGGGAGTCTATTTCCAACGCCCCAATCGCAAACTCTTGAAACCAACGGAGTGGCCTACGCAATTTGTGCGGGTAGATTTGTTGTTCTTGTATGACTCTTAGAAAAATGTCTATTGACCTACATCATTATAATCTAGCCCCACCAAACGAAGCAGTGTAGATCTTCTCTTTCTATCTAGAACTACACGTTATAACTTGGTACCACCAAAATAAACGATGTAGATCTTTTGTTTTTCTCTAAAACTAATCTACACCATTATGATTTGGCCCCACCAAAATAAACGGTGTAGATCTTTTCATTTTTCTCTATCAATGTGAGAATTTCTAGATTTTTGATTAATCCGGGAATTTCTATCCGTCAAAACGAATGTGGTACCTTGAATCTCAAATGTTGTTTATAGAATATATAGATACCGGGGCAGTTCAAGGTTGGGAAAACAATAAATTATGAATGAGATGAATTACTTGGAGTTTGGCAAATCAATGAACTCATTTTATAATTACCTTTTGATTTTAGTAGTGTTTTCATCTTCAAAGGCAGTTGGGTTTAGACTACAGGTCAATGCTCATGCATGCTGATTCTATGGTTATTCTGACCAAAATTAGACTAGTGGTACTCTCTTTTTTTAATCAAGGACCGCATGGCTAAGTACTTTGTTCTCTGTGACTAAATGAAGCTGTCTACTCTGAGCAATGTATGGAAACATGTGCTCGTGGATTTTTCAAGGCTAATTTAACTATTCTCTGTAGGCTTATTATCTGATGCAATCACCCGAGACGAAGACAATAGGTGATGCTGTTGGATTTGGATCTGCCTTTCTGTTTGCCTGTGTGTTTGGTATGTTTCACCCTCTTGTGTTTCCGTTTTCACAAAATCCGTATCTGATGTTGAACCCTCCTGTTTTTCAGGCATCAGGTTGTACAATAGCCGGAAACTGGTGCCATCTGGCCTTCTTTTAGTTCTTTCTCTTGGTTCCTTGGGTGTCTTCTATTCTTCTTACTTGCAAGACAAAGTTTGAACTAATTCGGTTCACCAGCTCCAGTATTTTGTACTAACTGAAGCTTTCTTGAAGCCTTTCTCTAATTAAATGGACAATTCTGAACCAACTGTCGGTGTTCCTTCCCCTGTTGTAAGTCTCAAGAAACAGCATTTAGTGTTATCTGTTTGTTGTTCAATGGGAAGCGTGACCAAGCTTTCTTTCAGTCGTCAATGTGCTGATTCCAATGTTGTTCGTGAACTTGTGAGATTTCAGCCTATGTTTGCCTAAACCGTCGGCACAAAGTACGTAGGCGTTAGGTCGCCTCTTTTGCATTACTGCTCTATAAGTACAAGTACAGATACGTTGTGGACCGTGGACATGAATCATGCATACATGCCTATTATCAATTTTATCTGGCTACAAATATAAGGTATTTTTTAAGATTTAACTTTAATCAACGATTAGTCTAATGATATGTGTATTATCTACTATATACTAAAAGTAGAATACAATAGAAAAAAATAGAGAAAAGCTAGAAATTTCCACAAATCTACTATATACTAAAAGTAGAATACAATAGAAAAAAAATAGAGAAATGTTAGAAATTCCTACAAAAAAGTAAAACATCCGACCGTTAATCTGGTGGATCTTTTTACTATTAATAGATTACAACCGATAAATCTTCATAATTGTACCTAAACAGATCACAGCCGATCTTCATAATTGCACCTAAATAGATCACAACCGATAGATTTTCATAACTGCACCTAAACAGATCACAACGGTAGATCTTTATAACTACACATAAATAAATCACAGGAAGTAGATCTTCATAACTGCAACTAAATATATCACAACCGTTAGATCTTCATAACTGCACATAAACAGTCACAGCCGATAGATCTTCATAACTGCACCTAAACAGATCACAGCCGATAGATCTTCATAACTGTACGTAAACATATCACAAACGATAGATCTTCATAACTGTACATAAACAGATCACATCCGATAGATCATCATAATTGTACCTAAATAGACGACTCGGTACAACGACTAGCAGGCCGGCTAATGATTTGAACTTTTATTTCCTGTACTGATCTAAAATCAGGTCGGCTCGCCATTTGAACTTTTAGTTCGTGTACTAATCTTGTCGACGATCGGTGAACCGCCGATCTTACGGTATTCATGGAATGTGTATGTATGAGGGGTAGGGGCCGCTAGCGCACAAGGCTAGAGGTATAATGGCAAGGAAACACCCTTTTTATACAGGTTCGGGCCTCCCTCCGGATAACAACTCTATGTCATGTTCGTATATATTAACTAGAGAATGTCTTACAAGGGATATGAAGGTTAGTGGCTATCCTAGGCCTAATCATAGACTAATCCCAACTAATTTCGCTAAGCTCGACTCCTTCGAGGTGGCGGGTCTTCTCGTAGGAATAAGCTAGGGCTTCTGGATCTTCCTTCACTTGTCCTCCCCTATGGGATTACTGATCCTTTTATAGGGGGTTCATCTAGTCGTATTGGACATAGACTTATGCCCGAGTAGAACTCTGGCTTCCTTAAACGTCGGGATTGACTTTCTAGTTTAAGGGTATCCTTCCTCCTTACGGGGGGTTACCTTACCATCCTGGAATCCTTATCGGGTACGTGGTATACTCCAGTAATCCAGGAAATCATATGCGGATACTTCCTAATATACGGGATACCGTATTATATATCGTCAAATCTAATATCACGCGTACAGGTAAAAAAGATAATTAATAACGTTTCCCACGCAATTAGTATTGATCTAATATCACGCATACAGGTAAAACAATAAAGATAGTTAAACATATCACATCCGATAGATCATCATAATTGTACGTAAATAGACGACTCAGTACAACGACTAGCAGGTCGGCTCACGATTTGAACTTTTATTTTTCATACTGATCTAATATCACGCATATAGGTAAAAAATATAAAGATAATTAAAAACGTATCCCATGCAATGCATGGGACACCATGCTAGTTTGATATAAAATTGATACAATTTCAATTTTGTACCACATAATTTACATATTATTAAATAAATTTTTTAGTGAAACATAAATCTTAGTAAGTGGCACGTAGCAACTGACGCATCATTTGGTTGCTAACAAAATCTGAAACTTGTGAATTGTGAGGTGGTACCACTTCGTAGATGCTAATTGGCTGTCTGTTCTACGTGCAAGCGACATAGCCTATTGTCGTTCTTGGTGGCTGTGCTGTACCTTCCTGGTGCATTTGGTCTGTTCAATTGTTCTTCGGGCATTGCACTATTGCTACGAGGAGATTGTACGAGAGAGAAAGAGAGAGAATTTTTTACGCAGGAATAATTATAGCTCTCTGACAGAGCACAGGATATTGCACACTGCCTCTGCTACCACTGTGGCCCCCTTCTAGACGGCTTCGGCTTGTGCATAAGTCGGCTTAAGCTTAACGGTGTGGAGAAGCTGCGGTGTGGGGAAGCTTGAGAAGCCCCACCTTCCCCTTCTAGACGGCTTCTGAGATTTGAGTTTATAGGCAGAGGTGGATTGTGGAAAGTCTGTAATACCCTTTGTCTTGTTTGTGTAAATTAGTCTAGCTTGTGTAAATTAGGTCTTCTGCCTTTTCTTCATCACAAGTCTTAGGAACACCGAGATGCGAAGGGTGAAGCTAGAGATAATAACTTCGGAGAATTTTGATGTAACTTGTTTTTATCAGGGTCTTTACTTTTTATTTTGTAAAGCTGCAAGAAACCATGCATGCATGAATATAGATTCATTACAGGTTTCATTGTTAAGCAAGAAGGCTACAGTGAGATTAAAAAGTTGGCAGAACAGAGCTATATGTTTGTCACTAGGTTTTACTACTCAGCTACTTGAGAAAGAATCGGTGAAGACGTAGCTACAGATTTCTTGACAATACTTCAGAAGAAAGCACTTGGAACAACCATATTACTAGTACTTTGCATAGTGCACTTGTAGACATAAAGTTTGTGGTCAACTACATATCTGCTAAATGTATTCAAAATATTTATTTGCACACATATCTGAAGTTCTGAACTCAACCAGTTTGATTATTCAGTGTCCAGCTTTAAACCTTAAAACACCCAAAAACTAAGTACTATCTTGGCGTCTTTAAAATCACTTGTTCCCATGCAAATGAAGCCTGCTCAATGAACCTTTTTTCAGCAAAGTTGTACTTGCTAAAAATAGATGTTCCCATGCAAATGAAGCCTCCTCAATGAACCTTGCAATCAGGGGCGGAGCTGGAGCTAAATGGGCCCTGAGGCACTGCTGCTGGCCCATCCTGATGCCTCGGGCCTTATAGGTCATAATTAGCACTAAATTTTTTTTGACCCTGTTGCGTGTGCCACAGGGCTGGCACATTGGGCTCCGCCCCTGCTTGCAATCAGCAAAGTTGTACTTGCTAAAATAGATAATCAATGTCAGTATATGACATAACAATCCAAATAAGGTTCACAAAGTAGTGCTTCACTCTATTTGGTTATCACTGACAGCCACAAGCATTTCTAATGCTCTTAGCATGTCCTATTTTGTACACAAAAGATAAAAATAATCTGAATGGGCCATGCAGTTCTTGCTACTGGGAAAGAAGAGAAAGCAGAACACACGAGAAGAAGACCAAGAAGTCATGATCTTGTTCATCTCTACTGTCCTGGTTCCTTAGTTTTCAGGTGAAACTTTGCGAAAATGAAATGGTCATTTGGCAGGTGAAGTTTTTATAAAAAGAAAAGAGATAACATAAACAAAAAAGGACGGGGCCGGGGCCGGGGGGGCGACGGGGCGGCGGGAGGCGGCGGGGGAGGAGGGCCGGGGCCAGGGACGACGGGGCGGCGGGAGAGAGCACCGGGGCGGGAGGCGGCGGGAGAGAGGACCAGGCCGGGGCCGGGGGGCGACGGGGCGACGGGAGGCGGCGGGGGAGAGGGCCGGGGCCGGGGGCGACGGGGCGGCGGGAGGCGGCGGGGGCGGGGCCGGGGATGACGGGACGGCGGTAGGCGGCGGGGTAGGCGCGGGCCGGTGAGGAAGTGGAGGAGGCGGCGGGGAAGGGGAGAGTCGGGTGGATTGGGGATGTGGGTAGGGAGGGGCTGCGGGATGGGGTTAGGTCTAGGGCATTTGCGGGTAATTTGTTTCAACATCGGGGGCAAAGTAGTAACTTGATGAAAAATAAGCTCGGGAAGCGTCAAACACCCAGCTTTTGGCTATCTACATGATTTTTAAGAGGCTTTTTTCTACAGCTATCAAGAAGCTAACCCTTCTAGACAGCTTATGGCTTCCTGGGACCATAAGCCACCCCATAAGCTGTCTAGAAGGGGGCTTGTATCTAGCAAGGCTTTTCATGCAGTGCAGCAGGTAGCAGCAATGCGGGACCAGAAATCACAGCGAAACACAGATGGCGGATTCTCGAGCCGATTGTATTCTCTCATGACCACTTAACTGAGCTCAAACCAACCGTGTCGCCACCGCAGAAGCTAGTGTGCGTTCCTTGGACAGAGAATAAAATACTCTGTACTAGCTCGTAAATCAGCCGCGGTGGCACTGGCTGACACGAAAATAACTGTCCGGAACTGGCTCGTACATCAGCTGCGGTGGCGCTGGCATGGCATGGGGATGGGACAGCCGCTCGAGGCCCAAACAGAATGGACCGGCATTGTTCTTCAATCCCCTGGCTCATGCGGCCAGTTGGACGAGCTTGTTCTTGTCCAGGCCGTATCGACCACTTCCACGTAATAAAACAACTAGACTCCTTCGTCCCCGTGCAGATAGGATAGCCAGAGAGCCATGGATAGAGACTAGTGCACGTTACCGCCGGAATTACGCACAGCAGTACAGTAAAGCTTCTTATACCATGTAGAACTTCACTGGCTTTTTGTCCAGAAGTTATGGGTGTGCTTGGCTAGCTTTAGCCGACGATTATAGGTCTGTCTTAATGTGTGATGCAGTCTCCCGGACTACCTAGGCCTAGCTACTTGTCGACGAAAATTAAACAGCTAAACTCCTCCAAGAAAAACAGAAATAGAAACTTCACTGAGAGGGGAGTGCAGGCATCACGAAGGCGCTAGGGAGTCACAACGGGGAGCTGGAGCTTTGGGGCTTGGGGTTGGGGCTTAGTACACACCAGACTTGCAGGAGGGAGAGTAGAGTGAAAAGGTATACAGGAGGAGGAAGAAGCAACAAATGACATGCGGGGCCTACGTACAGTATAACGGAGTGGCAACGCAGTGGAACGGAGGCCCGGTGCAAAGTACAAAATTGTTTGAGTTCGACCTGATGTTAAGTGAAAAGTTTTGCCAACCCAGTGCAAAGTGACATTATACCCGGTGTAAAATACAATTTACTCAAAATTAAACAGAGAAAACTCCTTAGAAAAACACAGAAACGGAAGCTTGAGGTGCATGCAGTGATGTCTCGGCATTTCCAGGAGGGGAAACAAGGAGGAAAAGAGGTTGCGCATTGATGGCGCGTGTTTGCCGCGGTTTTGGCACTAGTAGGTTCGCGTTAGCGTTCACCCTCCCGTGCGTGTCACCAGCACCCACCACCCCACCACCACCATAACTCGATACACGGGCCCTCCGTTTCAGGTTCGCATTCACGCGATTGTTCGTCTCAGATGCGTGACAAAACTGGGAAATTGAACGTACGAACACTAGAAAGTAAAGAGGTAAGGTGTGAGTACGAAGTCGAGTGGATTTGTGACCGAGTGAGACCGACAGTTTCTTGGAAGCAATCTAAGCTACATTGTTGTAATTGACCACGTATACGTTGCTACACGCGCCATGCCGGCAGTGGGTGCCGGCGGCGAGGCGGCGTCCTCTGCCGCGGCGCCGTCGGCCTGGCGGGATCGCGTTGGAGTTGGGGGTCGGCCGTGGCGGCGAACAACTCGTCCCAGATCTCGGCGAAGGCCCGGAGGATGGCGTCGTGGTGGCGAGGCGCATTGAGTGCGAGGAAGCGGCGGAGAAGCTCGCGGAGCTCGTCTCCGGTCACGATCCTGTTCTCCACGATCATGTTCAGCATAGACCGCCGGAAGTCGCTGAGCGGGTCCTCCGACTGCTTCACCACCGCCACACTCCCGTCGAGCCTTCCGCCGCTGCCGCCGCCGAAGCCGTTGTTGCTGTTGTCGCAGCTCTTCGCTTTCCGGTGCTTCGGCGCCTCTGGTGGCGACAACTCGTTGCCGTCTTCTGTGATGTTGCCTCTATCCGCCTTCTTCACGTTCAGGAGCTGCGGCGGCCGCGGCAACGGCAACGGCCGAGGTGGCAGTGGCGTGAAGTGGGCGTCTCCTTCATGTCTGTTGACTTTGTCAACGCTCTTCACCCTCCGGTGAAGTTGGGTTGGCGGAACCTGCAAAGACGGCGGCCGCGGCCGCGGCGGCGAGAAGTTCCCGTGGCCTTCGTTGCTGTTGCGCTTATCGCCGCTGTGCACAGCTCGGTGCTGCACTGGCAACGATGGTAACGGCGGAGGCGGCGGCGGCGGCGGTGGCGGTGGCGAGAAGTAATTTCTCCCGGGGCTCTTCCGGCCGCATGACTTGACACTCTTCTCAAGCTCGTTGAGCTGGCGCAGCAGGCCGGAGAAGCTCGGCGTGGTCGCCGAGCTCTCCCGCTTGCAGTCGATCTCGTCACCGTCGGCGTCCTCCCACAGGAAGGACGAAGAGGCGGAGGGCACGGTGAGCGTGCCGGTCGACGCCGACGCCGACGCCGACAGCCACGGGTGCGTCCTCGTCCTGCGTGGCGTTGCCGTGGTCGCCGTGGACGTCTCCGTGGCGGAGCACGGCGACGACGCGGACACCGCCGCCGCCGCCGCCACCGCCACGGCCTTGGGGTCCTTGCAGCCGCACCCGAGCGCGAACCCGAAGCCGCCGAACCTCTTCCTCGACGCAACGCCGGGGCTCATCCCTCACGTATGCCACTTGTGCCACTAACAGTCACAGCTCACAAGAATCTTGGACGGTGGCCAGGGCAGCCTTATATCGTAGGCGTTGGCGTATGGCTCCTGACCCCTGAGTTATGAAGGGACGACGAAGCTAGTGAGCGAAGCTAGCTGCGTGACCTGTGTAGGCGTAGCTAGTGTGTGCTGTGTGCGCACATATACATGACGCGCCACATCGTCCGTTTTCCTTTGCGTGAAGACAGGAAGGAAGCTACTAATTTCAACGAGCGCTGTTAATCAAATCCGCAAACAACTGTAGTGGTGAACAGTAAGTACAGTCCACAGTTGATCGGCCCTCACTAGTGATTACATTTTGTCCTCATTAAGCTAGCCAGTGAACTGTATCCTTTCGCGGCAATTGTTCGACAGGTACAGGGGAACTACTACTGCTACTGCGTACTCATTGCGTGCCCGTTGGCATGTGCAATCATGGATTGCACGCGAAGCAGTGGAGGTTTGAGATGGTCCCTGCCGCAGCTGCATGGAATTGGATGCGAGCTCGGGCCTAGCACATCCAACGCAGTTTTTCCTAGCGTATCTTCTGGTAGTGCACATATCTGCGGTAGTGCAGCACTGCAGCGTCTGTTTGAGATAAAACTAGGATGACTTCTGGTTATGGGGTGTGCTTGGATTGTTTCCATTGGATGAGGGAGGAAAGGAACGGAGGGTGCCGCGAGTCTCGAGGCCATGCGTTCCGCTGGATATCTGCGGGACTCGGACGCTCGCGTCGCATATTCTCATGTGCCATACGCCTGATCGAATCATCCAAGCGTGCAGCGGTCTGCAGTTCAGGCTCAGTGCTATCTTAAGGCAAGGGACCACGTTTAGTAAACGTGAATTAATCAAGCTGCTGCTTGTATGTAGTAACTAACCATGCGTGTTGGTCGCATGCCACAGATCCTGCTAGGATCATCTGGTAGGATTAAGCATGTGCTTGTGGCGACATCGCTTAGCAGGCAAATCAGACATCGCTCCCCAGTTAACAGTTGCGTGCACGAGTAGGACTGGGATTAGGACTTTGGTGGTAAAATCACCGATTCTTTTCCAGGAACTAATGACTTGGATCTATAAGGTATGTCGTCAATCCTCCAACATACATGCTCTTCTGTAAAATTATACCAGCATTTCAACGTATATTACCTTGTCTCGAGACATGCAAGGTTAGTTTAGTAACGAAAGAACACCATGATGGCTGGGCTTGCATGCATCTGGAAGCCTAGAGCTTACCACCGTTGAGGCAGGTAGAGCTCCATTTACTGCCACCGCTTGCCAGATGAATGCTGCGAGCGCCGTGCTACTGCATCAATCTCCGGTCAGATCATTTGAAGTCTGAACGCCCCATCCAAGAGAGGGTAATGCCTCTGTACTGCTTCTCTGCTCCGAGATTCATCAAAGCGTCTTCCTTGAGCCGACCGCAGAGATATGATTGTGCTCCATAAGGCACACGCGAGCGTGGTACGAGCCCTCAGGGCTTTTCTAATTAAAAATAAGTTTAAAATTTGAAAGATCGATATCACTCTTTATATCACTCTTTTTATGTCTGTATTTTAAATATATGTTTATGATATTATTTTTGAGTCTACTAACAAGAGATGATCATTACGAAGTTCGAGATATCAATAATGGAAGAGTTACAATTTTTTCTCGGATTCCAAATCAAACAACTCAAGAAGGGAACATTCATATATCAAACAAAGTGCGTGAAGGACATGCCCTACAAGTTTGACATGGTGAATGTTAAGCCTATCTGCACCCTCATACAATCAAACGGCTACTCGATCTCAACGGCGATGGTAAGGTCATTGATCAAAAGGTATATCACTTAATGATTGACTTACTGCTTATCTTTGTGCATCTAGGACTGATATCATACTTAGTTTATGCATGTGTGCAAGGTTTCAAGCTGCTCCAAAGGAGTGTCACTTAGTAGTTGTTAAGAGAATCCTTAGATATCTTACTCATACCCTAAACTTAGGGTTTTGGTATCTGAAGAGTTATAACTTTAATCTTGTTGGATATTCGGATTCAGATTATGCGGGTTATAAGATTGATAGGAAGAGCATATCCAAGAAACAAAATTTGTAGCCCTATCTACCGCCAGAGAAGAGTATGTCTCCGCGGGTAGTTGTTGCACTTAATTGTTGTGGATGAGGCAAACTTTGAGAGATTATAAAATTGACAAGAAAAATATGTCTTTTTTGTGTGATAATAGAAGGACAATTAAGATAGCCAACAACTCCATTCAACACTCCTGAACCAAACACATAACATCCGACACCACTTTCTTAGTGATCATGTTGCTAAAGGAGATACAGGGTTGAGCCATGTAAGGACAAAATACAATTAGCCGATATCTTCACTAAGCTACTAGATGAGCATAGGTTTTGCAAGTTAAGGAATAAGCTTAATATCTTAGATTCTCGAGACGTGGCTTGATATCTTGCATACTTGTTTGCTTTGCTTGCATTTTCAAGACTTAAGATGAGAGAACACATTAAGAGGGAGTATTGTGCTCTAAATGTACACATACATCTCAATATGTGAACAAATCAAAAAAAATGCATTACTCTTAAAGTGATAAATTTGCAAAATGGGAGCCATTGCCTCTTAGCATTATATTCTCAGATGAATATTGGTCCTAGTGCATATTCAAAGCTCATACATGGTGGCAATCCCACCATATCTCCATGCTTGGTTCCCTAGGAGTTGATCTTTCTTGACGCTTAGGTATTTTTGAGGCATTTTTGTCTCATTTATCTAAGTGTTGAGTTGGACTTTGTTTTAACCACGTCCAATTGTTGTCTTGAGTTTTGTATGTTCCCCAAATGTATATGAGTAAAACCCCTAAGGACCCCCTAGACTTGATCTACCTAAACCTCACCCTAAATTTCATCCTCTCCAATGCACATGGGTCTGAAATCTTCTTCTCGAATACTTTGGCCTCGTTGCTAGAGTATCCGGCCATCAACTAGAGAGTTTTCGCTTGAACCCCAGAGTCAGCCCCAAATACTCCAGCTGACTCTCTGCTGTGCATATTCCAGATAAATTAGACCTTATCCTAGAGTCTCTAGGTGTGTATGGCAGAGGGTCTCCAATTTCTTCCCAGACACTTCAGCTGTTTGCAGCAATTGCTCTTTCTGGATACAAGGAAGTACTCTCGATGTCTCTGAGCGGCTATCGGGTCACTTAAAATCCAGTCGGGGGGAGGGGGTGGGAGGGTTGTTTTCTCTCACTTCCATCCACTTCCCTAAAACGCACCCGAGAGTTCTCTCACCCTAGCCACCGCCACTGCGTCCTGGAGCCTCCGACGACCTCTCCTCTGCTACCGCTCCTCAAATCTTTGTCGAGGTGCCTCGCCGCTCCTCGGATCTTTGTCGAGGCACCTCGCCGCTGGCTTCCTCAACCATCTCCCGAGCCTCACCACCATGACCTCGCCTTCTCCTCCATTGGAAGATATGGGGGCTACAAATCTTCCCCCGAGGTCAAATCCATCGAATACTCCAGGTAATCTTGCTCTACATCCTATCCTTATGCTCCTTAGAGTCAAATCCACTTGTTTCATTCTTTGATTTCATCGTATTCATCGTCGATAGGTTTCTAGGGTTAGGGTTAGGGTTGTTTGCTTGGATACTCCAGATTCTTTTCCAGATACTCTGACTAGTAGTCGGATACTCCGGGTTAGACCCAAAGTATCCGGATAGACAGTGTTGATGCCCTAATCTTATGAAGTACTTCGGCGTTCGATCGATGATTCCTTTGAGGTCTCATGTGCACTTACCTCACTCTCTTATCTACTTTTCATAGTGAGTTCTCGTGCGGAGGAGAAAATCATTGCGTTCATGAGGAGGATGAAGAAGAAGGTCATGGTTGAGGAGATGGGAAGTATTCTGAACACCGATGATGAGGATGAGGTCCCCATCCGAAAGGTGAAGAACATCCCGTAAGGAAAAACCAACCAAAGATGCTTCTCCTCCTTCAAAAAAGTTCATGGGTGCTGCTTAGAGGGCCCAAGCTTGCGAGGATGCAAGGAGGACAGGACCTCTTCAAAAATCCAAGAAGAACAGTGCAGCTGGTGGTGCCTCGAAGAAGGCACCCACACAGAGTGGAGCTAGTGCCAGAGTCGCGCCTCCTCCTCTACCACCTCCACTAGGGGACAAGGTTGTGCTAACCGCCTACCAACCTTTGGAAGGTCGGACTCCGAGAGAGGTGGAGGTTTATATGTTCATGGGAAATCAACCCTAATGTCAAGAGGAAGGATGTCATTGATCCAAGATTTCACACCTTGATGCAATAGGAAATCTACAAGTCCATCTATATGTAGTTGGAGAAGTCAGTCATTCATCAGAGATCAGTTGACCAGAGGTACCTTTGGCAAAATGCTCACAAGTTCTTGGAGGTGTATAAGGTTTGCAAGGAGAAGGGGTTGAATCATCTCATGTGTAACTAATATGACTGGAATGATGAGATTATCTTATAGTTCTATGCCACACTCTATATCAAGAAGGATGGGGTCATGACCCTTCATTGGATGACCAATGGAAAGAAGTATCAAGCAACTTGCAATGACTTTGCCAACATCCTAGCGCTTCCAGAGACTAAGTATACGGAGGCCACCAAGCTCCATGTCATTGACTCTCTTCCTACTGAGGGATTTGTCAGTCTATACAGGAGAGGGACTGTTAAGGTCCATGAGCACATCAATGGTTTGAAGCCACTCTATGCTATTTTGAACAAGTTGTTCAGACACACCATGACACCCAAGGCTAGAAATGCCCCTTATGTCACAAACTACACCTTAAACCTCCTCAAGGAAATGCAATATCAGGGGGGATTCATGTCATAGATTTTAACTTCAATGATACCCGGCTTGCTACAGTTGAGTAGAAGAGATCTTTACCCTTTGCACCATATATCCAGAGGTTGGTGGATGCCATCACAATCGAAGAGTTCCATCATGAAGTTACACATGGTTTCTATCAAGCTCGGCCAGAGAAGCCTACCTCAAATGACATTTTTGTGAGTCCCTCCTCCTCTAAAGCCACAAAGGTCCCCCCTCAGATTGTCCTCTGCTCGACCACCAATACTCTCAAGTCCATATTCTCTATGTGCAAGAGCATCCAGACCAAGCAAGCAAGAAACAGAATAAGAATGCCATCCAAATGAAGAAGATATAAGCTTTCTTGAACATGTCAGACATCTCCCTCGACGGCTCTAAGTATGCCCTGAGCGATCATAACGACCCTATCCCTGACCTATTCTACTCTCCACCGCTCTCGCCATCTCCAGAAGCTTTACCTCCTTCAGCGAGATCTACAGGGGGGACGACGAGTAGTTTTTACTTTTTCCCTTTTTTGGTATCTTGGTGCCAAAAAGGGAGTGTGTGTTAGGTTTAGTTTCACTTTTGGGGTTCTAGGGCTGTGAGTCAAGAGTTACAAGACTTCTTGTTCATTTGATATTATTTGTCTTGTAAACTTATTTATATTCACATGTGTGGTAGACATGATGTTGTGTGAACTTTTGATGTAAGACATGTTTTAAGGTTGCTATGCTTGAACTTATGTTATCTATTTTTTAGTTGTTCATCATACCATGTCTTATCATCTTGAATACATAGTATATATGTTTCATATGCTTAATTGTACACTATGCACTTTCACGGAGTTTTGGATATATGGGAAGCTCTCACATGTTCACCTTATAACTATGTGCATCCCAAATACACACATTTAGGGGGATCTTGTCATGTATCCGAGAAACCAAAACATCATTCTTTTCATCGAAAATCGAAGCTTTAATCCTGTTATTATCAATCACCAAAAAGAGAGAGACTCAAAGTGCATCTATACCTCATAAGTGGGTTTTGATGATTAATAATGAACGATTAAATGATGAATGTATGTGCCAAGTGAATGGATAGGGTTTTAGTCCTACATGTGAAGCCCAACCGACATTGATGACCCCTAAAAGGTTGAACAAGGGAAACGACCAGGAAATCGTGAAGAGTAGATCACACTTCCTTGTTTTAGTGCTTTGAAAATCATATTGAGTATAGGAAAAGCTGACTATGAAGAGGGGAGTGGTGAATAGTTAGGAATTAGGCTAAGTTCTCGAAATGCTTAATCAAGTATTCATCTCAAATCTATTTCCAAACAAAACACTAGTTTTTGCTCTGTTTGTGACCCGGAGTATCCAGACTGTGGTTCCGAGTCTCAGGTAACATTGACCTCTGAAAGAGTTAGATTCACTTAGAAATTAAACCAAAGTGGAGATTACTCTGTTAGGTCCCCATATACTCAACTTGTGCATCAAGACGTGCCAATCACTAATAGATAACTTTGGAAACTAAGAATACCTATAAAGATAAATATACTTTGTATTTACGTAGGGGAGTAATCTCAGGAAAAGAAGGGGAGTAATCTCAGGAAAAGAAACTAGATGGACAACCTGAAATGTTGCTTTTGCAATCACGATGAAACGATTCAACACTTATTTTTGACTGTCGGTAGCTCGTTTCGCGTGACAAGTTACACAAACAGGTGCTGGTTACGCCCTCCCACTAGTATAATCGACTTATTCAGCCATTTGGCTAAACGGGTTATATAAGAACGTGCGAGCCCTAGCCTTGGTGGGAGCACCCACATTTGTGTTGGTCTATATGACTGTGCAGAAATGATTATGATATTTGACAAGTAAAAATTTTATAATCCTCTATAAGTTATTTACATGTGTACACACTGGCTTCGATCCTCACTGCCTTTGCAGCGTCTGGAAACACAGTAGCTTCTATTGTCATGTAGATTTCTCGAGAGTGCTGAAGGACTTCTTCATTACATATAGGTGGAGGTTTAGTCACTGCCTCAGCGCTCTTCGAGGAATCATGGATTTTGCTTAGTCACTTCTAGTTTCTTCATACTTTGTGTTATTCCATTTTGTACCCAGTGATCCGCTAGGGCCTTTTTGTTGCACTTTTATAATAAAAGTGGGGCTGTGTATACAAGAGCGTAGAGTCTGAGAGAAAGAAATAAAATTCTTCAAGGTAAAAAAGAGAAAGTTCCCTGCCGCGGGTTCCAAGTTACATGAGGCCGCCTGAAAGGGAAGAGGATAAGCACCGCGCAGGTAGTAAATCAGAGGGATCAACTGGCTTTGAGCCAGAGGGAACATTAAGCCTGTGGTCGTGTGCGGTGCATAATTATTCTGGGGCGGCTAGCTAGCCCTGTTCCCCCTGCATGATGGTGTTCAGCTGTTGACGTGATGTACTAACGCTCCGTCTCCGTGGACACGCACAAATTGCACATCCAGGAATGGGACAGTTTTTCAAAAAGGAAGAGAAAAGAATGGAAAAGAGTAGGTCCGCTTGGGCCTGTTTCGTTTTAGGAGATCGTTTAGTTCACGAATCGACATCTTTTTCTGGGAAGATGTAATCAGCAATTAATCGCATTTGACAAAAGTATCTGTGCTCAGCACCTATTTGCCTTTAGCACGGAGGGTTGAAGATTTGAAAATATCGTTCGTTACACTTGCCTTCAGTTCTTAGAATAGCTTCTCTTGGCTCACCTTAACAGCGTTTGGTCTTGCGTGCTAAAGGCTCGTACAATAGAGAGAGATTAGCCTTTTCTTCAAGATAATACTTATATCTTGGATTAAGCATAAAATTAAAGATTAAAATCAGAATTAAATTTTAGAAATAGGAGTGTTTGGCCGTCAAGAGAGTTAGAATCTAAGACGTGTGAACATAACTAAACTAATTCTTTACTATAAGTAAAAACTCAAATGAAATTTATAGGTCCCACAAGCTAGTAGGACCTACCTACACGTCTGGACCATCAAAGTGCACAAAGTTACACCTTCAAATATTTACTCGTCTCCAATAAATTTTAGTTATTTTATATAAAAAATTATGGTATTACTGTCAGGTTGAAATTAGAAATACCAAAGTTTTATAAAGACTACATCCACAAACCTATGAAGCCCACCTAATTGTCTGGCGCCGTCAATATGCACAGAGTTGCTCCTCGATGCACCAAATCAACCTCGAAAATTTCAGACAATTTCATAAAAATTTTATGATGTGAACGTGAAGTTGAAGTTTAAAATAGCAAATTTTACAAAACTCACCTCTACAAGTCCGTGAGACCCACCTAAATGCTTTGGTCTGACAATATGCACAAAGTAGCTCCTCTATACGTGAATAGTGTTCACAAAATTTCAGTTGATTTTGAGAAAATTTCATTGTGTAAACGCGAGGTTTAAATTTTAAATACCGAACTTTTATGAAATGAGAAACTTCCATTTCCATATGACACCTAAACATAAAAATCAAAATTAGAATCTTCTCGAGTCAAATTCAAATTTTATTAAAATAAGATTTGAAATCTAATTCAATGAATCGAATTCAATTCTTAAGAGCCAAACGAGGTGCTGCATTGACATCCTTAGTGGATATGAGAGGGCACAAGAGAAGGTTGCATTCCTTGATACTATAACATCTTAGTTTTACTTGGGCCGCTCCTGTTTCTATTGCCGCCACTTGGCATGTACTTTCTTGAGAAAGGAGGAGGGGGAGGGGGTTCATAAATTCACGATGCGATGACGCATGATAGATACATTTTTGATATATTTTACGAGCGTGACACATAAGTTCACTTTGTGCACGCGAAGAAAGTGGCGGCACGTGGTGGTTGTGGCTAGGATTCAAGAAAAGGGTGTGACCATCGATGCAAATGAATAGACATGTTGTGGCGATAGAGGACCATTAGCTTGGCCGATATCAACTGGCAAGTCGTAACCAATGAGCCAGCGGACGGTAATGAAACGATGAGGTTAGGAAGTGGAGAGCTTGGATCATGCAGCAGTAATCACCGGAGACGAAGAGATAGCCAGGATGTGGCGGTGAGCTACTTGAGTGGCAGGGAAGGAGCAAGATGGTGGCGTGACTTGCGCCAGCCAAAGGCCGGGGAGGTTGACAACGGATGACGCATACTTACGGGTCGCACGGACGATACCAACTAGCTCGCGGCGCGAGCATCTGTCTAGCCAGCCCAACGACCACTCGAAACATCGCTGGGCCAACACTGAAAATCATCGTGCTCCACCCATCACAATCCTGTTCGCTCTAGGCCTCTCCTTCCGGCCCGTGATCATCGCTAAATCGGTGCTCGCGGACAGCTGCCACTGCTCCGCCACTCCAAGCACCCGAGTCTCCGCCCAAGCTCCGGCAATCGCAGCTCTCCCACCATGGCCCAGGCCCCGGGGCGCGCCGCCTCCGCCGTCCGGCTCTTCGACGCGCACTGCCACCTGCAGGACCCCCGCGTCGTGGCGGCCGCCCCCGCCCTCATACGCACCGCCACAGCCTCCGGCGTCGCCCGCTTTGCGGTGAACGGCACCTCCGAGGTATGCCCTCCCCCTGCGGTGCCTTGTTCCGAGAACGCGAGCAACCGCTCTGACTCTTTCGCTACCGGATGCGCGCAGAAAGACTGGCACCTGGTGAAGCAGATGGGCGAGGAGCACCCGGCCATCGTCCCCTGCTTCGGCCTCCACCCATGGCAAGATTCCTTGGCCGCTTCTTGCGGTGCACTGCTGCTTATGCTCTGTGGTTCTTAAAACTGTGAATTTGGTAGGTGGGTGCCGGAGAGATCGCCGGATTGGATGGATTCGCTCCGGCAGTTCCTCGCGGAGACCCCAGAGGCGGCCGTCGGGGAGGTGAGCTTTATCCGTAAATTTTATAACACTTACAGGTATTAGGTTACTAGCCAGCAATAGAACTGTGCTAATAATCTGAATTCTGAAGTGACGCAAAGTGCAAAGTAAGCCTCCAGCAATAGGACAAGCATTAGTTCGCTAAATTATTGATCATCTGGTTTTGTAAGTCTTCGAGTTTTATAAGCAACTAGCACAGTGTCACATGCAATTGTGCGGGAAACGTTCTTAATTATCTTTATTTTTTATCTATATGTGTGATATTAGATCAGTACAGGAAATAAAATTTTAGATTGCTGAGTCGGCCTGCTAGTCATTGTACTAAGTTGTTTATTTAGGTACATTTATTATGATTTATCGGATGTGATGTGTTTAATTATCTATATTATTTTACGTGTACGTGTGATATTAAATCAATACTAATTTTGCGAGAAACGTTTTTAATTATCTTTCTTACCTGTACGCGTGATATTAGATCATTACTAATTATGCGGGAAACATTTTTAATTATATTTATTTTTTACCTATATGCGTGATATTAGATCAGTACAGGAAATAAAAGTTCAAATCACGGGTTGACCTGCTAGTCGTTGTACCGAGCCATCTATAGGTACAATTATGATGATCTATCAGATGTGATCTATTTAGCTACAGTTATGAAGATCTATCGGCTGTGATCTGATTAGGTGCAGTTATGAATATCTATCGGCTGTGATCTATTTAGGTGCAGTTATGAAGATCTATCCACTATGATCTGTTTATGTGCAATTATAAAGATCTATCGACTGTGATCTGTTTAGGTGCAGTTATGAAGATCTATCGACTGTGATCTACTAATAATAAAAGAGTCCACCAGATTAACGGTCAGGTGTTTTGCTTTTTTGTGAGAATTTCTAGCCTTTCTCTATTTTTTTATTGTATTTTATTTTTAGTATATAATATAATATACTAGAACGGTGTCCCGCGCGGGAATTTTTTTATTTTTTATTTTTTTACCTATATGTGTTATTAAATCATACGGGAAATAAAAGTTCAAATCGTGAGCCGGTGTGCTAGTCGTTGTATTGAGCCATCTATTTAGGTATTGCGATCTGTTTATGTACAATTATGATGATCTATCGGCTGTGATCTGTTTAGGTGCAGTTATGAAGATCTATCAACTGTGATATGTTTAGATGCAGTTATGAAGATCTATCGGCTGTGATCAGATGTTTTGCTTTTTTGTGGAAATTTCTAGCCTCTTTCTAATTTTCTATTGTATTCTACTTCTAGTATATAGTAGATAGTTTATCGCACAAAATGAAAGTTATATCAGCAATAAGAAGATAGGGTCTATCATCTGCTGGACATGCTCATGAATCTTGTTCTGCCGCCTCTGCTTACTGTAATTCTGAAGCCGAGAAGACCATTTCTGAAGTGAGATGCAAAATTGCCATTGAACTGTTCAGAGTGCTTCTGTTTTATTTTTGTTGTCCATAGGAAACCACACTGAAGTTCATCTGCTCTTAAATATATTAACTTGTCCTAAACTCCTAATATTGGCATGTGCGATTATATCTTGTCATATGCCACTATAACGCAGATTGGTCTGGACAAGGGTTCGCATGGAAAAACTATTGACTTTGGAGAACAGGTCTGTAGTTAGCATGGACCCATCTGTACTTCTTTGTTGGATATGATTTTATCAATAGATTTATCTATTGTATATAGCCATTTTAGCTATCTCATGGGTTTTTAGTTGTACCATCTTATGTCCATAAGACCATAACAGCAGCAAAATAATATTTATCACAGGTTGAAGTATTCCAGCGACAACTTGAACTTGCTAAGGAATTGGAGAAACCTGTTTCTGTTCATTGTGTACGTGCCTTTGGTGATATTCTGGAAATACTGAAGTAAGACATGGATATTTGTTCTTTAATATATTTTCAGTTCCAGCATGGTTATCTAGTTATGTATGGAAGGCACAAATATTACCTAAGTTGAAATTTCTCACAGTAGATTATCCATGATATGGCATACAACAATTTCTAAGTAAGGTTTAGAGAATTTTCATTACATAGATAGCCAAAAGTCCAGAACCTTGAGAATACTGCTTATCTTAGATAACAAATGTCACATTGAAACCCAGTCCCAGACTTCCAGTGCACTAATGAGGATGTCCATCTTCACTTTTCTCCCAATTTATAGTCTATCACTCTCCCAGTTCCAATGCCCTAATAGCCCGCAAGCAATGCCTCCTGGGCCTCCTGGCCATCCACTGAACGGTAGTTACTCTGATGTGAGCCAGGGTTTACAACATGTTCTGTTACTTCTGTATTGTATTTGTGGTGTTAACATTTTGGTTGCATGCAGACGAATTGGACCTTTCCCAGCAGGTGTGTTGTTGCATTCGTACCTGGGATCTGCAGAAATGGTGCCCAGCCTTGCAAAGTTAGGCTGTTACTTTTCCTTGTCTGGTTTCCTTACAGGCATGAAATCCACTAAGGCAAAGAAAATGCTAGAATCAGTAAGTATGTTAATTCTATTCCATGACATTCCATCTCAGAAGGATTTACCAGTGAACTGCATTTGCATTTGTTATAGATACCCATGGACAGAATTCTCTTAGAGACAGATGCACCAGATGCATTACCAAGGTCGGATGATGTTTCTCTATTAACGGTCTCTGTGAACAGTTCAGATGCAGATATTGAAAAGCTTCACAGTAGTTCAAATTCAGAGGCACCTACGACTTCGAATGAACCCTTGAACCATCCAGCTAATATCCACATCGTAAGATTTTTGCCATGATGCCCTTGGCTGATAGCTTTTTAACAGATCTTTCTTGGTACAAGCATTTTTTCGTGGATTGCCTCTTTTGCATAAGCTTCTTGCTAATTATACTGCTTTATACGATTTTCTAGTAATCAAAATATTTCTTCTCGGTTTTTTCTGAAGAATTAAATGACTAAACCTTTCGAGGGATACACACAATGTTTTCTTTGTTTGCATACGTTTCAACATTAATGTTTTTAGATCTTAAGTCTCTGAAAGGCATAATTGCCTATTAGTTGCTGTTGTTCTTTTGTTTAAACTGCTCAATCGGTCTACTGCCAGCTCACTGTTCAGTGTGGGTTTATCTATCTAAAAAGGGCTTGTTTACTTCACAAGTACACATTCTCACAGAGCAATCATGGATTAAGAAAAGGCTTCTAATAAACTGTGCCTCCTTTTATTCTTTCAGGTTCTGAAGTATGTGGCATCATTGCTCGAAATGCCAGAGACAGAACTTGCTGAGGTGAGTTACAAGAATGCCACCAAACTGTTTTCTTACCCTGGATCCAAAGTTCACCCTGAAGCTGGAACCATCTGATTGGGGTGGCCATCCAATTTGAACCACGTTCTTCTGAATCCTGGTGGGTTCTGCTTCATAGTATTGCTTGTAATAACTCTTAGAGAGGAGAGCAATCAGGAAAGAAATAAGAAGACCGTGCTATCTTGCCAAATTTGCTTAGTGATATACACATCGGAAGTAGCTAGTATTTATTATGTTGCCATTGAATGATGTGTATAACGCATTTGACCGGCAACCAACCAATGCTGATTTACATCTACTGGGCCATCATTTTCTGATATAAAAGGCTGTAACAGAGCCACGCGGTTCTCATCTCAAAATAATAATAATAATAAAGAATAGAATAATTTCAAACGTTTTGCCCTCTACTCTAATAAAAAAGCGCGCTGTTCACGCGTTCCTGAAAAGAAAAAAGAATAGAATAACAAGCGGATGGATGCAATACTTCTTACAATGAGTGGGTGCTAAAGAACAGATGCAGATTAATATTTGATACTGGATTAAAAACTTAAAACATGATGCAAATGTAGGTTGCAGTGGCAGCTTCAAAAACCAACAAGAAACCTGTTAACAAAGTGAGGTTGGCATGTGTCAGCCAGTGGCAGAACAGAGTAAGAGATGTTAACAGAACTAGGTCCCTTCGTATGGTGCCGATGGCTGTAATGCATAGTTGCATTGAATTAGCTTTGGTTCGAACGTAGCAATTGTCCAGCAACAAAAATCTATCACTCATTCGTGCTGTAGGCGTTCAGCTGGAGCAGTAGATAGTGGTATGAGCTAAGTAGTAATACTATTCTGTCCGTGCATGTACCATGGAATCTATCACTGACTATTTGTGTAAGGTGCTACACCTATGGATGTAATACTGAGTGCAATGCGTGGTGACTGGATTCAAACTGAACACCTGATTTGCTTAAACCAAGATGACACGATAACGAAAAACTGCATAGTTAATCTACTAGTACTACCCACCTAATACAATGCCCAATCCTATAACAGCAAAAGCGCTGTCTGAGTGGAAACCATCCCAATCCTGCAAGAGATATCCATTCCCGCGCCCCATGCACACATAATGCACGTCCACTTCCCCATCCGACCGACCAGACGCCGACTAATCTGCACACGCCCGCTTTAGACTTTCGAAGCAGCGTGAACGAACAAATCGATCAAAAAGTTCGCACTCGATCACCAGATCAGCAAACGGAAGAACCAAAATCTAGCGTGTGAACAAGAGCAAGAACACTGATTCCGAAATGAACTAACGAAGAAACCAAAGTAGTAGTACTGAACATACAAGTTTATATTCCGAAATGATCGGCAAGCGGCAAACAAACTAATTAAACACCGTGCTAGAAGAGAAGCTACTGTGCATGGAAGAAAGTCTGGTATATATGTAGCAGGCGCGCGTGGTCAGCTAGCTAGGCTCCAATATGTGCACCGGGCGGGGCCGACGTGCGGCCGGAGGCGAAGAGGGAGAGCCACGCGAGGATCGGCGTGCCGAGGAGGACGAGCCCCACAGGCACCATCCAGAGGCGCGCGTGCGCCGGGTGGAACGCGAGCGCCCACCACACCAGCAGCGCGGCGCCGCCCAGGCCCACCGCGACGAGGCTCGCGGCCGTGGCAGCCACGGACGAGAACGACGCCTTGGCCGTGGCCGCGTTCCTGCCGGTGACCGCGGTGGGGTGGCAGCTGGGTTTCGGAGGCCCCGCGGCAGCAGCGGCAGCCTCCATGGAGCCGGCCGGAGGAGATCGACCTGACACGGCCGGGCCGTCGTCCGAGTCCAAGTTGTGTATATACATATATAGCCGCGTGGTTGGAGACTGCACCGGCGACGGTCATGTAGATGTGCGCTACTGCTACTGCTTTGCACCTATTCTTCGTATAAAATTTCCATCTTGTTGTTTCCAATTTCCAATTTTTATGCGCGTCATGCACTTCTGTAGACTGTAGCACTACCATTTTGTTGGTCTAGTTTGCGTCGCATCCCACCGGAGCACCGGCCCGTTCTGTGACTGCGAGTGCGACTCACCGAAAGCTGCGAGTTCATGGCTCTCTTTTCTTTCTACTTTTGTTCCTTTCTTACAGTCAATAATCTTCTTTCCGGCCTTCAAAAAAAGAGCAAAAAATGTTAGAATTAATGGGCTAGGCCCAAGCGAGTTCTACATTTAATTCTAGATAAACCCCAAAGGCCCACTCATACATGGTAAAAACTAGTGGCTTTATTCTCATATTACTAGTGGAAGTGGAGGGAGACCACCTTATAAGGATTGGTGCTCCACACCTCTCCAAAGCAACGTGAGGAGAGAAAGAGAAATACCACGCGCGCTCGCTCGCCTCGCCGGGCCGTGGCGTGGCGTGGCAAAAGGCTGCTACAGACCATACTGACGAGGTCAACCATGGAAGCAGAACTTACAGCATTAGATACAGCCACCGTTGAGGCTAAGTGGCTGCGTGAACTATTGATGGATTTGCCAGTTAGAGATAAGACTATTCCAGCTATTCTCATGAACTATGACAATCAAACAGTTCTCGCTAAAGTGAACAGTGTAAAGGATAATATGAAATCTTCGAAATTTGGCAGATCCCTTCACAAGGGGTTTATCACGAAATGTGAACCACAGTGGCAACCCAATCTATGTGATCGGAGATCCCGTGAAGTAGGACCTGGGAAAAACAAACTGTTTGGTTAACTGAGAGAGTACAACTGTAATCCACTACAATGAAGATGTCGTACTCTTATGATTGTAAGGCAAGATGACTTTGTCTTAATGTGTTCTGTGGCTCTAACCAGCAAAGATGCCGTCCTACAGGGTATTCTTGAAAGAACACACCTAAGTGAGCTAGACTGTTAAACGTCTCAGTCTGTGAGACTTGGGTGCTCTCTAAGAAGCTCATGAAGAGACCAAGGAGTATGACGTATAAGCTCCACCCGAGGGGAAGCCTTTTGGCGGCCTAGTACTGGTCAAGACTTTAAGTAAAGCTTACTCGCACAAAACTGCCAATTCAAGACTTAGTCCATTGTGTAGTTGCGGATAAGTATAGCTTGAAGCTCCAGGTGGAAGTTCAACCTTGACAGTTCTCCACTGGAAAGACTAGTATATAAATAGTGCATTGGAACAGCAGAGAAATTTCGTGTGCCTCTGGGATCTAGTGGGGGAATGTTAGAATTAATGGGCTAGGCCCAAGCGAGTTCTACATTTAATTCTAGATAAATCCCAAAGGCCCACTCATGCATGGCAAAGACTAGTGGCTTTAGTCCCATATTGCTAGTGGAAGTGTAGGGAGACCACCTTATAAGGATTGGTGCTCCACACCTCTTCAAAGCAATGTGAGGAGAGAAAGGGAAATATCACACGCGCGCTCGCTCGCTCGCCCCGCCTCGCCGGGCGGGGCGTGGTAAAGGGCACGCGCACACGACATGCGCGTGAATGGTCCGGCGAATTCGGGCTCCCCGCTGGGCCCTGTCGCAGCTCTCTTTTTTCATTTTATTTTGTCATGTGATTTTTGGATAAGGATCAAAACCGAGTTGGAGTCGTGCGCCGTAACCGAGTTCGGGTCGTGCGCCACACTCACGTCCTGATCGGATCCGAAACCGTGGCGGCTCATCTATAAGAAGCCCTCCTTCTTCCAGATGAAGACACCCGGAAAATCAATCTGTTCTCTGTTTTTCCACCCGCGTTGCGCCGTCGTCTGGTCTTCTCCATCCCGTTCCTTGACGTGCACCGAGCGACGGGAGAGCAGGTCTCCGAAACCCTCCGCTCTTGAGATCCTGTACGGAAGAGAGCGAATAAGGTTTTTGGGAAGCGTCTACGCGACTGTTCGCTGCTGCTCGATTTACTGCGCTGCACCGATCTCGTCTCGGCATCAGTCTCTTCGCTGCGCCAATCCACGCTGCATCGGTCTCTTTCCTGCGACAAGTTCCGCTGCATCACTTCTTCACATCTCCGGTAAATTCCCTGGTACCATAGATGGAATTGGTTGCGGTGTTGCTAGCTGCGCTCGTATTAATCTGTGATCTAGATATGTGCTGTGACATAGTACCTTTGCTTTTGATCATGTCTAGATTTAATTCGCTGTTTCTGGTCATGTTAAGTCTTCGGATTAGTCTCATTATATTGCCTAATTTCCCAACAAAAAAGCAGAAGAAATTGGTTAATAGAGTCATCATCGTCAGTCACGTTCTACGCGTTAAAAACGTGCAGTGCAATCTAGTTAAGCCTTACAAAGGTGTGGAAGAGGACGAAAATACAGCCAGCCAGACATTCCATGACACGGCACAACATCTCTCGTTCGTATTAGTACTGGAACAACGCGCGGATGTTGATCGGTGAAGCAGCGGCGGCGTCGCCGTCGATAAGTCTGCCGGCGACGATGAAGTTGACGGCTTCGGTCGGGTGGAACGCATCCCAGAAGACGTACTTGGAGCGGTCCTTGCACAGGGTGGAGCTTGAGTTGGCAATGCCGATACAGAGAAATGGAGGGAAGCTGCCTCCGCAGCACGGGTCCAGTGCATTATCAAAACCTGGCGATGCGGGAGACCCAAGATTTCTTTCACAAAATGCAAGACTGGGAACTAAATTTTTGCAATTTTTGTGCTCTGCAACACTGCATTTGCAGGAACCAAGTAGCTGCAGCAAGAAAGGGAGAAAAGCTTACCGTATTGACGGTGCCGCTGAATGATTTCCATCACGATGTCGTGCGTATTGGTGTAAACGAATACAGTCTTTGGACCCATCTCCTGGTTCAGCTTGTTGATCATCCTCTTCAGTTTCTTGTTGTAATCTTCAGAGAGTTTGTTCACAACTGCTGAGCACTCCCCTGCAGGAATGAACTCCAGAGCACGAACGTACGGTATGCAACCCAGTGGCCCGATATCGGCAACAACAAATTTTCTGGCCCCCAGTTCATTTAGCCGCTTCATTTTGGAAAACAAAATGCAGGACCAACTTGAAATAGGAGTAAACGAAAGAAAATTAGAGTAGCTCGGACATCGTGGGTAGTGTGAGTTAGTGGTACCTTCAGATAAAATGCCACTTAGAAACCAAGACATCCTGAAAAACTGAAGGATTAGGCTTCTCTCGTCCAAAGAATGGTATTGATGGTGAGAGATACTCCAAAATGTCATTGGATCCTGCGGCCACTGTGAAGAGCGCCTTCTCCATGAACTCGGTTGCAGCTTTCTCCCCCATGATCTCCTGTACCTGAGTTCTGGTCTTTTCGAAGTAGCTGATCTGCTGTCCTAGTGGCACTCTTCCAATCTACAATCACATTTGCACACAATTACAATTAAGAAACAAAGCAAGCTGGGAGAAGTATATCAACTGAGCAATTCACATACATAAAAAGAACCGGTCTCATCCAAAATGCCAGAAGAACCAGAAGCATAGTTAACGCCACTGTTAGTCATTTCTGCACTTGAATTTGGAGCCAAGTAGGGTGGAGCAAAACTTCCCTGCCCCAAGGCTTCACCTGAAAGCATAGTGCCTAGAAATGTTAGGTCAAGCATGGATAAGCTAATCACAGTTCCTCATGCAATTCATACTTGATATTACCAATGACATCTGCAATGGTCCTCCCATTTGTGAATCTTCCAGTTGGCTTGCCACCAGAAAATGCAAAATCAACACCATATGGCGGAGCATTGGCCTTGGAAAGCGTCACAAGATAATCATTGTTCCCTGCATCAACAAGGGAGTCTCCGAAGATAAAGAAAGCATGAGGCGATGCTGGAGATGGATGAAGCAAGAGCAGTATTGCTGCTGTGAAGAGTGAAGAGCAGTAGGGGGGAGGAAGCACAGCCATCTCACGTATGCTGCAACCATGAAGCATCTCTATGATTGCATATATTCCCATGCACTCGGCACTGGCATGCTTACTGTACCTGCATTCGTACCATTTGACATGGTCATTGTTTGACTGCTTCAAGAGAAGGTATAAAAAGTGCCAACTCGGGTGACACCATAAATATGAATAAGATTTTCAGTTGGCAGTAGTCCAGGCAAGCACTCAGACATAGTTGTTATTCCCATATTTGGCTAATAGAGAATGCATTCCTCCACCTGCATTTATACAGCTACTCGCTGACAATAGAGGATGCACCCATCTTACGAAATGAAAGAAAATGAATTCATAAAGCCATTCGTTGACAATAGAGAATGCATCCCTCAAAAAAGAAAGAAATGCATTTGTACAGCCATTCACTATTGACTGGCAATGTTGCACGACAGCCTATCAGAAATTCGTATAAGAACAATACATAGATCACAGGCTTTTGAGGTATACAGTAGAGTCGAAGTTCAATTTGACTTTCGTTCACTTACAGGAATCGCATGCAATGTCTCAGACGCCTTCGTCAGAAGTAAACGATTATGTTGAGTTTGTGTTGAATATGTGTACAAGTTGGTTACGAGTTGGATTAGAGAAGGCATAGTATTATATTAAGATACCATGGGGGAGTCCTAGTAGGATACGGGTAGAGTCAGAGTCGGACTCAGATATCATAGGCCTCTTATATAAGAAGGAGGGCACCACACAATGTAACCAAGTCAACACAATGTAACTTGAAAGACAGTTAATAGATGAGAAGGAGCGCCGTAGTCAAGCCACATGGACGTAGGCCTCGTGGCCGAACCACGTTAAAAACGTCGGTGTCTCTCATTGCTAATTCTGTGGTGTCTCGGTTTAGATCTACGCTTCCGCGTGTGGCCTCGTGATTTCGCAACAAGTGGTATCAGAACGCGAGGTTCAGATAGATCTTGAGGCGGTGCAGAGGAATCCAGCTGGTACGAGACGGCGGACGGCGGCGGTGTACAAGACGGGGTGGAGCCTGGAGCGGGTCATGAAATTCGCTTCAAAAAGCACGGGTATTTTTTTCACAATTTTTTGTGGAAGAATCTTTGGCACGAGGTGGAGCGAGGAAAAAAAAGGAAAAAAGTCACGATGGCGCGGCGGCATCGGCCGCGAGGAACTGCGGCGTCGGCCAAACCGAGCGGCCACAGCGGGCAGCCGGCATAAGCAAGCCGGCCAAGCTGCCCAGGCGTGGCCTGCACAGCCCAGGCGGGGCGCCCTGGGGCGGCCAGGCAGGCGGCGTCCCAGGCGCACCGGCTGGCCCAGGCGCGCGCGGCGGCCCAAGGGGCGGGGCGCCGATGTCGCACCCTAGTTTTTCAACCTTGTATTAGCAGTTCTGCATTAGCTCAATCCGACCGAACCCCGCATGCATAAACCAAACCCTAACCCCTAAACCCGCACACACGCACTCGGTCAAATAAAACCCTAATCGGTAAATCTACCACTCCTCGGCTTTCCCGAAATTTCTGAATTGAATTGTGGAACATGTTCACGATATCTGTATCCCTAATATAACATAAAATAATAACGTCCAGTTCAAAATAACAATGTCATTGTGCTTCAACTCCTTTATGCACTGCTCGGAAAATTCCGATAAAATCCCACAACACTCTCTGCATCTCCAGGAGCCCTAGTGCATAAAATATCAATCAAGTCGAGTAAAAATCTAGGTTGGCCAGGCCCCGAACGCTTTAACTCCAATTAGCTCCTCGCGTGAAATCATCATGCATCTTCTGCATGAGCTGTCCCAGAAATTCAATAAGCAAATAGCTTCCCCGCTATTACCTTTCAATCCCATTTAACCCTCTGGCATGTCTCGTCTCATCATCTGGGCAAGGATCCCATCCATGTCAGCTCAGTCACCCTTGAATTTAACTCTCACCAAGTGCTAACCAGTGTCCATTTTTTTCTGTACACCCTAGACACGTTGCCCTGACCTCTGTAGCAAGGACAGGCGTGGCAAAAACCCTAGGAAGCTGGGTGGCGCACCATGCCATCACAGAGCACGTCCATAGTGCATGGACTGGCATTCCACAGAGGCGCTCGCCGTGGCTTCGCATCACCGCTAGCTGTTCTCCTCATCCGGTCGCCTCACCGTCGCGTCCAGGCTGCCCATCCCCTCTGTAGCCACAGCACTGAGCCAAGCCATGCCGGCCCCGTCCCATCGCCGACGAGCAATGCTCGAGCCAGCTCACCGTCGTCGGCTCATTAATGGAGTAACCAAGCTCTGCTCCCTCGCCAAGTGCAGCTCAGTCGACCTCCATCGCCCCTGTAGCTCCAGGCCACCCTTAATTAGCTCGGTCTCGTCCCATCGCCGGAGTAAAAGCGGGCAGAGGCCACCTCGGCGCAAAGCCTCGCCGCCGGCCTATAAGAACTGCCCAACCCCCATTGACCACCCCATACTGAGCTCCATTCCCTAGCAAGCAAGCCAGCAAGCCCTAAAACCCTAGCTCCTGACCTTCTGGAAGCAAGCCTTACCCCGGCCGAGTGTCCCAACCTCGGCACGGCTGCGCCCCAGCACGATCCGCCGCTCCAGCATGCTCTGAATCGCCGCCAACCAGTCCAGTCGCCGCCGGCTCACCTGCTAACGGCAGCCCCGCCCTAACCGCCCAGCTCCAACCGCCCGAGCCCCTAACTGCCGCCGCTCCGACCAGCTCCACCCGCTAACTGCTCTAACCCCCGCCGCCGCCAACTGCCTGTCCGAGCGGCCGCTGTCGAGTAGGTAAGTGACGCCATTTGGGCCGAGCAGCCCACTTATCTGGTAAGGAGCATGCGCAGTAGCAGACCGCGTTTTGGAAATTGGAAAGCGTATTTTCTCTCCTATAGGAAGCGTACTCTGCTTAATTTCGGTTGTCCAGTAGATCGAAACCGGTTCAAAGCTAAGGATTAGCCGGAGTAGCTATGTTTGATCGGTCCAGTAAGTTGTAGACCAGTATTTGAATGCATTCTTTCGGTTCTGTAATCTTTAGAGAAAGCACAAGTTTTAGTAAAGCACATTTTGAAGAACTCAAGCATTTTCAAAGAGAATTAATATGAACTCAAATAAGGGTTAGTTTAAAATATTCTCTCTATTCTTAAATCGCAAATACAGCAGGTACGAGTAATTCTTTCAAAGTAATGGAGCATCGAAGACCCTGTACACCTTTTGCTCGAAAATCTTAGCAACCATAGAATCATAAAGGTAAGTGAATTTAATCGTGTAACTCTATTAGCCATAGTCTTTTCTCTAATTTTATGCCTCGTCGTTTTATGCGACACCTTCGCATACATCCATCGCCGGAAATGTCCCTTGCTTCCGTAGATCTAAACCATGAAACCCTAAAGTCCAATATTCAACTTAACCTCAGGTGCATGCATCTCCATGCCCTAATCGCCGTCCAACAAATTTCTGTTTGAAACCCTAGACCCTATTCCGATTATTCCGAGAACCCGTTAGTTCGCTTCTTATCGGGTGTTGTTGTTTTGCTTGTTGATGGTTTCATTGAAGTATTGGATCGTCTCTTATTTGTTGCTTTAAACCGACGTGTAGTTGACGGAGAGACGTACGTGCGTCAGGAGGAACCGGTATCACCCTCGCGTGCAGAACAGGAACAAGATCTGCCAGGCAAGCATTCCCACCTTGATCATGCCGAATCTCATATTTATGAACTTAATATTTTGTTTGCAAACCTGCATTGCTATATTGGTACAACAATATTTTATGTAGTATTAGTTAATCCCAGTAGCTGCACCGTCCTTAAGTCCGAATAACCGACCTTTGTAACCCTAGGTATAGTAGTCGGTTGACCCACGACTGACAAGAATATTAGGGTTATAGGCGTTAGCCGCACTTAGACATGCTGTAGTCAAAAATAAGTTTTTCCTCAATTTATAAAACCCCCATTCGGGATATGGGAAATAAAACCCTCGGATAACGTGTGCTATCCGGGGTGGTGTTTAAAAGAATGTTTGTCAAAACCTCGAACGAAAACTGGAGATGATTTGGATTCGGGCGAGAATGTTAAGGGCAGCCTGGGGCTGTAGAGGATTTGATATTGGCGCGTTCGTCCGGGACGATCGTGGGTTGAGGAATGGAGTCTCGCTCGAATCAGTTAAGGACCGAGCCTAAGTGCCGCTAAACCAGTTCCACCACCGTACGTCCACATGTCCTTTATGGGAAGGACTTGGCTTGGTACCCCGGCAAGTATTAGGGTTTGGACCCGTGGGAAGTTAGGAGTCGTGGCTAGGTGTTTGAAGTCCTATAGATCCACTGCCGCGTAGCATTTGGGTGTTGATCGACACAAAGGTGGAGAGCCCCAATTTGGTGTCTAGGGCATTGCAAACTTGGGTATTCACCTAGCGGGTCCAACTCTAGTATGGAAGCGGGCGACGGTCTCGTTGTAACCACCCAGCCAATACACTTCGTGAAGTGTATCGTTAGCGCTCGGCAATAAGGGTGAGTTTACATCTTGTGGGTAAAGCCGTGCAACCTCTGCAGAGTGTTAAAACTATTCGAATAGCCGCGTCCTCGGTCATGGACATGAACTGGTGAGGCCACACACTGGTTAGACTAGGTGTTGTTTACGAAAGATGGGAAAAGGGATTAAGGACGTGGACATGACGTGTCCACAGAGGGCAATTTACGCTACACGGTTGGTAGCCAGGAATTGCCGGAGGAGAAGGCTAGTCGTGCTATCGGGGATACCACGAGCTGAGCCGGGAAGACTCGCTGAACTATCTAGGGTAGTGTCAGCAGAGCGATAAGCCGAGAAGCTAGTCCTACTATCCTGGGGTAGTAGGGACTGAGCTGTCTCACTGGAAAAAGGAGTTAAAGTTCTTCAATTTCATATTGAGTTTAACAAATCCGCTTTTAAATCTATTATACATGTATTTACATAAAGAACTTACCTTTTCCGCACAACTATCGACCTAGATTAGAGCCATTCCCTTGATATGCCTTGCATGAAATATCGCCGTATATTCTCTCCGGTGGGAATAGCTTGCGAGTACATTCAATGTACTCACCTGGCTTGTTGATTTGGCCAGAAGGAGAAGAAGAGTTCTGCTCCGACGAGGAAGACCCCGACTTTGAGGGCTAGGGCGTTTCCCCAGTCAGTTGCCTGCGGGTTGGCATATTGATGGGTTTATCTACGCGTTGTTTTATTCCGTTGTTTTATTTCGCTGCAAGACTTTTATTCGGCCAATAGGCCCAACTCTGTTAAAAGACCTTAAAGGCGTGTATTGTAATAAATCCGGTATTGTATGACGATGTATCAAGTTTCTGTGTGTACCGGCTACGGATCCAGGGACCGGTACAATAATCACAGGAGCGCACCCGGCTTTAAAACCGGGGGCGTGACAGCCGGCCCGAGGCGGATGCGGCCCGAGGCGGGGGTGGGCGGCCTGGCGTAGCGCTGACCCGAGGCGGGGTAGGCCGGGAGGGGCGGCCAGTCCAGGCTGGCGCGCGACCGGCCCAGGCGTGAGCGGGCGCGGCCAGGAGCGGCCCAGCTGGCCTCGGGCGGGCCCAGGCGCAGGAGCAGGCCGGCCCGAGAGGGCTACGGGCGGGCCCAGGAGGGCCCAGGAGCGGCCCAGGAGGGGCTGGGGAGCTCGGGGAAGTTCGAGACGGCCCGGGGAGGGCCCAAAAGGCGTGTGGGCAGCCCAGGAGGCTTGGGGGAGGCCCAGGACGCGTTTTGGAAGGGTTTTTTCAGCCAAATTTCGGGATTAAATCCGTTTTTGCTCCAATTCGATGTGGATTCCGAATTTTGGAAGGAAAGGGACTCGGAATAGGAGTCTGGCTTGGATTTGAAGGTCCAAGGACTGCTATATAAGCAGGGGTTGGGGGGGAGGCTTCAACAAACGAGATCTCAGGAGTTGAAGTTTACAGGCAACCTGGAGAACACGTGATCCGGAGGAGCAGAGTACTCGGTGGTCCGGAGGTGAGGCGTGAGACTGGGCATCAATTGTGGATAAATTGATGAAGGGAAAAACAGTGGAGTTGGAAGAAGTCGGGCTAGTTTACCCAGGAGATCTTCGACCAAGACTACGGAGGCTCGACACGGGCATTCTGGCGAGGCGTGCGGTTGAAGGCGCACGGCAGGTAAAGATGGTCTGGAAAGACTATCCAAGGAAAGGATGAGGCAATTGTGAATTTGACTCAGTGAGATGACTCAGGATATGGCTGTAAAGTTTCTTCAGAATGAAGAAGGAAGTATAGTTACAGGTGGAGTCAGGGAGTAGCAATGGAGTCTTATCGGCGATTCAGATCATTGAGCTGCAAAGGTGAATCTTAAAGTCCAAGGTACACGAAAGTTTGAACAAGACGGCTTTAAGATGGCGAAGGGCATATTCACCAAGGTAGAGTTTGTTGACTTTGTATCGAATATGTGTAAAGTTGGTTACGAGTTGGATTAGAGAAGGCATAGTATTATATTAAGATACCATGGGGGAGCCTTAATAGGATACGGGTAGAGTCAGAATCGGACTCAGGTATCCTAGACCTCCTATATAAGGAGGAGGGCACCACACAATGTAACCAAGCCAACACAATGTAACTTCAAAGATAGTTAATAGATGGGGAGGAGCGCACGTAGTCAAACCCTGTGGACGTAGGCCTCATGGCCGAACCACGTTAAAAACGTCGGCATCTCTCATTGTCAATTCTGCGGTGTCTCGGTTTAGATTTACGCTTCTGCGTGTGGCCTCGTGATTTCGCAACAGATTATAACGTACACACAAATCTACAGTGCCTACTACCTAACTGGCTAACCGTTTCTACTCACACAAACTAGAGAAACGGCTGATCAGCTAAACACAAAAACGAAAACAATTGCATTACCAATTACATACAATATCACTATCATATCATACCCAAGCTTGCCTTGCTCCTCCGTGAGCATCAAAGACCACAACGTCTGCAGACTTCTTCATGGACCTACGCAATTGGAACACAGGGTGCCTGCGAAGCCTCTCGACACCTTTCCTAAAACTAAATCTATCGAACAAGCCTTCCGCATTTCTATTACCAAATTCTTTTGCGGAACTGTTGACTTGGCTAATCGAATCATTACCAAGAGGAGAAACTCCACTGTGGCACTTACTGTGGTCCATATCACTCTTCTCTGGTCCTTCAAAACCATTTTTTGAATCATGATGGTGGACTTCTTCAGCTCCAAATAGGAGCTGATCAGAAGTAGCCTTGTCAATCATAGGGTGATCAATGTTTTTCTGACTTGAACAAATGAATGATTTCTCCAACTGCTGTGGCATCTGAGGTTCATCTTGGTCATTTGGGGAATCAGAGCATGACTGCAATGTCTTAGGTGCTCCAGCTGCCTCCTCTCTTTCCTTTAAAGTCTTTACAATTAATGTCTTGAGGAAATTCATCACCTGAACTGCATGCATCAGAGCAGTTAATGGATCGGCCATCTGGAAGAGAAATATCCTGGAATTAGTGTATGCACATGGATGTCTTTGTTTATACATGGTTTAGTCTGCAGATGAGAAGAATAGACATTTCCAATAACCTGAGTCATGTTTGGTGCAAAAACCATAGCGATGTTTCGAGCATTCATCTTGTTGTAGTTTTCATGCTCTACAACATCGGCCATTAGATTAATAGCCCAATCAAGTAATGCTGCTTCCACTGGTGGTAGCATAGAAGCAAGAAGAGCACACTCCTCTTCTGAGTTGCAGTGCATTACTTGTTCTGGGGTCAGCAAGTCCAATACTCCTGTGGGGAGTTCCCGGAACCATGCCTACAAAAGGGCACCACAGATCACGGAATGATGTATAAGAAAAATGGGTAAATAACATGTAATCTAAGTAGTCATTGCGCACAAATAGATATTATTCATTTTTACTTGCATGATATTGTTCGTTGCACAAACTTATTGTGTATTCCTTCCTGACTGTTGATATTTCAGGCTCCAAACATGTTCAAGTTGCAGAAAAGGGGATGTCTCATACACAGAGCATATTTGTCTGCCAGTATCAGGTAATTCTCGATGCTGAAAATTAAAGAAAGCGAGAGCTGATTGCAGTTAAAGTGTTACTTGGGAAGTGCACAGTACCTTGATCAACCCAGCAAGGCAGTGTAAGTCAACTTCATCTGGAACCACACCATTGTTTAATGGTCCCTGACACAGATTTCCTGGCTATTTTCTGCGTTAATTCTGAAGACCCCTTCAATCTAAGACCACAATATATATCTATATATATAAGCATCCTGAAGGTTTGAAAACTGATATTTCAGTTGCTAATTTATTAGCTTACAGTTGGGCAAGTGGACATACCTTAAGTCCTCCTCGTAGATACAACACCCTCTGCATCATCAACAGTATTGTGGGCACACTATTTCCTCTTTGATCATATGAACATTGCAAAGAGGTTGGTGAAACGCCAAATACACTTGCACTGCATACGAAATTAGAGCTATAAAAAGTTAGCAACTAGCACTAAATAGTAATTTGTAAGATCGTGTTCAAGGTCTTATGATATTTAGTTGAGGTGAACGTAGCAGATAACTTTGAATCCGAAGCCACTATAAGTTGGAAAAAAAAAGAGAGAGACTACGACACAACAGCAGTATGACAAGGAGAATGTCCATATTCCTTCGCTCATCTAACTAGGTCATAAAAGAAATATTGAAATCCTGATTTGATGTTAAGAACCTAAAAAGGTGATGTGAATAGTATTTGTAAATGCAAAAAAGACAAACAAAATCACATACTATATCTGATGCAAGTACAGATGCTGAGATGAACCTAATCCAAAATAGAAGATAGATTAGAATATTCCCATTAGCTACCCATAGCTATTGTGTTGGTATCGAAATGAAATTCCTGCTCACCCAAAAATATTTGTTCTTTTGAAAAGTACAACTAGAACAATTTACGGTCCAGATACTAGCAGCATAGCGTTGTACTTGTACGTAGCTTATTTCAATCTCCGATTCAGGAAAACTATAATTTCCTCGCAGAAGCAGCGGTAAAATCACGCAGCACAAGACTACAACGAAAGAAGAACCACAAGGAAAAAACAAAGGGTTTAATACTTAATCACACGGCAGAGTACTGCAGAGAGCTCACCTGACACTGGGCGTGGGGTGGGGCACGTCGGGCTCGAGGTCGGCGGGGAGGCCGAGGAACCCACCGAAGCGGTCGAAGGTGACATGGGAGACGTGCCGCACGTCCATGGGCCGCCCAATCTCCATTCCCTCCTCTACCACCTCGCTGTCATCCTCCTCGTCCCCCACCGCGCCGGCGCTGCACATCACCAGCGACCTACGCAGCGCCGCCACCACCGCGCCCACCAGCCCTCCCCCTCCCCTCCCGTCCCGCGTCATCATCGGCGGCGACACCGTCCCCTCGCTATCCACCTCCATGTCCTCCTCCTCAGACTCTTCCTCTTCCTCCTCCTCCTCCTCCTCCTCCTCCTCGTCGTAGGAGCGCGAGGGGGAGATCTGGAGCCCGAACCGCATCTGGAACGGCGCCATGGCACCGCCGAGGCGGTGGCTAGCTCGGCGTTCCGTAGCGTGAAGGGGAGGGCGCGGCGCGGATACGGAAGGTGGAGCGACGCGGGCGCCGTGGTGGTCTTTTGCCGGGTCGCGTTTGCTCCCAGTTTTTATAGTGTCAAACTAACTGCATAAAATTTTAACTAATAATTATTCTATTAATATATATTTGATGCAACAAAAAATTATCATCACAAGTAATTACTTTTAAATACAAATCTAATAAAATCACATACTAATAAAATAATTATTAATTAAAATTGTATCTTAACTAATTATAACTAGCACTGTGTCCCGTGTAACTTTTTAATTATTTTTATGTTTTCTACCTGTACGTGTGATATTATATCAGTACGGAAAATAAAAGTTCAAATCGCGAGCCGGTCTGTTAGGCATTGTACTGAGCCATCTATTTAGGTACAGTTATGATGATCTATCGGATGTGATTTGTTTAATTATCTTTATTGTTTTACTTGTACGCGTGATATTAGATCAGTACTGATTGCGCGGGAAACGTTTTGGTTATCTTTATTTTTTTTACTTGCTCATGTGTGATATTAGATCAGTACTAATTGCGCAGCAAATATTTTTAATTATCTTTATTTTTTACCCGTACGCGTGATATTAGATTAGTACGGAAATAAAAGTTCAAATCGTGAGTCGACATGTACTGAGCCATCTATTTAGGTACATTTATGAGTCGGCCTGCTAGTCGTTATATCGAGTCATCTATTTAGATACAGTTATGATGATCTATCGGATGTGATCTGTTTAGGTACAATTATGAAGATCTATCGATTATGATCTATTTAAGTGTAATTGTGAAGATCTATCGGCTGTGATCTGTTTAGGTACAGTTATGAAGATCTATCGATTGTGATCTATTTAGGTACAGTTATGAAGATCTATCGGTTGTGATTTACTAATAATAAAAAGTCCATCAAATTAACGATCGGATGTTTTTTTGTGAGAATTTCTAGTCTTTCTCTATTTTTTCTATTGTGTTTCACTTTTAGTATATAAGAGATAAGAGAATCAGGTGGCCATCTGGGCCGGCACGGCCTGGCACGGCCCGGCCCACCAATAAAAAGGCCTGGCCCGGCACGGCCCACGTAGGCCCTTTTATAAAAGGGCCGTGCCGGGCCGGCCCGAAGGCCGGGCTTAGAGGATCGGCCTGGCACGCGGGGTAAAAAGGCCGGCCCGGCACGGCACGGGTGCGGGCCGGCCCGCGGTCCATTTGGCCTTCTGGGCCCATTCGGCCTTCCGGCCCTTATATATTTTAAAAATTCCGAAAAATCTAAAAAATTAAAAAAATATATATATATATCTAAAAAATTAAGAAAAAAAATACAGAAAAAATCTAAAAAATCTAAAAAATTGAGAAAAAAATATAGAAAAATCTAAAAAATTAAAAAAATATATAGAAAAATCTAAAAAATCTAAAAAATTAAGAAAAAATATAGAAAAATCTAAAAAATTAAGAAAAAATACAGAAAAATCTTAAAAATTAAGAAAAAAATACAGAAAAATGTAAAAGAGGCAAAGTGTCATATGGATAAATATTGAGCTTTATTAGTAGCTGCCATAGCTGCCTCATTAAAACCTTCCAGGTAAACTCCCCTTGGAGATAAACCCTGGTAAGGAAAAAGAGTACAAAGCTACTTGCTCGGAAAAGAAAATTACAAAAGAAAAAGAAAATTACAAAGATTACAACTATTCTTCTGATTGTTCATCGTCTAGATAAAGATTTTCGAACGTGCATGACAGATCTGTGTTATCCGCAGTGTGTTGGGCTCTCCGGCTGGCTAGTTCCGCATCTTTCACGGTCATTAGTGTCCTCACCATATCACTTGTGAGACTGGTTCTTCTCTCGTCAAGTATTCTTCCAGCTAGACTGAAAGCAGACTCCGATGATACCGTTGAGACGGGTACCGTTAACACATCTCGTGCTAATATGGAAAGCACCGGATATGTAAGCTTGTGGTCATGCCACCACTGCAATATGTTGAAGTCATCATCAGTCTGTTCCTGATAGCTGATTTTGTCGCTGTTGAGGTACGTCGCTAACTCCCCGCCACCAGTCACTACGCACGGTGCTGTTGCTGTTGTTGTTGCCGAAGAGCTCGAGGAAGAGGAGGAGGAACCAAATATCTTTCCCCACGCTCCTTTCTTCTTTCCAGCCGTTGGTGCTGGTGGAGGCCGTTGCAGCCGAACTCCGGCATACTTTTCATTGTACTTACCGTAAATTTCAGAAAGCTTATCACGAACATTAGTGAAATAAGCAGAATAATCTACATTTACGGCATCACTTAAGAGTGAGAGAACATTACCAAACCCTGCAAGTTTAGCCCTAGGATCCAAAATAAATGCAAATGCATACAACATTGGAATTTCTTTCCAATATTTCAAATATTTGCTTTTCATGGCAACAACAGCATCACGTAACACCAAATCACTTTCGTATGCTTTCATGTGAGTAGCAATTTCTAAAATATGATGCACCATTAAAGGAGATGTGGGATAATAAACCCCAGACAAAGCAACGGTTGAATCGTAAAGAAGCTCCAAAAAACTTAGCAATACTTCAGCAACATGCCAATCATTAGGGGTGAGTAGGGGTGATCCATCATTGGCAGTAGGGTAATTTGAATTAATAAAGACAGAAAAACAATCTTTATGTGGAATAAGATGCTTAAGCATCATATATGTGGAGTTCCATCTAACAGGCATGTCTAAAGCAAACTTACGAGGACGTACTCCTGTAGCAATGCAGTACCTCTTGTAGCTTGCAATTCGTGTATTAGAAGCATTCATAAAAGAAATTGCAGTTCGCAAATTGTCAATGTAGGGTGTCAATCTCTTTAAAGCACATTTAGCAATAAGATTAATGATATGGCAAGCACAACGTTGATGCAGTAAAAAAGATGCAGCATAAGAGTTTAACAAAGGAGTGAGGATATTCATTGCACTAGTATTTGATGCAGCATTATCCAAAGTTATTGCAAAGATCTTGTTCGTGAGACCAAATTCTTCCACAACTTTAACTATAGAACCAGCAATGTTTTCACCAGTATGTGATACGTCAATTAATTCGAATCCTATGATTCTTTTTTCTAGTTGCCAATTTTCGTTAACATAATGAGCAACCACACTAATGTAGTCTTCCTTAGCCCGACCACTCCAGATATCAGATGTTAAGGAAACAGAAAAAGTGCATGTAGTAAAGTCTTCTTTTATTTTCTGAAGACCAGTTTTGCATAACTTTTTCATATCCCTAGTTGTAGTTTGTCTAGAAACTGGAACGAATCTAGGATTATGAGCAGTTTGAATATATTCGGAAAAAGCGGGAGACTCACCAAAACTTAATGGTAAATCATTAGCAGCAATTAAACGACAAAGAGATTCTCGAGCTCTTTCAGGATCATAGTCCCACTGACTTACCGAACCGTCGGGGTTGTATTGGAGCTGGGTCTGTCTTCCCGCCCTCTCACCCTCCTTCTTCAAGTGGCTCTCGATGTGCCTCTTCAGGTGGCCGGTTCCTTTTCCGGACTCCCCGGTCAGCTCCCTCTTGCATCTTTTGCAGACAGCCTTCCACCTCTGGACACCATCCACCTCATATGGTTCTTGATCGAACTCTTGCCACACACTTGACGTCTGGCGACGAAACCTTTTTGCACCGGTGGTGGAGCCAGTGGCCGCAGTGCTGGCACTACCGGAATGAGATTCTGTATGAGGAGGTTGCGACTGGGGGAGATGAGAAAAACTGTGTAGATCGATGTCGGGTAGGTCAATCCCGAAATCTTGTGGGTCGAATGAATGGAACTGGTTGGGATCACCCATGAGAAGATTGGTGAATGAGAGCAAAGATTGAGAGATGAGAAGGTTGGTGAATGAGAGATTGAGAGATGAGATGTGGTGTTTGAGTGTGGGAGATGAGGGGGAGGGCAGCCCCCTATTTATAGCAAAAATTGAAAAAAATTCGGACCATTTTGCCCCTCTAAAATTCAAATTTCGAATTAAAAGGGCCAAAACAGTGTTAAAAAGGCCCAAATAGTGTTTAAAAAGGCCCAAATAGTGTTAAAAAGGCTCAAATAGTGCTAAAAAGGCCTAAGGCCGCGTGCCGGATGGGCCGCCGCGGGCCGGCCTGCCCCCCCGCTCCCCCCCGCGTGCCGCCCGGGCCGCCGCGTGCCGTGCCGGATGGGCCGCCGCGGGCCGGCCTGCCCCCCCGCTCCCCCGCGTGGGCCGCCGCGTGCCGCCCGGGCCGCCGCGTGCCGCCGTGCCGCCCCGCTCCCGCGCCCGGGCCGCCGCGTGCCGCCACGGGCCGCCGCGTGCCGCCACGGGCCGCCGCGTGCCGGCCGGCCTGCCCCGCTCCCCCGCGCGTGCCGGATGGGCCCGCGTGCCGCGCCGGGCCGTGCCGGGCCGTGCCGGGCCCGTGCCGTGCCGGGCCGGCCCGCAAATAAAAAGGCCGGGCCGTGCCGGCCTTAAGGCCTCGCCTCGGGGATCGGCCCTGTTCCGTGGCGGGCCGAAGGCCGGCCCGGCCCTTTTAATCCCGTGCCGTGCCGGGCCCGTGCCGGGCTAAAAATCCGTGCCCGTGGGCCGGCCTTTTTGGCCCGGCCCAGATGGCCACCTTTATAAGAGATAGATAAGTCTTATACGGTGGGAGTTCTCACTCATCCCCTTGTCTCAGCTTTAGCACCAGCTTATTATCTTACCTGCTCTTGATTACTCCCCACGTTGCTACTGCTGTTTGTGTTGCTTTCGTCTGCTTTAGCGTGCGATTTCCTTCGATTTGAAATGGGGTCGGAGCAGAGCAGGGGGAGGAAGTGGTTGGATTATGGTGGCATTAGTTAAATGCCAGCGCTGGTTAGTGGAGCGGAGTGGGGAGCACCAGATGGGAGCAGCAGTTCGATCAGCTAGCCTGTGCGACGGGCGCGAGGTCTTTTACAGCCTGCCCTGCCGCTGCCGGAGCAGCAGTTACGGTTTACGGACTCACCATGTGCCCCTGTGACGACTCACCCGCAACGCGGCGGCGCGCGCGGTGGCCGTGCGGGGGCCGGTGGGATCGCGCGGGCGGTTGCAGCGTTGTACGTGCGGTGGTCGAAAGTGTGTGTGTGCGCCCGCGCGCGCGCCCGGGCTCGGCGGCGTCGCGTTTTGGCCCCTTTTTGCTTCGGAGCAGGGGAAGGAACCGGGGTCTATCTGTCTCTCTTCACTGCGTGCTTGCCTCCGGGAAGGGCAAGTACGCAGCTTTCTGTTGCCGGAACCGTGAAAGATCGTTCATGCAATCGCGACGTGACAAGCCAAGCGCATATATGTTTAGTACCATCAGATATTCAGAACTCAGATAGTGGCAAGGTATCTACACTACTACTAGTACGTGTAGTCGTGTACTAGTATCACCTAACTCCAATTTTTCCTCTCTTTTTTTCTTGGGGTCTTCCCTTTGTCATTTCCTTTGCCTTTTTCCTCGTATATTTTACTGCTTTGATTAATCGACCCCCACCTACGTCTCCAGCTCATGGCCGCTTTGCAAAGCAAGAGCAAACGACCTACATCTGCATAGCTGCCGTGGCGCGCCAGCCGCTCTCCGACGAACAGAAGATATACCCTGCGACAGGCAGGCAGACATGTAGTTCATCCGTATGCTTTCATGTTTGTTACTTTGTGCGAAAGGTAACCAGGACCACTACGCCTGTATCTCTTGCTAGCTATATATATAGCTCGGAGTATTTATGATCGCTACGTGTGCTCGTGCTTGCAATTGTTGTCTTGCCTTCATTCGGTCTCTTCTGTACAGCGTCTAGCGCGAGCGCACCAAGGACCACTGCAACACAACCATCGCTATAATTCTATATAGGGAAAATCTTCGCGCGAACGGTCGCATGCCATCGGATTGGGAGGAGGGGAGGAGAAAAAAAAAGAAAAAGGAAAATGAGATGGCTGACCGATGTCGACAGCGACCGGTGAGGTGACGATAACAGCGAGCTCGACGATGACATTCCCAAAGGTTCATCGACGCTGAACGAGTAACACCGGTGTCCCTGAGCTTTAGAGGAGAACCTGATTAGAACACCGGCGCCATGTCTAGACATCAACGGTTGGTGGGAGCGGTGGATGGCGGAAGGAGGAGATCAATGGCGAAACGGGAAGATGATTAGGGAGGAGGAGTGGGTCGAGCGGGCCTAAGTCTGTGACGATGAGGTTTATTGAGAGGAGCTACAGGAGGAAGAAGATGAGAAGGGCTGAAAAAGAAAGAGAGGTTGAAAACGTCGTCCGATAAACCGAGGGCGAACGGTCACCCCTAGTGTTGTCCATTCATATATGTGACAGATCAGCATATTTGGGTGCCGTAGTACTTGGCAGGTCGTGACCGGCTGGGAGTGATCAAGTTGGAATTTGCAGCTATCCAGCGGTTAGGACATGCCAAAAGATTGATGCCTCGTCCAATTCTTTGCAGCTTTTTAGCGAGTTAAGTACTTTTTTGAGCATGCAATCCTTTCTCCTATCTCCCATTATTAATAGCTAGCTAGTAGCTCGCATGAGAGCCTAATTAAGAGCATGCATGAACGCATGCAGTTGCACTTGCTATAATCATGTGGCGCACTGTTCCTGCTAAGATAAGCACTACAACTGTTGATATAATAGATGCAAGAAGGACCAGTGCTACGTAGCTTCTTTTGATTTCGTTCTAACATTTGGTGACTAAACAACGACAGGTAGATGCGAGAACGTCGCATGCATTTCCTTTTAACCAAGATCTTTTTACAAAGGACGTTTAGCCAAGATTGACATTTCAACTTACCCATGCACATGCATGCATATATGCACATGGTGGCGTGTCACTTGTTTTCTGTTATGCCGAGAGCCACCTCGACAAGACAACACTAACATATCATATGCAGATATGTAGCTCCTTAGCTAAATTGCCTTTTCTTTTGTTTAAGGACAGGTAGCTACTAATTTTACTTGGGTTCTAAGCATGGCATACCAGTCGATCGATCTCTGTCTCGGATTCCATGCTTTTCTACGAGCTCACCCTCCCTCACCTGCACGTCGTCCGTTAGGGCATCGCTTTTTGACGAGAAAGGAGGCGATACAAGCTATTACGTGTTTACTTTTGCAGTTTCGCTGTATCGACAATGATGCCAAATCTACAGAACTCGAGCTGCTTACGTAGCTACATAATCCAGCGCAGGAGGCTGATGACGAGTGGAAGAGCATCTCTCATCAAGCAATTGGAATCGTGTATCTCAATTTCCGCTACATGATGATGCAATCACGCACGGTTTGAACATGTACGTGTTTGATTCAGTCAAATCGTCGAAATTGATGTGTAGAGATGGAGCGGACTAGTAACATGAAAACGTAGGTCATCAGGCCAAGAAAACCCACCATGAGTCGTATACATGGACCGGGCGTCATCCTTACTCCTTAGTAACCGGTTGGTTACACCATACTATTGGACACCTGATACGTGTATACGTACGACTAGACAAACCAGGAGAGGTGAGAGGTCTTTTCGGTGAAGGTGTAGTAAATGATGAGTCATGTGCACTAACCTGTTCACTGAAAGATTAAGCATTTCGCGAGAAGTGGACATATACTCATACTTCAACACTTGTCTCATGTCCGGACTTTTCAAAATTGTCAGCTCAGAGTGGGCTGAAAGTAGTTTTCTTAAAATTGCGGTAGCCACGAAATCAGGACCTCTTAGCTCTAACAGTATGATATTGGGCTCCATGCTCTAACTATTTCACCTGACCGCTTAAGACATTGGGAACATATGACCAATTAATATACTCATCCTCCGACAGCAACGTCTGGAAAGAAAAACGGTTGCACAATTCAGTGCTCCATCGATCAGGAGATAAGACGGAAAACTCTGCTTTAGGTGATGCGTTAGAGCCAAACCACCATTATTTTGAAAACCAAGTGGACACGACCTCGGGAGAGAAAGAAGCAACCAACGCCTACGTGCTACCTGAAGATGATTTGAACCTAAAAAAAGACGAGGAGACGAGGCAAAAAGAAGAAAAAGCTTAGTGCTTATTGCTTAGCCTCCAAACATATCGATTTCAGGCTCTTGGTGCGTGCATGGCGCTTTCGGTTATGACAAATGGTCGCGAGCTTTGGGCTTGTCAATTCGATCGGTGGCCTGGCCACTCCCAACAGCAGCAGAAAAAAGCTGTAGCAAGAACAACTCAACTCGACGATGCAAACAATGAAAAACGAGGACGTCACAGGGGCGCTGCCACTTTGGTCGCAATTTTGACGTGTGCTACTGCTACTATATGTTGTTGCCCTGGAGTGGAGCACTTGATGGAGTGACGTGCAATTTTTTTTCTGGTTAGCACAGTAAGCCCATGTTGATGGTGCGCATTCCCATGGGAGTAACACTGACAAGTATGCATGATAAATTTCTTGATCACTCTGTCCTGGTGGGGTAGGATATTGTTGTTGTTGGTTAGGTCTGAACCGGTAACTTAGCAAGCACAAAAACTGTGGCACATCAGCCTTTTGTCCATTACTCCAGTTGGTTAGGAGCTATAAGATCGTTTCCTTTACTCAGTGGCATCGTCCCAAGAACTTGATTTGCCAGTGCTTTTCATAGTCATGGTCAGTCAGAGTACCCGCTATATAGAAGACAGAACAGACACGCGTAAGTTTGGCGATTTGCCGTAAGTCATAGAACAGATCAGTGGATTAAAAGGAGAACTGATGCGAATGCAAGGTGTAAAGATGGTACGCAGTTAAAACTGGCAGGCAGATCAGATCAACTTGTTTGGTTCCTCTTTCGATGTATTGATGGAGACTATTCTGGACTCTGCATCGCTGCATACACATGGGTGACATTTAGGAAGGAAGATGGGGGAGTTGAGACTTTAGAGGGTGAGGGGAGGTAGGTCGGAGATTGTTGGCAAGTCGCACCAAAAGTTCATCGGCAATGGAACCTTGTGAACTCAGCAACTATAATACGATCTTAGCACATTACCAACGGGAAATTACGGCCAAGCTACCCATGTAAACATTTATCCAAAGTATTTGTCGTTTTGTTCACAAATTGGTTACAATTTCGGGTTCACTTTAAGCCTATAATACAGTATGCCAGCATGGACCATTGATGGTGCCAAAGGTAATACCTATCGGCCGAAGGTAGGTAAGGAAAACATATATACAAAGGGGCTGTATAGTTTTCGCAGCATAGGAAGTGAAAACGACCAGTACAAAATAGCAGGAGCAGCAACCAAGGCAGCATGATGATGCACACTGATCTAAGAGACTAAGATCCTGGATCTCTGCAGAATATCATTTGTCAACAACCTAAACGGAGCTTTCAAAAAATGAACCTCCCGTACCACACTTCTTTTCGTCAGTAAAGACCCCGGATATCAGACTTTCCATAGCATTCCAGTACAACATCAAAACTTCTCCATATCATTTCAGTTAATAAGGGGTATTTGGATGCCATGAACATCATAACCACAAGTGAAGATATTTCACTTCAGTGGGTCGAGTCTCACTACCTGCACATACATCCAAACACTGCAACGCAACGTTTAATCAACAGTATTATTTGTCAATAACATAGAGCTACCGTTGGCCTGCACAGATGCTCTTCTGTAGAGTATTCAGCACATTGCCAGGATTTTTGCTAACCAGACTCTCAGTGGCTCAGGGCCCAACATTGATTGCTTAAGTTTTCTCATAAATCTGGCCTGCCCCTGAGGTTCATAGTTTCGTTGCTTTGATTTAGATCTAGTCCTAGTAGTTACAATCTGGAATCAAGAGTGAGTAAAGAAGTATAGATCGAACAGAATAGCACTTCACACAGCACTGTGAAAGTTAATGGAAAATTGTTGAGAAATGTTTGTACTTCATAAATAGGTGGCCCTATTTCCATCAAGCTAAGCATTTATACACTACAATTCGTATCTACATGCTACTGCTTCAGATGTATGGAAAGTGAAGATACGAAGTTGTCTACAGCTACCACAGTAACCAGACAAACTCCAAGCAAGATAACATGGTTGATTCTAGAAATACCAGCTAACGCTTCAAGGAGTAGCTCTTTCCAGTGAATGCGTGGAACTTGGGCTCATCCTTCTTCGGAGGTTCACTCCCTTTAACAGGCTCCTGGTAGCAGTAATTAAATAGAAATCAGCAACTACTCAGATTATGTTAAGCTAGAGGGCATATATCCACAGTTTCATATCACTATCTTATTGCGGGTAAAAGAAACATGTTATCCTGAGCCAAAACTCAGCTCACTAAACAATCTCTCATCTACATTAGGAAAATGTCTGGAAGAATTAGGAATCTTTAGATAGATTTAATTCCTGTACATAGATGAATCCGAATCATATCTAGCATCCACAATTTGTACTCAAACACACTGAACTTGAAAAAAAGGTTAATTCACCAAAGTACAAATTCAATATAAAAAAAGGAAATATGAACAATTGAAAAATAGTAGGGTGTTGTCCCAGTAGGAAATACCTTTTGTGCTTGTGCTTCTTTGTTGCTGCTTGCACTTGAACCAAAAACAAGCTTTCCTGTTTTCTGGCGTGTGGAAGTGCTAGCTCCTGATGATGCTGCTGTTTGCTGTTTTGCCCTTTTGTTTGAATCTGAAGGTGCAGAACGTGCAGCAGAAGAGACCTCGGGTGCTTCTTGTTTTGAGCCCTTACCATCCAACCGCTTTCCAGAACCAGTAAATGGTTTGAAATTTGGTTCATCTTCAACATTAGCATCTTGATCTGGAAGATCGCCAAAACAAAAAGATAGTTTTCAAAAGAGAAATATACAGATATCACAACTATCCATAGAGCAAACATGCTTCCACAAGCAAATGCTAATAATGCAGAAGAAACTTCCAATAATAAAACCATAACTTCAGCAGCCTATAGAGAAGTGGCATATGGCCAATGATATTCTCAAGCAGAGACTAATAAATATAAAATACAGAAGAATGGAAAATGAATATTGCAGTTATAAAATTGGTTGGAGTGCCTGATGCCTTTATTCTTGCATTTGTTCCTACTATGGTTGTTTGTTTGCTCTCCTGTGCAAAATACTAGTTCACTTTCAGATGGCAACACGAGTACACAGAAATGCAGCTAGTAAAATCTACGCCAGAAAGGAAGTATAATTTTTAATAACAAGCTAAAAACTCAATTGCATTCGTGTAAGTTATGATTTTGACAAAAGCAAAGTACAGACCTTCAGCAAGTGCCTTGCTTGCAGGAACTAAGGGTTGCTGTGGTTTTTCAGGTTCTTTATAATCAAGAGGAGGTGCAAATCCACTTCACAGTCCGTCTCAATAATGCTAACTGCAGATGCAGGCTTTGCTTCAACAATATCAATGTAATACTGTTTGTTGTTGTAAGCTACCATGATGCTGTCACCCATGGTTAAGCAGGAGAAATTTCTTAGAGTTTTCTCCAAGCTGCAAAGTAACACAAGCGCACGAGTGATTATGACAAACTGGATGAAGGGATTTCACTAGACAAGTCTAGCACAATTTATTGGTCGCTAGCATAGTGAATGCCAAAAGGAATGAAGGGATTTTAATACATAAGTCTAGCTACTGACATGGCTTTCGGATTTTAGATGTCCAGAAAGTCAGTTGTGTGAGGTGCAGCTTCACACATGTACCCTTGGGAAGGGTCGCGTTCTTGACAAGCACAGTATCACCCTCTTGAAGAAGCATGTTTTGCATCATCTATACATATAAATGAGCGATGAATTATACAACAAATCAATCAGAACATTTTTCTTTGGTAATACAACTGAAGAGAACAGTAAAAAAGTCCACTTATGGTACATACCCAGTAGGGCATGATGATCATGCCTTCTTCTGCTACAAACTCTAACACGCCACAGTGTGAACTTCGTTCAGTGGCACCATTGTGCAGCTCAAATAGCATAAGATACTCAATGTGCAGGGAAGCTATTAAACGAAAACCAAACGATTAGCGAATGCATATTCTCTAAGAGTGATCAAGTCAACAGCGGGAAGCTATGAAGTTCAGCCTAAGATCTAATGAAAGAGGAACTAATTTGGACTGAGCTTACCCAAACGATCAAGGGCAGATGGTGGCATTATTACTGTGTTGACAAAAATAATATTATATCAGAGGTACGTCATATGAACTGTAACATAGGAGGAGAGAAACAGACCCAAGATTTACCTTTGTCACCACCTTCCAGGTGTGGCTGGAAAATTAAAATTCAGAAAGATGGTTAATCCAACTCAGCATGTCCAATTGTAAGGTACGAGCAGATGAATTGATACCACAGAATAGAATACCTTGTCAAAAATGATGCTGGATAACAGCGGTATGTTTGCTCAAAATTACTCCCATGGTAACCATATCCCGCGTAAAACTACATAAATAAAAAGTTGGGTTAGTTAAGAATATGACAATACATCAAATATGAGAGGAACACAAATAATGATTTTACCAGTGGTATCTCTTAAGTGAAAAAAAACTGATGGAAGCTAAGAATGAAAGACGACCACAATAGAAGAATTTCAAACACCATAACTATCACAGGAAAAAAGGTAAACACGTTTCACCTGCAAATATGGGCATTTGCAATTCCTTTGTTGGTGTGAAGATCTTATTTTATTTGCAAAGTTTTCAGTAAAACGGACCAATTATACATACAGGAAGGAAAGATCCAGTGTTTAATAACCTAAGGGCATTTCTATTAATTCACTCAGGGGGTAACAGGAACATTGTGTGTTAAAATGAGATCAATATGAAATTCATTTTTTTAGGGTGCCATTCTTAGTTTAGCCTGTGGTTATTTAAGGGTCAGTTTTAATTATTATTTTTGCATGGTCGACTAGCAATCAATCAGCTACATCTAACAAATGCCACACTCGATCCACTGACTCAGCATCACGGAACTTGTGCGAGGCATAAAATAAGAAATTCGAACAAACATTGGGTGAATTACGTTGCAGTACAGAAATTCCATACAGAAATAACAAAATACAAACTACAGTCGCATAAACAATGGTCAGACGTAATATTCATGGCACTGAATTGCATAAGAAATAATAAAGAATTTATACTGGCAGTTCAAGTGATGCATACCATTTTGCGTGGACCTTTGCTTCTACTTCTCTCTCACCTGTTATCTACAAACAACAGAAAGGTGTAAGAAGGAAACTATTTAAGCGGCATAAGAAAAGGTACAAGATCATTGTTTTTCCCCCAAGAGAATTAAGTTGACAAGGAAAGTAATACTATTAGCTGGTTATCCACAAGGATCTCAACCAAATTGTCCCAAATCATCAAAAATCTCGAAACTTTCCCACGAAACACCAACTGAATGCCAACACCAATAGTGTTACACAATGAAACAAAACCCAGGACCAAAACACATGAAGCAAAGTGGCACGCTATCAAGTAGTAGTAATTTTTCTCTCCAAGCCCAGGTTCCAAGCTAACATCGTGAACAAATTCCAATCCACCACAATCCAAATCCAATATGTTCGGTGGAGAATATATCTGCATTTTGCTGCCAGTGGCAGAAGCTGAATGGTTATGACAAACAAAGGGATGTTAGTGGAGAGGAATTGAAGCAGGAGGGCCAGTTTGCCACCGTTTCATCAGAGGAACATATATGCAATTGGAATGTGATTACAGTGGATATAGTAGCGTAGCTGATGATCCCCTAATTTGATTAGTTGATACAGTGGTATCAGAGATATGATTTCGATACAGATCATGCAGATCAGATAAGAAGTTAGCAATTGACAAGAATATGGGTAGATAATTACCAAGGAATGACCAAACCAAATACTACCAGATCCATTACACCCCAAAAATATCGCAAAAAAGGAGAGGAAAGTATGGAGCCAGCTACAGACCTTGGCAGCTTAGGAGAATGGAACAAAAACATGTAAACATAGAAAAGGCCAGGAGTAAACTACCAAGATTAGAAAGACAATACACATCAAGTAGGGTTCATCAGAGTTGGAGATGGATAGGGCTAGAGTGAGGACAGAAGGCTGTCGAGATGGTGGAGGGAGGAGTCGATTGGATTGAGGCAGCAGGCAGGAAGCAAGCAGCCGGCTCTGCTAGCCCACGTATCCGTGTCCGATACTGTATCCAATACGGATACAGTACGGATACGTCACCGATACGTATCCACGGAGTATCCAGGAATTTACGAGCGAAAATAAAGAAAATAAAATTCGGATACGTCGTTGACTCGCCGGCGACACGCCGCGGACACGGCCTGGCCCATTACGCCGAAGCGTTTAACCTAGCCCGCGGCCGAGCCGACGAGCAAAGCCTCCACTGCACGGCGCCGCCACGCCCCCGAACACCTCCGCGCGCCACCGAACCGCCCTCGCTACCGCCGCCTCGGATACTCCCGCCGCCGCCGGAGCCACCGTCGGCGAAGCCCGAGACCTCCCGCGGACCGAAGTCCAGATCGAGCCGGTCGGCGCGTCGGCGACTCGGCGCTCGGCCGCAACCGACCCGGCGACCCCGCACCGGCGGCTTCCAGCGCAACGCGGAGCTGGACCCGGAGAGGCGGCTGTACCCCGGCGGCTCGCCGGCTCCTACTTTGACCCGCTCGGCCTGGCGACGGACCCGGAGAAGAAGGAGTGGCCAAGCGGCTGCAGCTGGCGGAGGTCCACGGACCACGGCTGCCTCCCCGTCCTCCACTGCTCCACGGACCACGGCTCCAGTCGCTGGACTCCTCGCCGGCGTCTACTCCAAGCCCAAGGTCGAATTTCTTTCCATTCGCATTCTCCTTAATTCCTCGCTCACTGCTCCATACATTACCTGCTGCTACAAATGAAATGAATTAATCCTGCTGGTGCTAGTTAGACGCATAAAACAGGGTGCTCTAGCTAAGGGTCCTGGAGATTGCAGAATTGAAGATTGAAGCATAGCTAAGGCCCAATTTATTAGAGCTAAATTGCATAGCTAAGGCCCAATTTATTAGAGCTCTGTTGTTCCTGGCTCTGTTGTGGAGAAACTATTTGGGTCTGAATCTCATGATCTGACATGATGTTAGCTAGCTTCAAGTGGGTTCAATTTTTCACAGTGTATTGCTTCTAGCTTCTAGATGACATGATGTTCAGTGTATTGTTGTAATTTAGGTTACGGTATTTCAAAGTTTTAGGTGTAAGAATTTAGAAATGTGCACATGAATCATCAAGGTATGTACATCATCCTCTTTAATTTTTTTAAACTACAATATGTATTATATTTATTTTATATTAAAAATACATAGACGTATCCCCGTATCGGTGTTTTTAGGAATTGACGAATCCACGTATCTGTATCGACCCGATATGTATCCACGTATCCCTATCCGTGCGGCTTAGGCAGCCGGCGGTGCGAGTTGCTCACGCTGGCATCAGGTGCCCGCACCGCACGACGGAGAACGGGAGATGTGCCCGCAATTACATCACATGGCAATGCAATCCGATTACGGCCGGAAATCACCGCAACAAACAGACATCAAGTCTACAGCAAGTTTATCATACCACGGAAGCATGTGATAGCTGAATACCAAAATTGCTAGTATTTCATATAATCCGACCACTCCCAGCAGGGGCGGAGCTGGGCCCCGGGCACCCAGGGCCCAGGCCCGGGGCGTGGCTTTTTTTTATAGCTATTGTCCATAATTTTTTAGCCGGTCAGCCCAGGGCCCAGGCCGAGGCAGCCAGCCTGACCTAGTGCCCAGTCCACCGCCGGAAAGCCACCCGCCTGGCCGCCACTACGCCTCCCTGCCCGCAGCCCGCCGGCCGCCGCCCGCCGGCGACGTCCCTCCGTAGCACCGCCCCCTGTCCGTCCCCGATCCCCCCGCTCAGTCCCCCGCCTTCCGCCGGCCCCCGGCCCCCCGGCCCCGCCTTCCGCCGGCGGCCGGCCCGCCCCCGCCCGCCTCCGCCAGGACTGGCCGCCGCCGTGCCCCTGCGCCCGCGGCCCCGCCCAGGCGCCCAGGCACTGGCCCCGCTCCCCACCCCGGCGCCCCTGGCCCAGTCTGCCTCGGCGCCTCGCCCCGCTCGCCCCCGCCGGCCGCCGCCGTCGGCGTGGTGCGCCCGTGCCGCTGTGCGGGTGCGGGCCCTGCGGCGTGCTTCTGTGGTGCGCCCCGCCGACCGCCGGTCCGCCGCCCCGGGCTCCCCTTTGCTCCGCCCCCCTGCTCCCCAAGCAGTCCTGTCCCCAAGTCCCCGTGAACACCGCCGCCGCGCTCCCCCACGCTCTGCTCTACGCCTCTACCTCCGCCCATCTGCTCGGCTGCTCCCAATCGTGCAGTCCACCGCCGCCGACGAAAGCATTGACCAAGACACCAAGTCCTTCACTCGTTCACCGAGTTCGCTCTACAGGTAAACCCTAGGTCTGCTGGGAGGGTTATGGGAGGCACCGATGAAGCAAACAATTGATTTGGTACTCTTTTGTATTTCGTACTGTTCTTTGTAGTTTTTGTCATGTTTTATCTATTTTGTTGGATCGTTAAGCATTGAGTTCAAATTCTAAATTTATTGTGCAGTTGAGCCATATTTTGTATGTTTTCGTATGGGGTATATTTTGAGGTAGTTATAGCCTTATAGATGCTAAGTTTTTCTCTCGCGCTGAAAAAAGAAATTTTGGCCCGGGGCTTGCCCCAATCCTGGCTCCGCCACTGACTCCCAGCACAGCACAAGCGGCTTGCCTGTAATAAACTGGACGCCATCCACTGCAGCACATAAAATCACAAAATTTAGCATTTGCGCGCGGCCGCAGCAGACCCAAACCCTCAAGCCACACAAATCGAGTAGACATGTCGAGACCTTATCCACACAAACAACTCGGGGAGAAAGAAAAGAAAAAACACAGAAAATCTAACATTACCGGAGGAACCACCGATCCGATGACCGTTCGTGGAGACGAAGCAGCAGAAGACGCTGCTGCGATCAACCAACGAGGGAAAGCAGCTTTGAGAGCGCACCGGGAGGGATTCGAAATGGATGAGGCAAAGGGATTCCGAGATGCGGATGGGGAGAACAGATTACCGCGGAAAGGGGAATGAATATTGGGATCGCGTGAGGCTGCCGCGGAGGAGGAATCTAGAAGGGGGAGGGCAGAAGAGCGCCGGTGGAGTGAAGGAGTCCGCTTGCCTCGAGGAACTGAAGACGAAACGGACTAACGAAACGGGCCCAAAAGCCCAGGTATGCTCGCAAATCATAATGGGCCGTGGGCTATGGGCTTTCTGGCCCATAAGTTCTTTCAGCCCATGAACTTTTCCAGTCTCAAGAGTTCAGGAAATAAATAGTTATGCAGGATCAAGGAAATAGAAATGGTACGTTAGGTTGATGATTGTAGAACATCTCGAATCATAGAAATGCACTGGAGGATAGCGGGCTTCGCTGCGCCGTCGTACTTTCTCCGTCCACATATGTAAAGCGTGCATGGAATTTAAGATTCAATCTTGACAAACAATTAAACCAATAATATTAAATTATATAACACAAAAGTGATACCATTTGAAAATATGTTGAATATGAATCCAATGATACCACTTTTGTGTCATATAATTCAATATTATTGATTTAATTATTTATCAAAATTAAACCTTAAATTCCGACACATCTTAACGGTACTGTTGATTTTTTTCTTTTATCTCGTGCCCAGTGTCATGTTGTCGACATCAACACTAGTATCATCTTGCGCCTTTACCTTCAGCGTATGCTCCATCATCTATGTCGTCTATCTTCAAGGAGCAGTACTTATAAGAACAATGTTGGAAGAACAAGCATGGAGTGCATATGTAGACGGAATGATGCATTATGTATTGTAAGATAATCACCAATAAGATTTATTCTTGGATGTTAAACATTGTATCTTGTGATGCGAAATACAAGCTAGGAATCACTCGTAGGTATCGTCTTGGAAATCCTATGACTTTTCCACAACTTGGTGTTGCGGTGTCTCGGAGAAGTTCTTGAATTTATTAGGACAACAGGTGTTAATCTAAAAAGACAATGTGCTAAACAGGACAACTCTCTTGTCATCTCTGGTTAAGTGGAAGATAAACATAGTTGAAACAGTTGCATGCCATATGGACGTCACATCTTTAATAAACGCCAGACTCAATGATCTTGACAACAGAAGAATCACCAATCTACTCGTGAAAATACAAATCTGTCGACTGAACAATCATAGTTGACTGCAAATTTTATCTCGTACTCTTTCCTTGGTGCGCCTACCAGTTTCCGTCTATTACATAGTTCATAGGTACTAAGAATCAGCTTGGATTTAAAAAAGCTCACAATATTGTGCTTAGAGGGTTCGACACATCTCTCGGTTTACTTTTAAAGAGCCACATACAGCTCTCGGTTCGTCATTCTGTGGAACTTTAATAGAATGTGCATCCAGAGCTAAGTTCAATATTATAAACAAAGAACAAAATTTTACGGTGCCTTTGATATGATAATATTTCCAAGAAAGAACTGCATGCATACATACCTCATCCGTAGTTCCCATCAAAACGTGAACACCTTTTACGGCTAACATCAGTGAACAAAATATAAACTCATATAGATAGTTATGCATATTACTTACCTGCATCGTGTCATAAGAATGCCACTTCGACGGGTCAGAGCCATCACGTGGGAACATGACCGCTAAAACTGTCACTAGGGGGCTATACATAGCAATTAACCAGCAGAAGAGGACGCATAAAGTGAACTAACAGCATTTGCGTGATGGAAACTCCCATAAAATTCGTCAGTCCACATGGGGTGCTACGCAATCCTGGGTTCATTAACCATTAGCGTTTTAACCTCTATTACGTTCTAGACTCAATCACAAAGTAATATAGATTTATAAAAGGTCTTAGACCCTCTTCCTCTAAAAAACTAACATGATAGGAGGGGCTACCCTCACTCTTATAAGTTATGTTCACCCTATGTCCACAATCGATGTGGAACTACATCCAACAAATCTCTCCTCACACATTAGTCACATATGAGCTCATTAACACCAGCGCCAACCATGACCTACAACCATGAGGTCTTCAAGATTTATATCCGGTACTTAGACTCTAATACCACTTATTACGAAATCTCGAACCTGATTAATCATAAAGTAACATAGACTTATCCTCTCTCAGATTTGCCTGATAGCAGGCCCGACAGATGCCTCTCGTCGCGGTTGCATCACCTCCTATGGCACACTGCAGGCATGATGGATGGCTATTGTGTAGGCCAGGCGTGAGACTCCCCTATAGTAGGCCAGAGACGCGATTGGTTCATTGTCGCGGTAAGCAACACAGGGCCCCACTTACGTCACGGCTCTGAGACGCTGTAGCATGGTTCAGTAGGTCGATTACGTCACGGCTCTGAGACGCTGTAGGATGGTTCAGTAGGTCGAATATATAATAGGTGACATACGTCATCTATTTGTGTTATAATGGAGATAAATTTGCTACCGTATTTGAGATAGAGCTAACTGGACAGAGAGCCAAGACTGCCAAATTTTCAAACACGACGCCGCGTGGTTCCTCCAATCAGCGACATAACTCACTCCACCAAAAATTTACTATCGCACCAGATGCTGCTCCATGAACTGATTGCCCATGTTGGTGGCTTCCCAATAATTCAGCGTCCAGCCTTTTCTGAATTCTGACAGTAAAATTTACTGCACTCTGTAGATATCAGAGTAAAATTTACGCAAGGTGTTGGTGGTCTCTCTCTGACCACTCTTGTAGCCAACCACATGGTAGTACACTCCTCCATACTACTACTAGTAGTTGTAGCTTGCTATACGGTGATAAGAAAATGGAACACTGCTCGCATGTTGCTGGTTGGTCCCTTTTCGTGGGTTTGTTTTATACATGTCACATGCTACTGGTTCAGGAATTCGTAAGTCAAGATCCCGGCCGAACAGCTACACAGTAGGGTGCACTGTTGTGACCGATGCCATCTGGTTGACAAGATGCCATAGGTCTGCGTTCGCTCTCTCCGGTCTCTGCTCAGAGTCTCACTCAGGTTTTAACTTCGAAAACTAGCAGCGCTAAGAGCAACCCACCATCCTATATTTTATTAATATTTTATAATAAGTATCATAATATTTTTAACGGCTATCTTTTGCAATAGATATATTTTGAACCGTGCTTTTTCACAACGGTTATTTTTTCGAAAGACTATTTTGACCTGATATAATCAACCATTAAATTATCAAATCATTGAATGTTTGGATGACAATTGAAGCGTGCACTTCAACAATGATAGTAACATGGCTTACTAGATTCCTAGCTTCTTCCCAGTACATATACTGATCGAATCAGCTTAGTGCACACGTTGCTAGTAACTTAACAGTCTGCAGATGTTAAATGCCATATGTATCTAGGTTATACACCACCTAATGTTGACAGCGCCAAAAGTAAATGACAACAAACAAGGGAAGCGATTACACATCATTTAGGTTATGCACCACCCGATCAAGTTCTGCAATGACAACAAACAACGATCAATTCCCTCAACACATAATTGGGATACACATCTGCGGGATCTTCTTGCAGGCATTGCGACAGCTGAGACTGCAACCCTCCGAACCATCCAAGCATGCATCCAATTAGCGAATTCACACTGAAGGCCACCGCCAAAGTTGCATAATCGTCAAATACTCACAAATATATAAACTGATACACATACCGAACAAATCAACAGCTGACAACATGAACAGAACCAAGAGGTACGTACCAAAACGCATAATCTACAGGGCGCTAGCTCACGCGCAAGCAAATACTAGCACTAAACGGAAGTAGTTGCGGGTACCAATTCAAGCTTGGCACAACAACCAAACTCTAAATGTATACTACCAGTTAAGCACAGTACAGGATAATCGGTAACCAAATTCATCACACCAAGCAACGCGAATCCCAAATTTAACGAGCAGCCTAATCAGAGATGACAGAGATGATGAGGTCGCACGCATTTCCGCATTGCTCTTTTTTAGTTTCTTAGTTATTATTATTTTGGGGGGTTTTGCGGCGGTGTGCTCACCTCGGCGACCTCGACGACGCCGGCCTGGTCGAAGAGCTGCGCGAGCCGCTCGCTGTCGACGTCGTACGGCAGGTTGCCGACGTACACCTTGGCCTCTTCGGGCGGCTCCGCCGCGTACTCCCCCTCCTCACCCGCGGCCGCCACCACGGGCTCCTCCTCCACGACTCCTTCCTCCTGCACTGGCTCCTCGGATTCCTCCGTCTCGGCCCAGTCGAGGCTCGCCAATATATATAGCACAGAACTGTATTAGCCAATATCATCTCTACCTGCGTCCTCAGCTCGTTCACTGCATTCCCGAACTGTATCCACACAGTCTAATCCCTCTCCGCCCATCCACACAGTCCTCCTCGAACGCGACGGCCGCCACGGCGCCCACACGGAGCCCCGCCAGGAGGTCCGCGCGGAGGAGAACCCGGCCAGATCTGCGCGAACGGGACGACGCCGGGGAAGAGCTGTGGACGGACAACGCTGGGGACGAGCTGCGGAGGGTCGATGGCAGGGAGGAGCTGCCGACGGACGAGCTGCAGAGGGGGGAAGAGGTGTGGAGGAGAATGGCGGGGACGAGCTGCGGAGGTCTCCGGGAGCGGCAGTTGCTGTTTGCAGAACCGGAAAAATGGGGATTGAGGGAGGGACGATACAGAACGGGATGCGAGAGGGAACCGTGTAGAGAAGCTGCTGGAGCACGTTTTTGTGGGTTTGAGCTAAAATTTGACTATACAGAATTGGATAGGGATGCTGCTGTGGATGCTCTAACACCAAAAGTTGTGCGGTATCCCGAGTTACAGGCAAGTCTACTGGCTTCAGGACAAGGAGAGTCAGGGCTCAAAAGGAGATAAATCGTACTGCGAGCTAGTTTGTGCAATCTTGCTTGAGTCCTTGACCTGAAAAAAGGGTAGAAAAGAGCTCCTGTGGCATGGATGATTGGATGATGAATGAGTGCTCTGGTGATCATGGCAGTCTTCAATTAACGTCCTGCACATTCAGCTTGCAGAGTATCATGACAAATACATTGGTCTGGAATGGGAATTGCAGTAGGGATCTGGAGTAAGAATTTATAATGCAGACGAAACAAGCATGCAACATTGCAGTGGGGAAACTGGGGCCAGTTTAACCCACCTTGATGAAACATTCATTCTTGCACAATTGGTTGTCCTAACCAAAGATTCCTGCGCTTCAATGCACCACCTTTAAGTTCAACATTCATGGATTTACCTATGTAATACAGGTGATAATTATGCTATGATGCGCATGCGACCGTGCGCCAAATTGAGGAGCTAGCTAATGCGAGGACGACAGTACTTAGGAGCTTTGTGGCTCAAGCCAAGTACAAATGTACAATTGTACCAGGATCTCACATCAATTGCCAAATAAACGTACACCATTGGTGGCCAGGCAATCAAGTACACTGGTCCAAAACCATTTCTTTCTCCAATTGCCAAAGAAAAACAAAGTGCGCAACAGACAGTTATCCATCTAGCCAGACAAAAGATAAGCAGGGTCCCCCTCTAATTATCCAGGGGAAAAACAAGTGCGGAAAGAAAATACTGGCACACTGATCATCATTCCACAAGAGGAAAAAAAACAAGTTAACGGCCGTGAAGCATCATCCCCCAGTCCTCTTGAACCAATTGAGATAACAAAATACAGACAGATGTACGGCACAACATTACAAAGATCTAGCAGCCATTCGTGAAAAATGATACATTAAACACAAGATCCCAAGAAGCCAAGCAGGCCCCTACACGAATCAATTTCCTACTGAGTACAGAGTACAGAGCAGCCAAGAAATAGATGGCCAGGAGAGGAGAGACAACAAGATCTTGCATCAGTAGCCGTTGCGGTGGGAACCCCACATGCGCGCCACAACAAGGCCACTGCCTCCGCCACATGGCATGGCAGTGGCAGCATCATGCCGTGCCAAGCACCACATGGTCCTTTGTTTCCCAGTACTGACACCTCCCTAACCACGAGATTAGAAACCCCAACGGCTACTTCCCCACTTGCTTGGGCCAGTCTCCCTCCTTTGGCGGGAAATGCCAGAGCCCTGGCTCCCGTCCCACATGCGTCTGAGGCTAAGACTAATCTGGACTAAGAAAAGAATTAGAGAAAAATGGTACAAGCTACTGAACTGAATCTGACAATGCCGACGGACGTCGGAGATTACGCCGGGGATGGTTGGGATGTTGGGTCGGCAGAGGACGGGATGTCCGGGCCGACGCGGCAGCCCTCGAGCATGAACACCACGTCGCCCATCGCCGGACGATCCAGCGGGTCAGGGGCGGTGCAGAGCAGGCCGACCTTGATCCCCAGCAGGAACTCCTCCCACTCTGATGACTCCGGGTCAAGCTCCAGCAGGCCCGGCTCAAGCAGCTCGGCCACCGCCCCGCGCTGCAGTTGTCTTTTCACCCACTTCACAATGTCCTCGTCCTCGCCGGCGAACATACCGGGGCGCCGGCCAGTGAGCAGTTCCAGTAACACAATGCCGAAGCTGTAGACATCACCTTCACGTGTAGCTTGTCCAGCGGTCGCTGCATCCGGGGCGACATAGCCAAGCGAACCAACCGGTGTTGTAGCTGATGTTGAGGCAACAGCTGCGGCTGCGGCAGCACCCGCAGTCACCACCATTGGCTCCAGCCCAAAATCAGACAGGTGTGGCTCGAAGTCAGCATCAAAGAGGATGTTTTTGTGGCTTGATATCTCCATGGATGACACCGGACTGGTGGAGGAATGCAAGGCCGCGGGAGACACCGAGGGCAATGAGGTGCCTCATTGGCCAATTGAGGATGTGGCCGTCTTGGTGAGACGCTTCTTGGAGCAACGTGGCGAGGTTGCCGTTGGGCATGTAGTCATAGACCAGCAGTCGAACATCTGGTGGCGGCCCGGCATAGTAGCCACGGAGGACAGTGAGGTTTCTGTGCTTCACCCTGCCTAGAGACTCGGCTTCTTTCCTGAACGAGCCCTCCTCGATCACCACGGCACCATCGGATGAGGTAGAAGGAAGCCGTAAGATAGCCAGCACGGTGCCTTCACTGTAACAAGCCTTGAACATGAGACCATGGCGGCCACGGCTAAGCACATTCTCCTCGTCGAACTGCCGCGTTGCCTCTGCTGTATCTGCATAGGTGATCCTGGAATTAAACATGATCAGCTTTGGCTGGCTCACACCATTCTCGGTGCTTGTGCCGCTCGACCCACTGCCTCGTCCAGGGCTCCGCCGCTTCTTCTTGACACCATCACGCCTCTCAACGAACCGGCGCCTCCACCACAGCAAGCTGAACACGCAGCAGCAACAGAACAACACAAGGAGCAGCGCCGCGGCAGCCACTGCACCAATCAGCAGAGCCAGGCGCTGCAGCCTCTGTCGCCTCCGGTGCCGCCGGTATTCACTGCATTCGCTCTCCAGTGGCGGACCACACAAGTCTGGGTTGGAAGCAAATGCTGAGGGGGTGCTAAAGCGGGAGCCGACCATTGCCGGTATCTCGCCGGTAAGGTCATTGTGTGACACATTGAATGAAAAAAGGCCTGGAACCTGAGCCAATGAAGCAGGGATGCTGCCCGTAATATTGTTGGACGACAGATCAAGTGTCTGCAGCTTCGAGAGGTTGGCGAGAGAGGCTGGTATCTCGCCGCCAAGATGGTTGTCATCAAGCTTGAGAGTGACAAGTGACGAGCAGTTGGAGATCTCTGGTGGTATCTTGCTGGATATCTGATTGTGGCTGAGGTCAAGCTCCTCCAATTCGCCAAGGCGCGAGAGATCACTCGGGATTGGGCCAGTCAGATGGTTGCCACTGAGGTCAAGCACGGTGAGGTTGGAGCAATTGGCGAGCTCCGGGGGCACCTCCCCAGAGATGCGGTTGTGGGAGGCCGAGAGCACCTGGAGTGATGCCATGTACCCGTAGGTGGCCGGGATTGACCCCGAGAAAGAATTGACCGAGATGTTGAGGTGACGCAGACTCCACAGACTGCTGAAACCTTCAGGAACATCGCCCGAGAACGAGTTGTCGGCGAGGGATACATGCTGCAGCTGCGGCAACCCAAAAAGCTCTGCCGGGAGATTGCCCGAGAGGTTCTTCTGACAAGAGAGGTCAAGAACTCGCAGGTTCAGCAGGTTGCCAATGGTCGACGGAATGCGGCCTGAGAAGGCATTGCCGCTCAAATTTAAACTCTGGAGACCGGCCAGATTGCCAATGGCAGGAGGAATCTCACCGGCGAGCTTGTTATCAGAGAGGTTCAGGAATGTCAGGTTGCCCAGCAGGAAGAGCTCACTAGGCAGGCCACCGGCGAGCCGGTTCTTCGGTATGGACAATGTTTCCAGCCAAGAGAGATTCCCCAAAGTGGCCGGAATCTGGCCGGCGAAAGAGTTCCTACCAAGATACACCTCTCTGAGCCGCCGGAGACCGCCAAGAGCGGCAGGCAGCTCGCCGGAGAAGCGGTTGTCCTCGAGATCAAGCACCTGGAGCGCGCCGCACCTGCCAATCTCCGGAGGCACTTTGCCAGTGAGAGCGTTGCCGCCAAGGCGCAGTTCCTGGAGGGCAGTGAGCTGCCCGACCGCCGCCGGCACATCGCCGGTGAATGCATTGCCTGAGAGGTCGAGCACCGTCAAGCCCTGAGCCTCGACGAGCCATGTCGGGAACGGACCGGCCAGCTTGTTGCCACTCAAGTCCACGACTTGGAGATCCTTGCCGAGCCCACCCTGCAAGTCCACCTGAGAAAACTCGTTGCCGCCGAGCTGCACGATACGCAGCGACGAGTTCCGCTCGACGCCGAACGCCGCGGCCGGGATGGCGCCGGAGAGCCGGTTCCGCGACACCGAAAGAATCTGCAGCGATGGTATCGCTGCGACCGCGGCCGGCAGGATGCCGCGGAGGGCGTTCCCCTGCAGGCTCAGGTGGAGCAGCGTCGAGCAGTTGGCCAACGCCGACGGGATGGTCCCTTCAAGAAGGTTACCGTCCAGCCAAAGGTAATGCAGGTCCTGCAAGGTCCCCAGCGACGCCGGCACAGTCCCCCGGAGGCGATTGAACGAGAGGTTGAAGAACTGGAGGTTGGTCGCCGAGGAGCTGATGTTCGCCGGGATGGTGCTGGAGAAGGCATTGGAGGAGAGGTCAAGGTACCTCAGGCTGGGAGGAAACGACGCAGGGACGGGTCCGGACAGGAGGTTGCCGGAGACGTCGAATGTTTGGAGGTTGGTGAGGTTGGAGAGGAAGGACTGGGGGATGGGGCCGGAGAGGGAGTTGTACTGGAGGAAGACGGCGCGGAGGGAGGAGACGCGGGAGAGGGACGCCGGGATGGCACCGGAAAGCGAGTTGGACCGGAGGCTGAGCCTCTCGAGGTATGCGAGCGAGGCGAGCGCCGGGGAGATGGAGCCAGAGAGGCGGAGCCGCGGGAGGAGCAGCTCAACGACGCGGCCTGTGCCGCCGGACGCGCACGCGACGCCGCGCCAGGAGCAGGGCGCGGACGGCGAGGACGCATCCCACCCGGACATGGCGGCGTAGGGGTCGCGCAGCCCGCGCCGGAACGCGAGGAGAGCGTCGATCTCCGCCTGCACCTCCGCCGTGCGCGCCACCGGCGGCGACGACGCCGGCGCGGGGGGCGTCGCCGCCCGCGCGACAGCCGCCACCATGACAAGCAGGAACAGCAGCCGAGGCGGCGGCATCGCGTGAGCCAGAGGGAGAAAGAGAAACCTCCTTTGCCTCGCGGACATTTAGCTTGACGGCTTTGGCATTTAGGCTTTCATGGAGAGGGAGGGAGGGAGGAGCGAGAGGGGGTGCGTTTGCGTTTGCATTTGCAGGGGAGGGAGAGGAGAGGGGTGGGGAGAAAAAGAGCGGTTTGGTTGCGAGGTTTTGGACGGGTTTGGGTGGGCTTCGAGGCAGTTTTTTTACTCGCGTGTGTGCGCGTTTTTTATGCAGCTCTTTTGTTTTTCCTCCCCCTCTCTCTCCTCTCTCTCATCACACTGGAATGGCTGGCGTTAAAAGCTGGTGGAGAGAAGAGAGAGGAGAGAGAGCGAGTGGTGAGGCGCGCTTTATGAGGTGTTTTAGTTAACGTTAAGCGCGCTTTTACGAGCGCGACGACAGGCTGTCACGGCAGTGAATGCCTTTTTCACTACTGGAGAAAGGCTCGCACTGACGTAAGACGCCGACAGGTGGGGCCTGATGGCAAAGGCTGGACGCAGGTGTCAGTGGATAGTGTGAGCTGTGGGCCCGGTGAGTGGGCTGCATCGGTTTCATTTGTAACAAGATTTTGCTCGTGGAATAGAGCAGATGGGATGGAGGGAAATTTTGTTTAGGAGCATAGGGACCGAGGAGCGAGTGCTACTGCTGTGCCACGTAGGCGGTGCTCCCTGGGCAAAGGCATGTTTAGGCCAGGGATGCTTGCCTGCCTGCACTGACGACTTTGTTGCTAAACTTTCATGTGTTAAGGAGTAAGATGTTAGTTAGCACTACAAGTATTTACTACCGGGGGCGGTAATTCACGACTAACCGCGTTAATCACTGATCGCTCGCGATTACTTCCATCAGTCTACATGTAATACTTTTTTCTTGGAACAGTTATTCCATGTAAGTGGTCTTCTTTTTCTTTGATACAGCTATACCATATAGAGATCTTTTGTCTTTTCTTGTATTTTCTTGTATGACGTGGTCCCCTCTACTCATCAATGTATGAATGTCATGTTCTCTTTTTTTCCTTTATTTCAATTTATTGCATGCATGTATGTTGACTTTCAAGCAAAAAATTATACAAAATCCAAAAAAATTTAAACTATTCTCTCCAAGAATTAGAGCTTTTCACAAGAAGAATGTCAGCTTTTAATTTTCCTTTCAAAATTAAACTTCCAACTTAGACAATTGGAGCTTTCAACTTGAAAAACTCAAGCTTTTCACCTTAAAAGTTTAGATCATGAGATTTAGATATAGTTATGATGATTTATCAAATCCAATTTGTTTAGGTGCAGTTATGAAGATTATCGGCTCTGATATATTTAGTACAGTTATGAAGATCTATCAATTGTGGTCCACTAATAATAAAAGAGTTCATCAAATTAACGATCAAATGTTTTGCTTTTTTGTGAGAATTTCTAGCCTCTCTCTTTTTTCTATTGTATTATGCTTTTAGTATATAGTAGATATCAAGGTATTGAAGCCGAACCAATCAGCTTACAAAAAGATAGGAAAATAATAAGCATGAGAGAATTGTTTATATACCATGGAATAACTCGTGGTTCATGATTTGCCATCGAAGAAACGAAAATTGCTTATATGCCACTTGTTTTTCCATCATCTCTGTTATCTTTCCTTTTGAGTAAAAGGACGTTATTACCCCTTGTTAGTGGTGCAGCTTGGCCCTTTTGCTACACAGCTATGCGCAAGCTGCTGTGGAGATGGCTAGGGTGCAAGCTGCTCTGCTCCTGCCCTTCTTCTGCTGTATGGTTGGGCACACATGATGCTACAGTCTATCTTTCTCACATTCTTCCTTTTTTGACATGACCAATTTGCACATATCCGCACACGTGACAAGCAAACACCAAGCTGTCGATGGATGGAAGTAGCAGGGGGCGTGTCCTCGCTATGGCCGTGGATGTGAGCAGGAGGGAGCGTGGCTTTTGCTTTGGCTGAACAAGGGATCAAGAGGCGAGCAGGAGGCGCGTTATGGCCGTCGACGGGAGCGCAGGAAGGGGGAGGAGGGACAATGTGGCTATTGACGGGAGCGGCAGGGGGCGCGCCCTGCTTGGAGAAGAGCATCGCAGCAGCCTGCGTGGAGGAGAGCATTCCTGCACCGCCATGGTGGAGGATGCAAGGCCGTGATCGCAGCCCTCGAGCTTGCCTGCCAAGTTGTCGAGAGGAGCTAACACCATGGATCCCAGATGCAAAGCTGCAAGATGGGGAGCGAAGGCATGGGAGAGCCCTTTCACGGCCTCCGCTGTCCCTTAAGGGATGTCCCTTAACGAGATAACAATGATGACAAATAACAAAGAAGTTGGTAAAAACTAGTGGCATATAAACAATTTTCAGTTTTTCAATGGCAAATCATCAAACCATTAGTTTTTCAATGGAAAATCATGGAACATGAGTTTTTCAATGGTATCTAAGCAATTCTCTCCAAAAAATTGTCAAAATGTGGCTAGTTTCGGCAGAACCAACTATAACAACGAGAAAATTGAAAGTCAAAACACATACGCTCTCTACTAAGGATCAAAATTGGTTCCAGCCAGTGAAGGCCTGACCGCGGAGCAAATCACCATATTCGAAGACAACGCCTTCAAGAAAGAGAGGATGCACATATGTCAACATTGCCGGATCTAATTAATGAAAGCTAGATTGAGGATGTTCACCCTAAAAAGTAGGTACAGTGCACCGAGACACCGCCATATCCTTGTTGCCGAATCCAACTGGTGTAGGTCAGATTGTCAGCATCGAAGATAATGTCTTCAATAAGAGGATAATACATGTACCTTGTTATTACCGAATTTAACCAATGAATACCAAATTAAGGGTTTTCACCCTGAAAAATATGAACCGGTGCTCGAAGATGTCTAAAATCCTCGTAGCTAGATCCAACCAATAAATATCAAATTGTCATTCGCACACAAGATCTCCTAGGCCATCATCAAAAACCACCGTGAGCTCCTCACAGCCGCATCACCCCACCGCCTAAGAGTGCCATGCCACCCGACGCTTTCGTGCCGCGCAACGCTAATATCACCCCATAAGAGCAACGAGGGAAAGAAAAACAGATGGGCCAGAACAAAAGAGGAGAGCCTGTCACCGCCGGTGGTCGGCTGGTGGCCGCTTCCAGCAACCGCGAGGAAACAAGATGAATCGGCTAACTCCTGAGGAGAAATCCTAATATTGGCCTCTCAGCCGCACGCGGACGGTCAGGAGCCTTTTTCGATGGTCAATCTTATTGATGGACAGATAGCCGGCCTGAAGAGAATGATTGTGATGGAGCTACATTTACCAGCTTTTTTCAGCTGTAGTTTTTACCAGTGCTGGCCAAATGGAATTCGTAAAAAAAAGATTGGTCAGATGGAAGACTGAGATCATCAAAAGGAGCCCATATAGCCGATCTACGAGGATTTTATTAAAGAATACAAGTACTATTAAAGAATACAAGTACTATACGTTATATCCTTTTATAAATGAACGCAAGGCGACGAATTTCAAGGACATGAAAGCAATAACGGCAGTAAGTACTGAAGAGCAACTGAAAATAGGACGAGTAGTGGTGGCAATGCAGAACCATGTGTGCTGTTACACTCTAGAAAGGGAGTGTACACTACACCTTGGAGCCAAGGCAGCTAGACTTACCACCTATCTATACAGCATTGAATTGCTGCACTTGCTATCCGGCAGAGCTCGCCTTTGACATTGCCACACTCCTACTATCATTGCCCGAGTTCTTTTACCTAGCCTGTAAGAACCTAGTCCTGGCACTGCAAACTGTGGTTCACAGCTGGATAGACAATGCTCATGAATCAAATTTTCGTTGAAAGTGTAACCTCGGCTCTCTTTTCCCTCCCCCTCTTGATCTACAGAACACAATTGTACAATAAAACATCATGAAGTTAGCACACGACTTACAGATTTCATATCCTAATCTCCCCGTGCCAGCGTGGCATCCGTGTTTCAGATTTAACTTTTGAGCCCTTTTTGTAGCGAGCAGCAAATGGGATGGAGTACTGCATCTCGTTGCAGGTACCACTGCAGTTGTACGCTACCAAATCTCCCAAAGATGTGCTTTCTTACCAGCTGCTGATATCAAATCCAAAGTAAGTTAAGCATGGTACTACTGCAGCGAAGCACCGGAGCATAGTATAGGAGAGGAGTACCAGGATTCTATCTGCTTGATGCCGGTGAGAAAAGAGGCTTACACTGATCTCTATTTAACTCCTAACCAAAAGCACATGTGCGCACCACCGTGAGGCGCGTCTCCGCAAATCTCTCTCTCTCTTTTTGCCCGAATCTTTGTACTAAAAAAGACTGTGTAACGTTGCGTTCGATGTTTTCAACTCTCAATTAATCAAAGCACCTATGTTTATGTGAAGACATTGTTTTCCTCGACATAAAACTTCTCCATACAAGTACAGTACTAGATTACTGTTATTAAGTACTGCTAGTAAGTGCCAGTAGTTTCACATACTAATTAGTGCCAAATTTTACTGGTGGTGAAAATTACCATTTGCCATGACCGACGGTACCAGATAGCGCTGCTGCTGAAATCAGATCATCTGACAAGTACTAGCAGTAGTAGTACGACAAGATAGTGGAGGGTCCAATAATTCATCAAACGGCCAAATGGGCGCGACCTGCCACTGACACGGGAGCAACAGCCAAGCAGTGTCAGCTTTACTCGCCCTCACTGTGTGTGCGCGGTGTGCTCCTTCTCTCTGCAAAAAATTCGGTAATAAGAGAAAAACAATGCTCGAATGGGACCAGTAGATATGAACCTGGTAAGCTTTTAACATGCTATCCCAGGTCTCCACCATACCTTGTTTCATGGAACAAAGCTGCTCAATACTAGTGAAATGTTACCGTGCTGTTCAGCCCAAAACATTGTTTAATACTACTACTAGTAGTAGTGATACATTCAAAGGGATTAAGATTAAGAGTGCATCTAAGAAACAAGTTTATTTTGGATTTAAAACGGTGGCGAGGTCTCCATTTGGTGAATTAGGCCACGACAGCTTATTTGGATTGTGAAGTCATAATCTGGATACTACTGTAATTATGTTGGAGAAAAAGACAATAAATGTCGAGTCGTGTATGTACATGCTTGTATGAATCACACCGAAACGTAACAGAGCTCACGCCATTTGCACTATTGAAACCTTGGTGTTGGATGAGTCTTCACACACTCTAAGTGGAGGCCTTGCGTGCCCATTAATGGCCAAATATGAGTAGCAGTGGCGGCTAGCTTCCAACTCCCAGCTGAAACGCAGACGAGCAGGAAAAGGAAGAAGAGGTTTTGGTTGCGTTTTGCTCGTCATTTTGCGACCCCTGAAGAATAAATCAATGAAGACTAGTGCCCGTGCCATGACCGTCCAAAACGGCAGAACTTGGACCTGCTCACACCTAACACACACATCGCTCTCACGCTCATCAACCAAAACTGGGTTCTGTGTCTAATTTCTCTCCTCCTGTCTCTTAAAAAAGAGCTTTTTGGGCGCTATATGGGGTGACATCCCTCCAAAAATCAATGCTGTTGCTTTCAAAAGAAAAAAAAATCAAAGGTGTTGGAAATGGAAGCTGGAATTTAATCTGAACTGAATGGCCCATACTGACAGCTTCGTCCATACTCATAGTAGTGCTCACATTCCTTTGTTTTTTCCCGCCTACTCTAGGAGTGCTAGTGCTAGTACTAGTAAATGTGTACGTGATCGAGACTTGGAGAGCACATCCCGCTCAATTCGGCAGTACGATTCCTTTACGCTCTGTTCACCAATTTCATGTCTCTGCTCTATCGGCATCTCGCCATCACTTGTTACTAGTTATTTCACTTCAGTTCACGGATTCCAGGTACCAGCTTCCGGCAACGTCACCACACTCCTATAAAGTAAGTACTGGTACAGCACTTGAAACAAGCAGCCGAACAACAAACTCCCTAATGGAACGGCGGTCAGTGCGAGTTTCTTTGAGTTCCATGGATCCCCACCACCTGAGCAAGAAAGTCCAGCTCTCATGGTGTCTGCGGGCCAGTGCGTTGAGCTAGTGGCTAAGTTGCACACGCTATGATGCCGGCCCGGGGAAAGAACAAGAACAATAAGTCTATTAAGAAGTGTACTACTAAACAAGACTTGGAGTAGCTGAAGCTGCGAGTAGGTGGTGGGCGTGAACACATGTCCGGAAGGGAGGATTGGCCGGGCAAAGACAAGGAGCGTGTCCCTCCTCGTGGATCCATGGATGATGGGTGTGCTTCATCAGTCGTGAAGCCGGTATTTGGACACAAAGGAGGTTAAAAGGACAATGACCTATAAGAGATCTAATGCAACAATATATCAAGTTTCAAGTATATAATTGATACCAAAACATAGCAACATATATCTGACAATACAAAAGAAAACTATATTTCTATAAGTTTAAATTTAGTTGTGTGACTATCAAGTCATTCAACAAGTTGAAAGTCTCATCGAAGGTGATCTTTGCAGTGATTGGTTCGTAAAAAGGAATTTATTGCTATTATTTTCGTCTCCATTCTTGAACCATAACAAAATCGGAGAAAAACATATACTAAATTAGATTTCTAATCTCACCACATCTAATTAATAAACTAATTCATTGTCTTCTTTGTAAGTATATCGTATAACCAGACTGGTAATATGTAGTAAATTGTACTAATTAACTAGTAGTCGTCTATTTATAGGTGTACCTGATCAAGTCTAGCAGCGGTGTTCACCGGACGACGAACAGCCAGTTGGCAGTGCGATAGTACCTTACCCTAATGTCGCTGGTGGGCGATAAGAGCGATCCGATCGAGTTGAGACGAGACTTGGCACCTGAAATTATATCTTATCTGATTGTCGGTGGCTTCTAATGCCTCGTACAAAAGACATGACATGTATTGGGCTTTCAGTGCACTGCTATTAGACCTGAGAAGTAGCAGGCTAGCAGCTAACAATTAACCAACTGATACTCTCTTTTTTTCTTGTCAAGCAATCTAATTAATACGTACTTAGTAGTACTAATACTTCCTGAAAGTCTAAAGGGGGCGACTCGATAGGGAGGTCTGGCCCCTGCTTGCCGCCCCTTGTCTCCGCCTCCGTGCTTTCTGACCAAACACCTCTCATTTCCGGGCCAAGTGAGGAGCATGAGTGCTGTGGGTTGGTAGTTTGCTATCACTTCCATCAGCTCAGCTCGGCTTTCTTTTGCTAGTGAAAAGGGCTATCTATGCCTTGCGCTTGATGTTCTATTGAGTACTTTTACTTTAGTCTTGAGAGGATGCTGACCTGATTACTGTTGTAATGAGTGTTCTAAAAATGGGAAAGGGAAAGGGTAAGTAGCTTGGGATAGGTTGGTGACATCGTAGGACTTCATGTGGGCTAATGCTCTTGCACCTATCAAAGTCTCTTCAGAGTTCGCCCTGTAGCCTTGTATGGCTGTACTCTTGCCAGGCTCCCACCTCCCAGCCAGGGACGGCGCCAGCGTAGGGCCGAGCAAGGGCAGCCGCGTCTGCTCCCCGCGATCAAAGCAGGGTACGCCCCTACCTGTGCACCACCCACGAGGAGTCCGGGACGACAGACGCCATGGCTGGTTAGAGCTGGAGCTCGAAGGCAAGTTTTCCCACGTGGGCCTTCACAAGTGAAATGGATTAGTTCAAAGGCCCATTGGCCAGCCGGTAGTGCCCAGCCTCATGCCTGCCCAAATTCCCTAAATCTACCAAATCCAATCCCTAACTCAGTAACTCACGTCTCTCTCTCTCTCTCTCTCGAGCCTTTCAGCCGAAGAGAAGCGAAGAGCGGAGATCGAGGCCGCAACAGCCACTAGAAGGGGGGTGGCGCTCCCCCTGGCAACCAGGCTACACGACGACAGCAGCTCCGTAGCTCCAAGTTGACCGAGAGATATTTGCAAAAATCGATGACAAAAGAGTCGCACAATATTTTCATGCCGTGAACAACTGCAGAGGCCATCTAGCTCGATCACCTCGTATTTCTCGTAAAACTACAACTCAGTGATGTACTCTTAGAGTAATACGTTTCTAATTAAATAAAAATGAGTTCACATGTCATGTATGTAGTTTTTACGACCTCTATGTCGTGGTTTATGTTTGCGGTGTTGTATTACATGGATCTTGAGAATTTAAATCTATCTTAAACCATTTTGTTATGTTAAATGTAGTTGCGTCGTGTTTTCAATTTTTTAATCAGCATATTTCGTCCCTGTAAACTTCAAACTCTGGCTCCGCCACTGCTTCCAGCTGTGAATCTACCACAGTCCTAGTGTAAAAGAGAAACACGAAGGCACATGATCCAAACCATTCGATCTGCCTGGAATAGAAAGCATTTCTCAATTCAGCTGACCAGGGACTAGTACTGGCCTCTAAAGGTAGAATCCTGGCTCGAACGTATATACATAAAGCAGCGACAACAAATAATTCAAAGCTAAGTGAAAGATCGCTTCCGAGAGTAACCGTAGCAAATAACTCGAAGCTAGTTGAAAGATTGAATCTATCTTTATATGCTAAAAGTAGAATACAATAGAAAAAATAGAGAAAGACTAAAAATTCTCACAAAAAGGTAAAACATCCGATCGTTAATTTAGTGGACCCTCTTATTATTAGTAGACCACAACCGATAGATCTTCATAACTGCACCTAAATATGGACGTGTCGTTGGCCATGCCGTGCAAGGAGCTCTCCCGGCTAGGTGTTGCAGAGTCAGCCTCCACGGCTGCACCATGGCTTAAATATGTCCATCAAAATGCTACTGCACATCCAGTACTCAACTATGTCAGTGTGTATCGTGCTTTACAATCGGAAATACAACCCTTATAAGTATATTCAGATTAGGCCCAATTACATAAGTTACAGAACGCAACATTTTAACCTCCATGACGTCGCATTTACATGGAAATATTTTACATGCCCGGCTTGTGCATTCTGGCCAGAAGACAAGTGTGTGGCGTTTTTCACTGGACACAAGGAATGCTTGAGTGAACTGAGCCATTTCGTAGATACTATAATACAAATGGAATGATGGCATAGCGAGAACGAGGGTAGTCTTCAAACTTTTGAAGGTACCATTTATGAGTTTGTACTGCTGCAAAAGACAGGTTGGTTATCTGCACCAAAATGAGAGTTTAGTCTGCCGAAATGAAAGAAACACTGGATACAATAATCACATGTTAGACAGAACAAAGACTTCAGTTGGTGCAAAAAGTCAGTGAGGCGTACCACAAAAATGAACAGGAACCACACCGAAATATCTGATCCACCACTAGCTATCAACATGCCCAAATATATGACCTACAAAACCAAAACAGCAATAAATGTTGATGTGATGATAATTTAAAACCCATAAGAGTTCTATTCGCCAGCAACCCAGCACCCAGTTTGAAAAAAAAAGACAATTATGTTAAAGGCTCATTTAGTTACTCGACGAAAGTGGAATATTTGTAAGTTTCCTGATGATATATTATTTCATCACATTTAAGCTATGTACAGAATGCTTGCGTCTCCATGTAAGGCTGGTCACTCCTGAAGGGAAATTCATACGGTGAAGTGCCACTCTGCGTGTGCAAACTAGGCTGGCACAATGGGAAACAGAACAAATTAGAGAAGTCTGCAGTGACATTGAAAAGCTTTGGTGTATAACTTGAATTCCAGCATAAGCAACAGAAATGTTATCTGTTCTTCCACTCCTGCCAGGGATCAAAGCCAGATCAGGAGCTATGCACTCCCACGCTTCCACCAGTGGAAACCCATCCCAGCCCCCTCAAAAGGTTTTTTTCTCAACTAGCCTACTCTAAATATCATTAGTTTAGCAAGCCTACTCTAGGTATAATTAATTAGCAAAGTAAAAGGACCTTCTGCCATATTTGTCAGAAAAGTATGTGTAACATACTGAATATGAGAGAAGATCAGAGGCACTCACTAGTTCAGCAAGGTAATGAGGGCAAGACACACGACTAAACCAGTCACCACAAGGAATAACATATTCATCAGAATCTTTGTGCTCGCGCAATGATCCCTGTCAAAGTGGTAAACAGAAAGCGATGAAATCCAAAATATAACTAAATCTGCAAAAGTGCAGCCTAAAAGTTTGCAAGGACAAGATGCATAACAGTGCAGTTTCTTGCCTAAAGGAACAGAAAATATGCATACTGAATAATCTAATAAATATGATTTGACACTTCATGAAGAGCTCCTTGACCAAACAAGTTTCTATATTTTGGGATTTCTATTTCTACTGCCAGTGAACTCCACCCTATCAAGTCTCAAATAGCAAAAGAATTCCAACAAGCCATATCTTCAGGTTTTCACTAAACAAGTTTTACTAGCAGTTTCAACACATTGGAGATGCTTTATTTTTTAAATTTCTGCAGCTGATCTTTCAGAAAAATTAAATTCTGCAGCTGCTCATATATGTAAACATCCTGTTCACATTCACAAACAAGAAACCAACTAGCATATCACTATATCTAGGGTTCTAGGTTCATTACAAAGAAGCGGATACTTACAAGAATTGCATGGCAACGGCTCTGATGGAGGGATCCCCAAATGAATACAACAGCACCTATCCATTGGCACCACCCCAACTTTAGAAGAGGCTTTAGGAGAGATGACAAATCAATTTCCAGATCTGGCATCCTTGCACGGCCCTTTACTATGAACTCAGCTATTTGACCTCGAAGATAATCTGTTGCTTCAGCAAAACAAGAGCTAGCAAGAGATACAGGTGCAGCTGTGTAATAGCTGGCAGGAAAAACCATAAGTTAAACCAAAATGTTATACAAGAAAACGAAAGGCCAATGCAACGATCTTTGTGCAAAGAAATCCTTATGGAAATTTATCACAGTTAACATGAATGCATAATCCTCTACCTAATATCCACATTATGATAAAAAGGCAAGAACTTACAGAATTTACGGAAAAAGAAGTCAACTGTTAATCTTAATCCACAGTCAAGAATTTATGAACTACAATTACCAGTAATCAATTGGGCTATTGCTGTGGCAATTGGCATATCTTTTGGTAGCGTGAGGTCAAGGTCAGATCATCCAGTAAACTAAAGTATGCCTTATGTATGCCATCTACTTGCACATTTTGTGGATAAACTATATATACAAGCTGCAGAACTACAGAGAAGAACTGGCATAACAAGAAAACCTAATAGCAAAAGCATGTGAAATTACAACAGGAGGAGCAAAAGGAAGAAAAGGAGGAAATATTTAGCCAAGCTGGCATATTTTAGAAAGAACTATGCAACAGAAATCTAGAACAGAGTGAAAGTTAAGCAATATGGAGCTTACAATAGACCCGTCAGATATCCTACAATGTGCATGCGAGCTGAAGGGCTGTAGTGGAACACATTTTCAGTCTCATACAGGCGTCGCAGCACCTGAATTTCCATCAACAGAAGTACAAATACAGTCCGCCAGACACGATACTTGTGTCCCATGGTGCGTGACTGGACACTGCCAATAGAGAACGAATTTGACCCAACAAGATGGCTAGCAATTGTGGAGTAGCTCGATGGATCTGGCGATAATGGTGTCATTTTCATATATGCGTAGAACCATATTGCAAGCAGCAGGCTTGTTGTCACCACCACTCCCACCACATAAAAATGCAAGAAGTACTTTTGTGGAACGGTGAACCTCTGCAGTTTTAGAAAGATTAATTTGAGTTCCTGGTAATTATACAGAAGTTGATTCTGAGAGTATGAGACAAGTGTACCAGACATGCATTTAACTGTCAAATTTATCTCTTTTACACTAGCAAACAGTTGCCAAAAATAGATGTAAAACAGGTTAACTTCACAATCATCCTAATATCATGCAGTCATAATTCGTCTCAAACATCTAGTAGATCAAATAGTCTCTTAGTTGGAAGGTCGAACCAACCACACTCCTAATTACTAATGAACGAAATGCATACATTTAGTGCCACAGGTGGAGCTTCACGAGCTACCACTATATCGATTCAATAGAGAGCTCTTCCATCAAATGTCTTCATGAGCAGGGGCATTTTCATAACGTCCCACCTCCAATCCAAAGGAAGACACAGCAGCTTCTAAATTAACATGGAACAAGCTGCAAAGATTAATCTACCCACACTCTGCTTCCACTCATTCCAACGGATCTCTCTAATATAGTGTATCAAAAAGTTCAAAATCGATAACTTTACTAAGCCCAAATCCTCTCATGGCAGCAATCGAGTCGTGCATTATTCTCCAAAACCAACATCTCGTGACCAAGAAGACAATAGCAAATCAACGCGGATCAGATGCAAGCGAATAATCAACACAAAATGATGGGTGGGTTCGACGTCGAGTGGGATCCCGACGAGCTGCACGCGCATCATGCCGGTGGTCGCGCACCACCTCCCCGCTCGGGGCTCCAGCTTCGCCACCCACGCCCCGCGAAAGAGATAGCACAGGAGCTACCTGGTCCGGCCGAACAAGCCGCACCAGGACGTACTAGAGATGGAGGCAAGTTACAATCTTCGGGTCAACGCAGGAACCGAGGTGTCGCAACAACAACAACGGACCGGCCTTACCGCCTTAGAGGAAGAGGAGGAACTGGAGGACGCCGCGGAGGAGGAAGATGGCCTCACGGTCTTGCCCCGGGCGGCGAAGGCGGAAAGAAGGCGGTGGAGGAGGCGGCCGCCGGCGGCTGCGGGGATCGGCAGCGCGGCGGCGACGATGGGGAGGGTGGCGGCGAGCCACGCGAGGCATAGCAGAGGCTGTAGGGTGGGACCGCCCCCCGTCTCCATGGGAGGCAGCACTGGGATTGGCCGCCTGCGTTTGTGCGAAGGAAAGGGAATTGCGTTGCAGTGCGGTTCGTTTGCTTGCCGTGGCAGGGAGGTTTTCAGTTCCTTCCCGTGGTATAGATAGAGGTGATGAGATATTATCGTGTTCTTACGGAGATGCCACGACATTAGCTGATCATCTCCAGTGTTAACATTGGATAGTCGTAGTCCTCATCCGTTTAATGACTATGTGTAAAGGTAGTTTCAATACTTCATCTCAGTTATTTTTTAATCTACTAGACAAAAGATTTATATGATGAGATAATAATAAATAAGAGAAAGGAAAACTGTCTCTTAATTTAGATATGGCTCTTAGCAATGTAATCAATTTTTACTATCTATAAAATTTGAGTTGGTGACTCTGGTAATGGTGATGTCACACTCTTTCCTAACCAACTCTCTAACTCTCAACAAACTCTGCTAAATAGACTCTAATCTTTACGTAACTTTCAATAAACTCTGCTAAACATACTCTAATCTTTACGTTTTGAGTTGGTTTTTTACTCTGCTGAAATTTATTATCTTACTAAACAACAGAATTTAATATTTACGTTCTAAATTAACTGGCTTGCTGGTGTTGTTCCTTTCCCCACACATGTGCATAAATTTTGTTATACGTGTGCATATATGTTGTATGAGCACTCTACTATTAGATCCTTGTAAGACAAAACAGCATATTTTGTTATGGACTTATGGTTTTCATCAGAACATGATATGCTGTTCTACTATTTGAGATTCCGTCGCAATGCACGGACACCCTGCTAGTGTAAACTAATTCTTGAGTGATTTCGTGTAGCTCACACTCATACTACTATATACTAAAGTTATGCCACAAACATGCTATCATGTTAAAATAGTAGTATTAATCATAAAATGTAATAAATAAAAGTATGTTGGAGACAACACTAAGATACAAACTATTGAGAAGGTTGTATCTAAATAGTTATTTAATACAGTAAGATATAATTTAAGATACAATGTATTAATGTATTGGGAGTGTTCTAGTCAACTGTCATCGGTCCTTGCTATTTCCGGTTGGGTTACTGGGCAGTCCGGGAGGTGGCAGCTACGTGACGCCATCAGCAGCCAACGTACTCATCTTTAATGCCGTATAGTGTTCACAGCAGATCACGTGCTAATTTAATTCTGGGTCGCTAACTGCCCAACATCGACCCAGCAACTAGCCTATTGATGAATTTGTTGCTGAAGCCAAGACAGCTCATTTCGCTGGCTGCTGTGGCGAGTGGTGACCAGCTATATGTTGGTAATTTTCTTCCTCTAAAAGGAACACGGGGGCGGAGCTCTGTAACCCATTGAAGAGTTCTTGCCACGCTCTATTTAGTTTTGATCATGTGTGAAACAGGGGTACAGTTGCTGCGTTGCAGTCTTGCTACAATCAGCAGGTTTCTGTTTCTCTGTGTGAACAACCGGCCTGTCGTGTCAGGACAGAAGGCATATTATTAGCCTAAAAATATCGGGCCGACCGGGCCATCGTGGCGAACACTCCTGCGTTGTAACATGGGCCGAGGCAACCAGTGACCCAGCAATGGTAATATGGCATAGGCCACTCAGAGACTGATTCAGCTCGGGCTTGGAGCTGGAGAACGTTGTAGACCGTGGCCGCGTGCGTGGGTCAGGCCCACAGTGTGGCATCCCACCACCTGTCTTCGAAACTGCCCCGTTCTGAAGATTCACCAACGGGTTCTTCCTTCTTCTGCACTAGCCTGCTGTTCGACGACATTTCCTTGTGATAATTATGCGCGTTAGAACGTTGGATCGCGTCGCCGATGGAAGTCGATCAGCTGGTGCGGGATTCGGGCAGGGGATTGGCGAGACGCAGCCAGCACGGTGACGCTGCGATTTGCCGTTAGCACATACACTAACAGAATAGAAACTGCAGAGGAGAGCATTCTCTTGGCTCAGATTACTGAAAGTTGCACGCGGCTGCCAGAAGCCAGAACGGTGCTCGTGCCGCAACTGGCATCGCAGCGTGTCTAACCATTGCGGATTTGCCACGCACCCCATCCTCCTCCGATCCCCTCGTTTCTACGACTTGAGCGCATACGCAAGTATAATACCTTCGTGCACTTTCAGAAACTAAGCGCACACAGGGGTCACGAAATATACAACGAAACTAACAGAAGAAAAACACCGGTGTCACAAAATACAATAGAACCTCAGGACGTGAAAATTACAACGAAGCAGGAAATGGACGTGAAAATTGTCGAAGAATAGCACAATAGCTGCACCAAGATCACATAAACATCCACACCGGCGTCTCGGAAACAAATGAGCGTACAGGGATAAAGCAAACAACAATCAAACCTTGTACAGCACAGAAATTTGGGGAATTACTTAGATTGAGAAAACTGCAAGTTCATTTCACACAGTTATAAGCTACAAACATCTCCATCTCCACAAACCTAACCATTTCTTACACTACCACCAACGAGGATACATAGAACTTGCCTACTAGAATCAAAACCTAAGGGAGGACAGGGCATCCTTTTGTACAGATCCTAAACACCAAACACCCCTAGCAGACCTAAACCCAACCATCACGCCATCTCAAGCGGCGGCGACCTTGCGGGCCTTCTTGGCGGCCGGGGAACGGACGGTCTTGGGCTTCACCTTAGCCTTGGCAGCGGGTGACTTCTTGGGCTTCGCCACCACCTTCTTCTTCTCCGGCGCCTTGCGCTTCGTGCCCGCGGCGACCGCCTTCTTGGGCTTGGCGGCATCCTTCTTCTTGGGTTTGGCGGCGTCCTTGGCTGGCTTCGGCGCGGCCTTGGCGGTGACAGGCTTGGCCTTGGCCTTGGGTGAGTCCTTCTTGGCGGCGTCGGAGAGCTTGTAGGACGCCTTGACCTTAACGAGCTTGCCCTTGGAGGCGAACCCGCGAAGCTGGACGGAGAGCATCTTCTTGTAGTTGGCCGGAAGCGACGCGCCGTGCTTCTCCTCCATGTACTTGGCGATGGCGACCGAGCTCGAACCGGTCCTGTCCTTCAGCGCGGCGATCGCCTCCTTGATCATCTGTTGAGACCAAATTAAAAATCCAATCAGCCCCAATTCCATCGAAACCAACGAATCGCAAGTATGCAACAGGAACACAAGAGATTCAGAGGCCGCACCTCGAAGTAGGGAGGGTGGGAGGGGCCGGCGGAGGAAGCCTTCGGTTTGGCGGCGGAGGGCTTCGGCTTCGGTGCCGAGGCAGGCTTGGCGGTGCGGGACGCGGGCTTGGCCATGGCCGGCATCGTGGCTAACTGAAGCAGAGCTCTGAAACTTAAGAGTTGCGTACTCGCTTGCGATTTCGAAAAGGCACGACAGGTGGTAATAGGTTCGAGGGTCCGGGTCGAGACTGATTTATAACCTTGGAGGGGAGTGATCCGGGGCATGGCAATTCTGCGACCCCATTGGCTAGAGAGGGAGCGACACGGATCGCGATCCGCGAGAGGAGGGTCGAGCGAATCGCAGCCGTCAGATGGTGAGGAGGTGGGGGGCGCGAGGATCGGTGTGCGCCGCCCAGACCGGGAAGTGGATTTCTATCTCTCAAGAAAAACGCTGTGACGCGGGTCGGTGGACTATGTGCATGGTGGACCCGATGAATAGGCTAACTGGGCACGTTCTAGGCGTGCTAACACGATCCCCGGTGTTCCGTGGGACGAGTGTAGGGGAACAGTAAGAGGCTGTTGATTTGCGCGTGGTTACAGGCCTTGGGTTTCCGATCGGGATATGGGTGTACGTGGAATTCTCGAGAGCTTCCAATTTTTCTGAACTGCGGACCCAAGATATTCTACGGCGACAATACGGTGTGCGTTTCAAAACATTTCTAGAAAATACCATACATTACCCGCATCTCGACATGGGACGGGTATATCTATCACTGGAAAATATTTATTTTCACCCTAGTAAAACACAAAAGAAACAGCAACTTATTCCTCGTAGGTCTCCTACCTGAGAGGTTGTACGCGTTTGAAAACAATCAAACAATATACGTCGTTTAGCTTTTGACACGACCTCTATTGCATAAATTTAATCGTTATTTTTCAAATCAATATAATAAGCATAGAGAAGTGTAATTCTAAATAACTGTAGGACTTGTCAGACAAATACTGTATTGTTAATTTTTGTAAAAGCATAGAAATTTTTATCTTCTTTTCCAAATACATTTAAATGATAAAAGAATGGGTTGATTATTTTGATTTTAAAATTTTACATCAATTTTCAAAGCACATTAGATGGTGGCGATTTCTAGAGTCACAGGGCAACAAATCGACGCTTCGGTTTCTGTTTCTTTGAGGCTCACTTGTAGAGGACTTCTAGAGGGCTTATGGCTTCTTTTGGCCATAAGCCTACCAATAAGCTCTCTAGAAGGGTTAGTTTCTACATAGTTGCTATTTTAATCACCCTTATTTTTATGTAGATGGTAAAAAGTTGGGTATTCATTGTTTCCCAAGCTTATTTCTCACCACGTTACGAGTTTGCCCTCAATGTTCCAAGGAATTACCCGCAATTGTCCCTGAGAAGGGTAGGGCACTGCGCTGGGGGAGACGACGCGGGTGCACCCTCTGCACCTGCGTCACCCTCTGCACCCGCGTCGTCTCCCCCAGCGCAGTGCCCTACCCTTCCAGGTCCCGGAGCCACATCCACCTCGCCGTCCAGATCCACCACCTCCCGGCCGCCTCCCCCTCCTCCCGGCTCCTCCCCCGCCACGTGCCACCTCCCGGCTACCTCCCGCTGTCTCTCAGCCTCGTCCAGTGCCTCTGCCGCCTCCCCCGCTTCCGCCGTCTCCCCGCCTCCGCCATCTCCCCCGCCTCCCGACTACCACTGGCCGCCTCCCCCGCATCCATCGCCTCTTGCTGCCTCCCCCGCTTTCGTTGTCTCCCTCGCCTCCCCTACTGCCTCCCGTTGCTTCCGCCATTTCGGCCACCTCCACCGCCTTTCCCGCGTTCGCCGCCTCCCCTGCCTCCCGGTCGCCTCCGTCCCGCCTCCTCCGACCTCACAAATCCTCCCACGCCACTCTCCCTCCCGAGTTGGTTATTGCCGTCCCTCCATCCCGAGCAGGTCGCCGCCGCCGCCGAGTTGGTTGCCGTTGCCGAGCTGGTCACCGGCCGGCGTGTCCTCCGTGAGCCAGTCGGCGCCATCCTCCCTGAGCCAGTCCCCCGTGCCGGCCTCCCCTCGAGGGCCCTCCCCGACGGCCACCTCCGGCCCAACGCCGGCCAATAGGTCATTTGGAAATCTCGAGGTGACAAAAAAATTTCCTTTGTTTCTCAGTACTGGATTCCTTGAGCCACTATGATTCAAAAGAAATATGCATTCTACACATGAGTATTGTGATCTGTGATTCAAACTGTGAGAATTATAAGCAAAGTGTTGTACACATGAGTATTGTGATCTGTGATTGAAACTGTGAGTATTGTATGTGTGAGGGTATTTTCATTATGTGATTTGTGATTGAAACTGTGAGCATTGTATGTGTGAGGGTATTTCCATTTAAATTGTAATCTGTAATTGAAACTGTGAAATAGCAAAGTGTTGTATGTGATTGATTTTTCTTTAACATGAGCATTGTATGTGTGATTTTTCTTTAACATGAGCAAGCAATTCAAGAATAGATGGGAGACACTTTAAAAAGACGATAACATATGGAAGACATTGAACCAACATACCTCCGGGTTAGGAAGAGATGCTCTCATGGGTACTATTGAGGCTAGCGATGATTGGTGGGAGACAGAGATTAAGGTATGCTTGTTTTTATAGTATTTCAATTATTTATGTGTTATTTAAAAATTTTCTTTAGCACTCGTGTGGTCCTGTATTGAATTACAGAGATGTCCAGAGGATAAAATGAGAATACTTTTTGATACTCATAGTGTCACGAATGAACATGCAAGGGTACAAGGTGCAACATCTCAAGCTGCACCAGTAACTGTTGAAATTGAGGAAGAGGATGCAGGATCAGGCTGTGAAGGGTTAGGTTTTGATACCACACCTGTGGGTCGTAAGAGTGTGAAGAAGAGGACAATTGGCTATTCACCTAGTCCTGGACCATCAAAAAGGAGAGTTGACATTAATACTTCTAGTGTTATGCATCGCCAGTTAGACATATATGAAAAGAAAAGTCAAAATTCTGTGACATCTAGTGCTCCAATGACTACTAATCCCGTCAGAGCAGAGATTGTAGAGATGATGGCGTTGATGGAGAAGGATGGGGCCGAGGAATGCAGTGATGAGCATTTCTATGCTACACAACTCTTGAGACATAAAGAATGACGTGATTTCTTCATCACTTTGAAGACACCACGTGGAAGGCTAGCATGGCTCAAAAGGACATGGGAGGCGGAGCAAAAGAAGCATTAGGCGTAATGTTTGATTTGAACCATTGTTGCTTATGACTATAATATTTGCTTTGGACCTATTTGGTAATATGTAATGTCATTTGCTTTGGACCTATATTGGTAATGTGTAATGTCATTTGCTTTGGATCTATATTGTTATTTGTATTGTCAATTTCTTCTGAGTGATGTTGTTTTGCTTGTTATGGATATGTCATTGTAGCTTTGAACTTATATTATTCTATTTTGTTGTAAAAATGACAAATGACAGAAGATTCAGATGATGAATTCATCCCACTTCTTGCAATGGCATACATGTTAGAAACTAGCAGTCCGGCTCCAAGAAGGCTAAGGAAACTATTTTTCATGACAAGGATCCAGTGGGTTGAGTTGAAAATGAAGAATCCAAAAGAGTTCTACGCTATGTTCAGAATGAGGAAGTAAGTATTTCATATATTGCATGAGACCTTAGTGAACAACTATCAGTTAGAGTCAACTCCTTTCATGAGCTCTAGAGAGGTATTAGTACTCTTTTTATGGACATGTGGGTCACCTCAGTCTAATAGTAATGGCGCTGATAGATTTGAACATAGTGCATCTACTATTAGTGTCAAGTTTGGTGAGGTTTTGAAGTGCGTGGACCGCATGGCTGGTGATTACATCAAACCAAAAGATCCTGCTTTCACTGAAGTTCATCATAGACTTCATAAACCAATATTTTTTCCTCATTTCAATAATGCTATTGGAGCAATAGATGGAACACATATTCTTGTGACAATGCCGGCATGTCTTAAAGTGAGTCACACGAATATGCATGGTTATACTAGTCATAACATAATAGCAATATGTGATTTTGACATGAGGTTCACTTTCGTGGTTACTGGATGGCCCGGATCTGTTTATGACACGCGTGTATGGTCAGATGCTTTGGTTGAATATCCTAATTATCCACACCCTCCGGGAGGTAACAATCTTCTATGTGAATTTTATATGTTCAATTATCACTAATTGCTTTAAATTTGTGCTCATTTTCTTTAACTGTAGGAAAACACTATCTTGTTAATTCGGGATATCCAAACTGAATTGGCTATCTAGCACCATACAAGAGACAACGATACCACGTATCAGAATTTCAACTGGTAGTTCCGATTGGGATGAGGGAGATGTTCAACCATCGCCACTCATGACTAAGAAACGTCATCGAAAGGTCATTTGGTGTTCTCAAGATAAAATGATGTATTCTAGGATGCATACCAAGCTACCCAATTGAGAAGCAAAAAATGATAATCTCTACATGTATGTGTTTACATAATTTTGTTCATGATAGTGCTCTACGGGATGGGCATTTCGAGAGGGTTGAGCGAGAGGAGTATGTTCTACAATATGGGCCACCTCCTAATGGGATGGCAAATGCCGCGCCCGTAGATGATGGGGCTATGGGGCAAATACGCGATGCCATTGCTACGGGCTTGGTAGCGTGAGAGGGAATATCTACATGATGCGTTGTTATTCGTACTTTGTATCTTTTTTTGGACAAAAAATAGTGTGCTTCTATGTGCAAATTACTTCTTTTATGGCAGTTGAACAATTTTTATTTATGTTTTTCTATTTTTATATCTAATTTATGTGCTAAACTGCATAAAAAATATATAAAAATAATGTTAATATCATTCAAACAGCAAACAAACAAGACAAAGGGTATTACAGGCTTTCCACAATCCACCTCTGCTTATAAGCTCAAATCTCAGAAGCCGTCTAGAAGGGGATGGTGGAGCTTATCAGACTTCCCCACACCACAGCTTTCCCACACCATTAAGCCTAAGCTGGCTTATGCACAAGCCGAAGTCGTCTAGAAGGGGGCCTGAACCTGTTTTGTGTCAGTTGTGTATACACAGTTTTTACTCCATACAACGCAAACATCTGAATACTCGCAGAAAAACGTCATGCCTTTTGTTGCTAACCCAGTACTTGCAACAAACTCATAATAATAACCAATTTTCATATGAAAGAAAGAGGAAATTTCGGTCTAAATGACTTGGTCTACTAGCCTACCACACATTAAAGGTGATTGAAGTGCACACGTTCATTTGATGGTGGTGATAGTACAAGTGCAAAAGGCCAATCTATCATGGATGAGGGCTACGGGTTATGGACTGAGTGCCTATATCCGAAAAGGAGATTTTGAGCACAGTTCAATCTCACCGAGAAGGACGGTTCTAGGTTAAAGATCGCCCAAACTAAGGATCAACCACTTCGGAAAACAAAAATAGGAAAGTCACGAATTGCACTTCGTGGAATGTTAGAATTCTAAAGAATTGAAGATATGAGAGTAAGTGATAGAAGTTCTCCAGTTACAATATAGAAAGACACATGAATTTTCAATAGCAATTGCATGTACACTCTAATTGTCACATAAATAAAAAGAAATTACTAAAGGATATAATCTTGTGTTCACATGAATTTTCAATAGCAATTGCATGTACACTCTAATTGTCACATAAATAAAAAGAAATTACTAAAGGATATAATCTTGTGTTTAGAATCATCAGGAATTAAGGCGTATGAAAGCAATCCATAGAATGTTGGTAGCCTCGTTCCTCATTCATATGAACCAAAAAGCTTGTGTATGAAGAAGGATTTTATAAATTAAAATTATACAAAATGTATATGAAAAATTGAAAATCAGTCAAATCCTCCAATATAAAAAAAGCAAGTCTATAACGATCATGGGCCATGTAGAACAATATTTCCACGAGGTGTAATCACCATCCTCGTCAGTCTTTGCGGCAGCCACATGTCTCTCCAGATGTTGGTTTGTTTACCGTTCCTGATTCGCCAAATACAGCCACGTTTAAATGTTTGAACTCCTGCCAATATGCTCTACCAAGTAAATGATGAACCACCTTTTAAATGAGCCCGCAATAAATCTCCATTTGGATAGTATTTAGCTCTCAACACAGTTGTTCTGCAAAATGGCTAAATTGAAACGATGTAAATCTCTGAATCCCATACCACATCTCTTTTTCGGATTATGTAATTTTCTTCAGGTAAATCGGTGCATTTTCTTGTGGTCATCTTCGTCGACCCACTAGAACTGAGATATGGCATCTGTTATTCATTTACAAATAGTTTTCAGAATTTTGAATACCGACATCACATATGATGATATCGACTAAGCAACCGCTTTCAATAACACTTCCTTGCCTCCATTGCAGATCAGGTACAACAAGACAATTGTCTATTCAGATTAGTGTTGAAGTGGTGAAAACAATGTTAAATGGGGTCTTTTCAACGACGATGACGGCATCAATTTATGATGAAAGAATCTTCCTTTCTATCGGCTTTAGGAAGGCAATCTTTGAACATTGTCCTAGGGAATCTAATTTTATAGTGCATGAGTTAGCGAAACAAGCTACTGATTTACCAATTGTTTGGGTGGATGAGGAGGTTGATTTTTTTCATTCCCTTGTTCGTACATGATGTAATTATTCTATATCTAATAAATGTTGTCTGAGTTAAGAAAAATGTATCATGGGTGCACTGTGCACGTCTAAAAAAATGTCAATTTCTCCGTGGGAAAATCCGGTGGGCGGGTCGAGAGGAGCGTTTCTCATGCACGGAGCTGGTGGGGCATGGGATGTGGGCCGAATCACGAGTCTACCAAGACGTCCAGCATCAACAGCCCAGCCCAGCCCAGCCCAGTGCATAGTCTCCAGACGGGCTAGATCCAACGGTCCGTCCCTTCCCGTCCGTCTACGCGGCATACCCATCCCAAAACCCTCGCCCGATTAGGCTGTTTCCCCCCTCCCTGGAGAGAAAGCAAGGATGGCGGCGCTGCCGACGGCTAACCCGGGCGTCCGCCATGGCTGGAAGGGGACCGCCGCTTCGCGCCTGGAGCTGCCTCGTGCCGCCGCGGCGTCCGCGCCACACAGGTCGTCGTTATCTCTCTGGCTACTGTTTTTCAATTTGTATTACTAGCAAATGTGCCCGTGCGTTGCAACGGGAGAAACGGTTGTGGGGAGGGGACTAAGGTCGCTGCCGGCGTCGCAGAGCTGGCCGCCGGCGTCGTGGTCGAGGCGGAGGCGACTACGGCGGCGGGACCCGAGCTCGTCGCGGTCGGCAGAGGCGACGGCTCGCGCTGGCGTCGGTTCGTGTTGGGAGGAGGCGGCGGGAGGTCGGGTACGTGGCCGGAGGCGGGAGGTTGAGGACGTGGCCGGAGGCGGGAGGTCGAGGTCACGGCCGGGAGGCAGGAGCGGCACCGGAGGTTGACCGGGAGGTGGCGGAAGCGGCTTGGAGGCGGCGGAGATGGTGGGGAACGGCGGGAGGCAGGGGAGGCCGAACGCGTGGGTAGGCGGCCGGATCTGGCCGGATACGGCACGGGAGAGGCGGCGCGCGGCAGTGGTCGGCGGCGGGATGGGGGCGGCCGCGTCCAGCGGCGGGGGGAGGCGGAGGGAGGCGGAGGGAGGCGGCCTGCGGCTAGGGGAGGCGGGCCAGCGGCCGACGGCGGCGGGAGGCGGAGGGAGGCGGCGGGAGGAGGGGCCAGCGGCCGGCGGCGGCGGGAGCCGGCTGTCGGCGGGGGCGCGATGGGGGCTAGGGCAGGAGGGGCGTGCGGGTGGGGGAAAAACAGTGAGGAGGGGGGGTGCGGGTGGGACGGACGAAGAAATCGGGGGGTGCGGGTGGGACGGACGAAGAAATCGTCCGTCCTTTAATATTAGGGAGAGATTCTGGTCAATATATTGCACGACTTGATCGGCCACTCAACCCAGCTGAATTAAGTATGCTAGGCAGTGTGAATTGGTTTTTAATCTCTTTTGCTTACTCGTTCTGTCGATTTATAAAATCCGAACGAACAGCTCGGTCCATAATTCTTGATAACCGTGGGCGTCTAGAGTATTCTGTACGAATCTCAATTAAGGTTCCAGGAATTGGGTTATTGGATACTAGTTAGTGAGATCTGGGTGATACGCGATTAAAGAACAGCGAGAGTTGGATTAGTTATAATTTATAAACTTGGACCTCAGAATAATTAATAATGTATTAAAGTGTGAGTGTTAAATTAAGGATAACGACGTGAGTCCTGTCACATTAGTTCGGAACAGACATGTCAAATGCTGTTTGGCATGAAAACTATCTTAGTGCGAAGAAAAATGTGGCCTTCTTTTTAGTGAATGAAGCACATGTTAGAGTAGCAATACCAACCTGTTTCCTGATGTAGAGACACTTGTTGGTAGGTAACTCAAGATGGTTCCATAGTCTTAGTAATTTGCACTTGTTTTATTCAAGATGGCCTGTTTCTTTCTGACTTCTTGATAAGCCCTACAATATGTACAGCTTGTCATCATGATTCTTCAGGATTTCAATCCTTTTGATATGAGTAACTTTCCTTGCCATTATTTCAAGGACTGGGGGCATGGGTTTTTTAGCCCTCTTCTTTTGAGAAACTGGTTTTTAGCTCATTTATCCTGTCTATATTCAGCTTTACTTCCAAAAGCAACACACTAAGACCAAAAGGTGCTTGTACAGGATTAGTAGAGGGAAGTTTGCAGTGGCAGCCATCCCTCTAGATGATTATCTTCCGATGCGAAGTACTGAAGTGAAAAATCGGTAACTTGTTTAGCTCGAGAAGAAAGCATTGGTTCCTTGTTTTATTCATTTGATCATAGATTTGCTAGTATTTTTTTGATTGGTGCCATTGAGCAAACTTTTTACTTGGATGAAGTTTGGCATATACCTCAAAGCTAACAACAATGAACTCTCTTTTGCACCTGAGATAATACTGACTCAATTAATTTGTGGTTTCCCCCTTCTATTTCTGAACTGCCTCAGTTTAAAAGTTCAGATGTGCTGAAAACTTGTAGTTTCAATGTCACTGGCTGTAACGTGGAGCTAGTATTTCACGTGTCTAAATCCCCTTCCTGTAGGACTTTAGCAATCTTTGTTTGTTGAGTTAGGTCCAAGTAGAAAGGTATTATTTTGTAGACTAACGAAGATTGAAGTCAATTTGGCCCCTTTCGAGATTACGTACTACTATGGCAGCATGGGTACGGTCTTTAGGGCCAAATGCTTTACTAGCAGAACAAATGCTGGTCGTGTTCCTCCCTACCATTGGCTGAATTGGCTGATGCGTGGGAGGAATATAGCACATTAACTCTCCAAGCCACAGAGAAGTACAGATATGAAGTGAAATTTCTTGTATCAGAGACAAAGGAGGAAAATAATACTGATTAAAGATGAGAACAAAATCAAAATTGTTGAAACTTATGAAAGTGCTTGTGTGGATCGATCTTATTTCAACTGTCATCCATTTGTATAATTTTTAGATCAATGCCCATTTGTATAGTTCTTATAGTTCCGTACCTTGTACTAAATTGCCACATGTACATGTGTACACTCTGTAGTGAATGATGATGAGTCCAGGTCTAGCCCAGGAGTAATCATTTAGTTAATGGAGAAATATAGGATGTTCTTGTTATTTTCTTTATTAATTAAATTCTGTAAAAGTAACCTAGTTTTGGTCAATCATCCCTTCTTTCTGTAAGATACTGTAGTCAATTGTTGTAGCTAGGAGACTTTGAACTAAACTGTCTTGGCTGGAGAAGATATACAATTTGTTATATGCTTGGTTCATTCTGCTAAACGAAATGATGCTGATATAATCCTGGTGGTGAGAGTAACTGACGATTTTATTGGTTAGTAGTCACATGACTAACATGGACCTTACTGTTTTGCACGCAAGTATTTGACAACTTTGATATATATGTGCCGCACAGGTCTGATCCTTCTCTGTCTGTTTTGCAGGACATCAGCAGATGGTATCAAAAGCCTCAGACTAATCACAGCGGTCAAAACCCCCTATTTGCCAGATGGAAGATTTGATCTTGAAGCATATGATTCTTTGATAAACACGCAAATAGATGGTGGTGCTGAAGGTGTAATAGTTGGAGCAACAGCTGGAGAAGGTCACCTTATGAGCTGGGATGAACACATCATGCTCATCGGGCATACTGTTAACTGCTTTGGCACTAACATTAAGGTGATAGGCAACACTGGAAGTAACTCAACCAGAGAAGCTGTTCATGCGACAGAGCAGGGATTTGCTGTTGGCATGCATGCAGCTCTCCACATCAATCCTTACTATGGGAAGACCTCGACCGAAGGGTTGATCTCTCATTTCGAGGCTGTTCTCCCGATGGGTCCAACCATCATTTACAATGTGCCATCCAGGACTGGCCAGGATATACCTCCTCCAGTTATTGAGGCGGTTTCAGGTTATTCTAATATGGCAGGCGTGAAAGAATGTGTTGGACATGAGAGGGTTAAGTGCTACACTGACAAAGGTATAACAATATGGAGCGGTAATGATGATGAATGCCATGATTCAAGGTGGAAATATGGTGCAACTGGAGTTATGTCTGTAGCTAGCAACCTTGTTCCTGGTCTCATGCACAGTCTCATGTATGAAGGGAAGAATGCCATGCTGAATGAGAAGCTATTGCCTTTGATGAAATGGTTATTTTGCCAGCCAAATCCAATTGGTCTCAACACTGCCCTGGCTCAGCTCGGAGTGGTGAGGCCTGTTTTCAGATTACCATATGTTCCTCTTCCTCTTGAAAAGAGGGTTGAGTTTGTCCGGATTGTCGATGCTATTGGACGGGAGAACTTTGTGGGACAGAAAGAGGCGCGGGTTCTGGACGACGATGATTTTGTGTTGATCAGTAGGTATTAATAAGCTTGCTCGTTGTGTCCAATGTATGTTGACGAATAGCGGTAGTGGCGCAGTATGTTTATTTGCAGTTCTCTATTTAGACACTTCAGCACTTTTTTGTTCAGCACTCGTTGATCTTTTTTGTAATTGGATGTTTGGAACATATTTGGTTTCTTTGGACGATATAATGCCCGGTCTATTGAGAAATGAGAATAAGCTACGAGATGTACAGCTTTCTTGTGATCCTTAAATGTTATTCCTTCTAGATCTAGCAAACTATGCATATCGTAAATTATTTATACGGATCGATCCATCGACTCCTGGTTCTGAAATGTTGTTTTAAGTATTCTAGTCGGTTTTCTCCTCTTCCTCCTTATCTGCTGAGTTGCTCTTGGTGATGGACGCCACGAGGGAGAGTGGCGCCTGCTTCGCCCATCGCTTGATGTCGTGCACCCTCTTGCCGGCCTTCCTCCCCTTGCCGTGCGGCCTTGCCGCGCCGTTCTGCCGGTCCTTGGTGATGGCGATGGCCAGGTCGTTGGGGAACAACGAGCGCCAGACGAACGCGTGTAAGAGCGTCGACACGAGCAGCAGAGACACCATCGTCGTTGACATGAGGGAGAGGCTCAGCGCGAGCGCTCTGCTCATGAAGCATGGAACGGCCTCGGCGTACTTGACGGTGGCGAGCGACGCCGTGGTCATGGGGAACGTGTACGACCACCACGCTATGGAGAACCTGCGACGTCCACGGCGAATGATCAGTTGGTCGCGCCAATCGACGGCGTACGCAATCGAACGGTGCAAGAGTTTTGGGGATGTAGCGCTCACCGGAAGCCGCGGAAGAAGTTGATGCGCACGACGAGGGACATGTACAAGAAGAGCGCCATGAAGAAGAAGGTCCGCGCCACGGCGTCGAAGCTGCCGTATATCGCCGCCCACGCGAGGCTCGCGGCCGACGGCGTGGCGATGAACATGGAGTACACCGGGTGCAGCTCCATGGGCAGCGTCTCGTTGGTCGGCAGCCGCTGGTAGAGCGTGACGAACACGACGATGTAGTGCGCGAGCCCGATGGCCCAGAGGAACTTGCCGGCCTCCAACCAACCGATCCTTGCCGCCAGGATGGCCCCGACGAAGTTGCCGACCACCGAGAGGTGGGACGACGGGTTGGCCACCTTGCACAGCCTCCGCTTGCCGCCGGACAGCCACTGCCCGTATATCTTGAGCTCGAGCGCGAACAGCGGCGCGACGAACGCGCACCACACGGCCGGGTGCGTGCGCTCGGGCGCGAAGGCCCGGGGCAGGCCGATGGTGAGGAACATGGCGGCGATCCACGGCGTGAAGAAGAAGTTGACGCGGACGGGGTGGAAGAACTCGCGCCGGATGGCCTCGAAGTAGAAGACGCACTTGAGCGCGTAGGTGACGGACGTGGCGACGAGCACGGCGGTCGCGAGCAGCCACACCGCGACGTTGATCATGGGCGTGACGCGGAGGAACCGCATCGCGGGGCTCGCGGCCAGCGCACCCCACAGGATGGCCTGGCTGCCGAGGCCGAGGCAGACACCGAAGCAACCGATCGGGAACCGCAGCAGGAACGGCCACACTTCGTCCTTCGGCAACAGGATGTCCTCGTAGTCCTACAAGTAACAACTCTCTTGCATGATTTTTGCAGCAGTTGTAAGAGTTACACATGCACAGTATGTGTTGGATCACAAGATCGATCACTTACTCGGACTTCGTCGAGCTCGGGGCCGCGGAGCGCGGCGAAGTACCGGCCGGCCGGGACGCTCTTGTTGAGAGGGTCCTCGTCCGGCCTGCCGGCGGACTGTCCCTCGACGCGCGGCAGATCGACTTCATCGAGCTCCCTGATCCTCGACGGCAGCATCGAGTTCTGCTTGTTCAGCGTCGACTTAGTCCGGAACATGCTGAAGTCGCCCCTGCGCGCAGCGCCGTCTCCGCCGGCCTGGCCAAGGACGCCACTGTGGTTGAGCACCCCGAGGCTCTTGCCGCTGCGCGGGAGCGCGCGCTGCCCCCTGCCCCCGTTCCTTCCCCCTCTGTCCATGCCCAGCACCGTCACGCCGCTGCCGAGGGAGACCTGCCGGCTGAAGGCTCTCTGCGCCGTCGGCGGTCTCCTCTCGCCCCGGAGGTTGATCGGCCCGCTCATCGCCGACTGCCTCGCATCCTCGGGCTGCGCCGCGCGGATGTCTACCGTGTGGTGGCCATGGCCCGTCGATGACGATGGCTCGGCTGCCATCCCGCAGCTACGTACGTACGTTAGCTACTCACAGCAAGAAGGCGCGAGAAATGTTGGCAGCGTTTTTGTTCGGCGCCGATATAAAGCTCGAGACGCCCGGAGGAGGATGTCAACGTGAGTGGTGCTTTCACGTGTGGCGTCACCGCGTGCATGCATGGAGAGGCCATGAGCGCGAGAAGGGATTGCTGTCCGAGTGGTTGGTCGATGGGAAGGAGATGGCTTGCTAGCCATGCCTTTTGCTCGAAAGGAAGAAATCAATGGCGAAGTCACGAGCCGTGGAATCCAATGGGTGTGCTTCCGTCGTGCAGGTCATAAAATCTGCCGAAAAGTTGGGGTTTTGAAAGGAAGAGGTCGAGAAGAAACCGAAGGCTGCCTGCCTACTGTTCGAGTTGGGCATTTCGGCAAGAGTTCACGGGTGTGTTCCCAGCTTGCTACGCAAACCACAATAGTGGATAGGCAACTCTGACGAAGCAAAGCGACTCTGCCTCTACATACGATTACATAGGCAGTACCGGGAATAATGATTCTGCTTGGGTGCAATAAGGAAGTGATCCTAGCTTGCTTGGTTCGGAGGAGCGGATGTACACACACACTACCTAGGTTTTAAGTCCTCGAAGACTTGATTTTTGATTCCTATTTCCTCTCTATTACTAGGGAACTATATGTTCCTCCATCTTTTTGGCCCTTCGGGAAAAAAGAGATTCTGCTTAGGCGCAATAGAGTGTGTTTCAAAATGAAGCAAAAACGCATGTGTTTGTTGGTGTGATACAGATCAATTCAGCGACCATAAATGAACCCTCCTTAGCATGAAAAGTTCAGATTAGTTAAAAACATAAGCAAAACTGCCAGATAGGCCTGTAATTAAATAGGAGGTACAAGGTACCATCAAATCTGGTATGTTTCTCGTCACACAATTTTCTCAATCATCTTCCAGCATTTCTGAATGAAGATGCATACATGTAGTGCTGCAGTAGTTGTAGCTGTATCTATGGAATGGTACTTTGCCGGCCAAGGAAGAAAAACAACAAGAACAAGAAGTATTGTCTGCTGCTGCTGTTCTCTGCGTGGAGCAGTCCGCTGACGCCGCCCCTGATGTGCTGGCTGATTGAGCCGCTAGAGCCGCAAGTCTTCTTTCTGCTGCAGCTGCTCTTTTCTCTCTTTCATCGGCTAGTTTCCGTTGCCGTTCCTCCTAATTAACAGTAAATCTAGTTATAAATGTGTAATCATGTATGTGCTTTCAAAATACTAAAGATGTGCCTAGCCTAAGATCTTTGCTCTTTGAGCATACCAGCATTGAAATAGCAGTAGGCTGGGGCAGCTGATGCTTATGTTTCAGGCCGGGCACGGAAGCAGTTGGTTTGGCCATTTGGCCAAGTGAAGTAGTTCCTTTTACATCAGTTTGGGATTGTGATGCTTGCGCCTACAAATTGAAAGCATCAAGTGACAGAAATAAGAAGCAAAACGACAAACATGCCTATGAAAGACTGTAAATCCAACGATTAATTATGTTCACCAATGCAATTAATAGCAAGATATGGAAAGTATGAACTAATTAAACACCAGGAAGCAAAGCATCATACTCGGGGCAACCAGTGGACAGGCAACAATAAACACCAACAAACAGAGTATCACATTCATGTGCAACTTAGATGTATGATACGTATGCAATCAGATGCCCTCAGAAAAATTGTAGTTATGAAATCACTACTAACTTTTTCCATTTCCCTTGCTTTCTTTAATTTCTTCAGTTCCTTTGCTCTGGCTTTCTTCTTGGCATCCTTCTCTGCCTACAGTACAACTAGAGGTCAACTTACACAGCCCCTCTTCTGCTTCACTCAATGAGAACAAGAAAACTTTATTCAGGGCACATAAAACTCACCTGTTTCGCAGCTTGTGATTCTTCCATTTCCTTTGTTAATGCACTAGGCACATCAGCAGCGTGCCAATCCCATTTGTCAAGGTTGAGCGCCATAAATCTTCTGAATGTATTTCTGACTTCTTTGTCTGAAGCCAGCAGATAAGGTGTCTTTCCTCTTTCATCTTTGATGCAAGGATCCAAAACCCTGCTCAAGCAACTCCAGAGTTTGTTGAACATTGCCAGACTTTGCTGCCTCATGAAGAGGCGTAGTTTCATTATTAGACGATGGTATGGTTATTGCTTCATGCTTATTTGATAAGTCCAAACTTAAGGATGAGTCCGAAATAGATTCCTTGGGGCCCACGATTATTTCCTGCTTTGTTTCTGTACTTTGTTCAAAAACTTGTCACATTTTCCACATGGGGTAAGACTTCACCCATAACAGAGCATTCCGTCTCATGATAGAGCTGTGTTAGGTTATTGTAAACCCGTTTTGCTTCTTTCAAGGTGGGCCGATGAACAGTCAATGGGACTGGACGAATATCACATGCCTGCAATACCGATTGAGTCTTATCCCCATCAAAGAGCATCTGGCGGTTCTTTGATGGAGCATATATAAAGGCACAAACGCAGAGGTTAAAGTATGACTTCCAAGAAATTATTAATTCCTGAACTTCCTGCAATAAGACCGATAACAAAAAAAGAGAAAGAAAGGCAAGTAAACATGAGCCAATGTGGAAATTAGCCTTGTAATCAGCTGCTTATATCAACTAGCCTAGATTTCAAGTGAACAAGCACCAAAAATAACTTTTGCTCTGAAATGCATATCACCTTTTTCAACGCCACTTCATTATAGCGGCGAAGAGAAGAACCTGCTGAGTGTGCAACCTTTCCAGTAGCATCTTTTCCAGATTGCCTCTTTCCAGCCTTTGCCCTTACAACATACCTAACACATATATAGGTAAGAATTAGCATTTGTTACCAACATTAAGAAAGAAACAACATTGCCCATAAAAGTATTATTCAACAAAACAATAAATCCAACTAAGTTTTTCAGTTACAGAGATACAACTATGCCAACTGAAAGAATAGAAGTCATTATGCGAGACCAATATATGGGGCACAGAAGAGGAAGCAGGAAAGTAGGTTATCTTTTATATAAACAAGTATAGTAACCACTCTGACATGTTCATGTACCTGGATCATCCACAACAAAATGGTTTTTGAAGGGATTGTCCCGACAATGACAAATTGGAAAAAGAATTTCAAATCCTTTCTTTTGGCTCTTTTGTAATTACTGCTTCTCTATTTATTTTGTAGGATCATTTCCTACTGTTACACCTAAAAGAACAACTGTACAATTTTCTTCACAAGAAATATATATTATCATACAACATCAATGGTGTAACCAATGGACAGCCACGCCAGCACATCACCAAATGTTGTTATAAACCTCGATCTCGAGGTACTTTATCAAGTACAGGGCGTACATAATTCACCATGGATAGTTCATTAAAAAAAAAGGCTAACAAGTAAGCATGCATAAAATTTGAAACAGGCAATCTTGTTACCTATGAAATGTTTTCTGGGCTAAGATTGAGTTTCCATCAAAAACACATCCAGCAAAATGTCCACCACTTGTTAATATAATGATCCTCAAGTGTGATGCATTGCGAGGTTCACATGTTAGACGCTTCACTCTATTTATCATCTCATCCTCATGCACTAATGACATAGATCCGCAACTTTCCATCTGTCCAGATTTGCAGTCAAAAAATGGTTCTTCATGTTCTTTCAACAGTATGAATCGCCAGAAAGAAACTGTGTCACCGGAATTACAGCGATAATATAGTTTCTTCCTGAATTCGTCCTTCCCTTTAACTGAGAGCCCACGATCTGATGGAGGTACATTTTCAAGTTCGTCCTCTGAACCAGATACACTAGATACCTCCAAATCGTCAAAGAGAGAATCAGAATCAACTTTGTCCAAGTCTTCTTCCTTGATAATAGTTTTACCAGCAATGCTCAGCTTAACCTAAAGGGAATGTCAAAAATAGATGCGAGAGGATTAATGAGATGAGAAACATGTATCATATTAGGACTTTGAGAACGATATGCTACACACACCCCCACAGTAATTGGACTAAATGTAACAAATGCAGGAGGAGATTTATGCTTTTTTTTTATCCAAAGTCCATTTAAGAATTAACTGTGTTGCTCTTGAAGTATGTAGCAAGTAGAAAATTTCCATAGCATCTTCAGAGCATCAAGATAACTTTAAACTAAAATCGCCCTGAAGCTAAACTTTTGATTAAAAATAACTAATCACTTTAATCATTGAGTCACCAAAGTTAGTGAAGAACAAAAGGGAGAATGCGAAATGGACCAGCCATCGAAGGAATAAATATTTCCAGTTAGTAGGAAATGAACGGTGTGCCTTTTAGTTTGCAACACTTCGCTGTTGGTATGAGTGATCCCATGCCCATGGCTAAGAGCAATAAATATTTCCAGTTAGTAGGAAATGAACGGTGTGCCTTTTAGTTTGCAACACTTCGCTGTTGGTATGAGTGATCCCATGCCCATGGCTAAGAGCATCTCTAGCCCTTCCCCTAAATTTCTATAACTCCCTAAAAACTGAAATTTTAGGGAGTTAGACTCATCTAACCCTTCCCCTAAATTCCTATAACTCCCTAAAAAATGAGGATGGCCCCCTATACTCCCCTGCCTTCTGCTCAAATTTGAGGAAATAGCAACGCTCCCCTATCTTCTCCCTATCCGTCCATTTTTGCGCGGGAGGAACTTTCAGCTGTCAACCGTCTCCCGCCGCCGCCCCCTATCGTCAACTCCGGCGCCCTTTGCCGCCCCCTCCGCCGCAGGAATGGCTCCTGGCGCCCCGTCCGAAGCCGCCACCTGCCCCGCCTCCCGTGCTCGCCGCCTCCGACCTCGCCCGACGCCTCCCGTGCTCGCCGCCTCCCGTGCTCGCCCCCTCCGACCTCGCGGCCCGCAGCTCTGCCGGGTGGGCTCCGCCCGGGCCGGCCTCGCCGGCCTCCACCGCTCGCAGGCCCTCCGCCGCACCATGGCCTCCCGACGCGCGGCGAGGATCGGGAGGTCCTCATCGGAGCGCGTGAAGAGCGGGGCCACGGCGAGGGGGTGGAGGGAGGAGAGGAGACCGGGGAAGAGGGAGGCGGGGTGGTGGCCGTGGAGGGAGAGGAGGGCGGCGACCGACGAGGCGAAGCAGAGGCGGGGGAGGGGCGGCCGGGGCAGAGCAGAAGCGGCGGAGGGCGGCCGGGCCGACGAGGACCGAGCGGAGCCGGAGGGGAGGCGCGGGGCGAGGCGGAGCCGGAGGGGAGGCGCGGGGGAGGAGCCAGAGCGGGGAATGGGGAATGGGGAATTTGTGCTCTAGGGATTGAGCCCGTGCTCTGCCCTTTTTTATTTTGATTTTTTCTTTTTATTTTGATTGAGAAATAGCAAAGAAAAAATTATAGGGAGTTAAGTTTAGGGGAAGGACTAGGTGCAAACTTCTCTAACCCCTCAAATTTTAAGGAGTTAAATTTAGGGAGGTAGTATAGGGAGTTAAGTTTTAGGGGAAGGGCTAGAGATGCTCTAACGTGTGCAATAATGTAAGAGGAAGAACAACGAGAGTAGCTTGAATCCCATGAAATATCTGTATTCTGGTGCAAAATTTCAACATGTAAACAACCAACTTTTCCATGTCAAGTTTGTGAAGGCTATATCAGTTACTACAGGAAGATAACAAATAAGAGAAACTGGTGGCCATCTCATTTGAGGACTCTTCACTCTATCCTTGTCATCAGCGTAGGATACAATTGAAGCAGAGTTTCTAGTTCCCAAATCTATATTTTGGGGCTCCAGTACAATGATAATGTGTTATATTCTATTATGAGGCTATGATTAGCTGTTCTACCACTGAATGATGTGATCAATCTAAGAAGCTCAATTAATTAATTGTCTGCCAACATATAGCTACAGATTCCCGTATTTCCATCTACTGAAGAATGTGACCTATAATGAACACTAACAACTAAACAAAAGTTTACTCTTTTTCTTCAATCTATCTCCGTACATAGTATATTTCAAATTTCCTATAACCAAAGCGAGATGCAATGTGAAGTGAAATAGAAGGGTGCGGATAGATACGTTGAGGCGATGGAGGTCCGACTTGAAGTGCTCGCGCTGCTCCTGCAGCGACTCGAACACGGCGGCGCAGGTGTTGCACGTCCACCGGAACCCCGCGGCCTCCGAAGGTTGCTGCGGCCGCGGAGCCGGGTGGGAGGGTTCGGACGGTTCCGCTGGGGAAGGGGCCGAGGAGGGGTGAGCCCGGAGGAGGACGCACGAGTCGAAGAAGTCCGAGGGGAGGTCGAAGAGCGAGCGAGGAGGCCTCTTCTCCGGCGTCGCCGCCGCCATCTGGGAGGGGGAGGCCGTGGTTGTGGATCCGACGTTCTGTGCCGTGTCGTGGTTGTGAAAGGCTGCTAGGCCGCACGCTATGGGCGCCGTTTGATCAGAAATCGATGTAGAGAAGAATACACAAGTCGATCTTCCACGTTCGACTCGGGCACCAGGTTTTTCTTCCTAATTACTCTTGTTCTTTTTAAACTCAGGCGACCTTCACACCACGGAAAGTTAGTTTGGCCAAACAATCCTGAAGCTAAGAGTATCAAGTAGACAAGTACATCCGAGAGGATAAATCTCAACCTCGTCATATAGCCAAGCACCTATAGCACAAATTTAAGACTACGAGTACATTTTGCTTGGTCAATTTTACTTCATAAACTTTTAATGTCGGATCATTTTCCACTGATGCCGGTTTCAACATTGACTTTGCCCATATGGCCATCTTGTTAGCAGATTTTGTCACGTCAAAAGCTCTTCTGTTTCCCATATTCTTCCAACCACGTGAACCCACCGATACTTTTGTGGAGAGATGCAAAAGAGCATCCCATAAGAAACAGAGAGGGGAATGATGGCGGATCAAGGCAGAAGAGGAGATCATGGGAACAAGAGTGCATCAGACGGAGCAAACAATAGTAGCCAATGGTGGGTCAGCATGGTGAACGAGAGGGGGAGCCATGACAGCTGAATGCGAAATTAGTTAGTGCAAAGGGTTAGAGAGGGGTAGATGGTAAGTGAATTACAAGGCTAGGGATGTTGTGTTATCACCGAAGAGAGTTGTCAACGATATCCAGCGGCGAGAAAGGAACGCAATCGTGACATCATTTCGTGGGCAACTGGGGGACCTAAAATGCTCTAGCGACCTTTTGGCGCGGTGTTGGTGCTCCAACTCAAAAGAACTGATGACCCATTTGGATAGATGAGGAGATGAATGACAAATGAAGCTCTAAGACATCTATGGCGAGACACGTCGACAACAAGAATTTAGGGAATAGGTGCTACTATTACATTTTGGCATGTCCAATGACTAGCCTACTCACACATGGACAGTCGGAGGATGGGAATAAAAGGTTTAGATGATTTTATGTAGCCAGGAGGATTTTTTATGGTTTGATCATGTCATCATCTCTACAAGCCAAACGGTAAATTATAAGACATAATTGTCCATAATGTTAGTACAGTCAGTCAAGGACAATCTTAGTGGCTAAGTAACATCCTCTCCTTCTTCGAGATCGAGTTGGTAAACCTTCCACCCAACTCGATTTTCTTTTTGGCTGTCTTCGCCCATCTGTGCGAAGCCTTTGTCGGGACAACTCCGGACGTCGAGTCGTTCCAATATTTTTATACCCTCAAGGTGTCGATGGCCGGCCAAGTCCACAGCGCCTGCCGCTTCTCTCTTCGGGATGACGTCAAGGCGAGCTACATCCCTTTCTCCCCGAAGGACTCGTGGGGGAAATGGGCCTCCAATTGGGCCTTCTGCCATCGATCGACACATGACCCGGCGACAAGATGCGAGATCCCGGCCCAGCGGGACTTATGGAAGGACCGCCCTCGTCTTACGCGGAGGAGCAGGGCTATGAATGATCGCATCGCTGAGCTTCGTCGGGACGGCTTGACTGTCGTGCACGTTGTTGGTGACTTCATCACCCGTCGCATTGCGCCGCTTGGAACTCGAGGACTTCCAGGGTGGTCGGATGAAGTCGGCCTCTTACTGGCTAATGAAGGTACGTTTCCTTGCTTCTTGTCCTTGACAACTCAACTTGTTATTGGCATTTTTCCTTTCGCGTCCTTACGCCTTTCTATGCTGAAATAGCGGAAGTCCGGAGCCGAGTTGACGACCTTTTCAAGGCTCAGTGGGGTGACGACGGTGCCCGAGCTTCGCCTTGGGAGTCCCGAGCTCACCCGGAGATTGAGTCTCTTGCCTACCGGGAAGAGTTGACAAGAGCCACGATTATCTCGGTAAGCGTTTCCTCATTGATGTGGCGTACCCGGTTTTTAGGCCGGATAAACCCCTTTGTGTTTCCTGTACTGGTCCCATGATCAGTAGCCAGTACACACAAATAACTTGATAACATTGTCATACGATAACGGTTTATTACAAGAAAAGGCCATTAAGGTCCTTCTTACACAACACAGCCGGATGGCTGAAATTAAACAGCAGCGGAAGATAGTAAAACGTAGATAAAGCCCATTAATGTGCCAACCCAACAGGCAACTGACTGGGGGAGAACGCCCTAGCCCTCGTAGTCACTGTCGTCGTCGTCGTCGGAGAAGAGTTCTTCTTCTTCTGGCCAAATCAACAAGCCAGGTGAGTACATGGAATGTACTCGCAAGCAAATTCCCATAGGAGATTAATATGGCAGTATTCCATGCAAGGAATGATTCAAAGAAGTAGCTCTAGCCTAGGTTGCATGTTGTACGGAAAGGTAAGTTTTCAATTTAAATACGAATAGTAGATTCAAAGGCATTTTGAAATTCATAGTACTTTAAACATCTCATATCATCTCATGGAGTAGACACCGCTACTCAACTCTCTTCCTATTACCGTTAGCTCCATCTGCCGTTCGATGGCTCCATCTATCCTTGGATAGCTCCATCCATCGACTGACAGCTCCATCTATCCGGTAACTAGGTACTACATCACTAGCCCGTATGGTCTTACACCATTCGGCCAGTACGGCTGGTTTCCTTTCTCCTGCAATTCCTTGCCACTGCAGCGTGGCCTCAATTGCACGCTGTGGACACGTCATGCCCATGTCCTTAATCCCATTGCCCAGATTTTCACAACTAAAATTTAGTCTAACCAGGGTGTGGCCTTGCCAGTTCATGTCCATAACCGAGGACACGGCTATTCGAATAGTTTTTAACACTCTGCAGAGGTTGTACGGCTTTATCCACAAGATGTAAGTCCCCCTTGTTGCCAGGGCCCGACGAGCACACTTCACGAGGTGTGTCGGCAGGGTTATTACAACAAGGCTTTCACCCGCTTCCATATCAAAGCTGGACCCGCTAGATAAGATCTACCCAACTCCGTTTATGCCCAGGCAGCCTGACACCACAACCCGGAGTGGACTCACCTCTGTGTCGAACCTCTACCCACATACCGTGTAGAGATCCTCTAGAGGTAGTAACCTTCCTAGCACACTCTTCCTACTGCCCACGGATCCAGACTCTAATACTTGCCGGGTTAATACACCAAGTCCTTCCCATAAAGGCCATGTGGACGTACGGTGTGGAACTGGTTTAGCGGCACTTAGGTTCGGTCCTTATGTGATTCGAGCAAGACTCCATTCCATCTCCGTCAACCATGTAGCTTCTAGCTACTCCATCATCTCCCATAATACCCTTACATTTCCCACCCGAATCAAAATCATCCCCCACTTCCCTTTAGGGTTTCAAAAGCAATAGTAACTGTCGGCGTGTAGACACCTCTAGCGGTGGTCCGGTTGGACCCCCTTTGGGATTCGGCCGGGGGCGATATAGAGTTTTTCTTATGAGCCGGTGACGGATCGTGGGATAGATAATATTTGGCGCAAGGGACACAGGGATTTATCCAGGTTCAGGCCACCCGGAGGTGTAATACCCTACGTCCTGCTTTTTGAGTGTGTGTTTGTATTGATTCTATGGAGGTTACAAGGGTGTTCTTCCTTACAAGAGGCTGGCTTAGAGCCCTCCGACGATGTTCTATGGAAAGTGCTATATGTGGATCTGGATTCAGCCCTCGAAGCCCCTGATCTCACCTAGAGTCGTATGCTTCTCTATTTGCCAACCCTTTGCATGGCCTGGAAACTCCCCTTATATAGGCGAGGGTTCATCACAGCGGCCAAGGGTGACTTGGGTGCTAAGGAAACGCCCATTCCTCCATCTAATGCGCTGCGCCGATCCTCGCGCCATACGCCTCCCTGCCATGCCTTCGAACAGGGGCCCTGACATCTTTATGTCTAGCGGGCCCCGCGAGAGAGGACTTACCGGCGCTCTTCTGACCGAGTTGGCGGCACATCTGCTCCCGGGCCCCGGTGTCAGCGACCAAACGCGGGCCACGGGGCCCGCGGTGATTTGACCCAAAGGGGCAAAAGGGGCTGACAGCGACGCGGGCGCGCGGGGCGGCACGCCTGGCCGGTCAACAAACCTGTCAGACGGACCCATCCCGTGGCAGGGGTTATGGCAAAAAGGGATTTGCCCTGCGCGGATGGGACCCGGCCTGACCGTTATCATGCCCTCACAGGGCTTTAGCATTTAATGCACGAATGACAGGCATTAAATGCCTCTGCAGGGGTTGAGGCTTGCGGGAGAAGCCAACACACTGCAGCGGCGGGCCCGGAGGAGAGCCCCGCAGGGGGACCCTACGACCCCCGAGCGCTCCGATCCCGAGCGACCCCCTCGGCGCCCGAGGGGCGCCAGCTGTCCCGGGCTGCTCCCGGGTGGCCCCGAGCGCTCGGGGAGCGCTCGCTGGAGAGTTGCTTGGGACTTCTCTCCGGGGAAGACGCCAGGAGGTTCGCTCGGGAACTCCCCCGAGCGCTCCCCTGGGCCCCACGCCCTGCGGGACGCCGGACGCTCGGGGAAGGAGCCCCGAGCGTTTCCTCGATTCTTGGGCCTCGGACCCTCGGGAGCCCGGGGCCCTCTTTAGAGGGCTTGCATGGCCCGAGCACCTAGGCTTAGACCACCGGGCCCACTTGCCACGTCAGTGGGGCCCTCGCCGTTCCGGCCGCCACGTGCCACGCCCTGCGGCCTCTGGTTGGTCTCCACCGGCGGTTCGGAGGACCCTGGGCCCCATTCCGCCGACAGTAGCCCCCGGCCTTGTCTTCCAGTAACGGCCCAAGGGGCCGCGCCTGGGGATAAGGTCTTCTCTTCTTGGGCCAAGCAAAGAGGCCGGCCCATCCGGATGCGCCTTGCGGAGGGGCGCTTTAATGCGCGCGCGCGCAGAGTGGAAGGGGCGCCCAATCCGCGCGCTCCACCTGGCGGCGCTTCGGTTTTTTATCCCGCGCGGGAAAGGCGCGCGCCTTTTTATGCTGCGCAGGCGGTTGCGTGCCCCGGGTTTCGCTCGACCCCATTTTTACTGCGCACGGAAGTGAATCCGCAGGTCATGATTACACGTCCCCCGGGCTTCGCGCGGCCGCAGGCCCACAGCCAATGACAGTGGACTGACAACCCACGACGGCACAAAAATCGCTGGGTGCGGGCGGTTGAACTTCCGAAGTCATTTTCTTTAAAGGAAAAACGGCCCCACACCTTTTCGAACTTCCGACTCCTGCGCAAACACTTTGCTCCCAAAGCTTTTGCGCTCTTTTCGTCTTCTTCCTTTCGCCGCCTCCACCTTTGCCTCCCGAAAAACCTTCTCGGCCATCTTCTCCGCCACCTTCGCCGCCACGATGTCTCGCCGTCAGACCCGATCGACCCCCTTGGCCCAGGACGCCGTGGACGCCGTGCTCCCCAAGTCCCGCTTCCTTAATGAGGAGGCGATGGATAAGGTTCGGAAACTGGCGGTGCCGGAGGGCCGGCCGCACCCGACAATGGTTCGGCCGGCGACGTTCCCGCCGGAGCCGCGGGCGGACGAGACGGTTATCTTCGTTAGCTTCCTCACCGCCGGGCTGCTCCCGCCATTCTCGCCATTCTTCATGGCGGTGCTGGAGGCCTACGGCATCCACCTGCTGCATCTTACCCCCAACTCCGTAGTGGCGTTGGCGATCTTCGCCCACCTCTGCGAGATGTTCGTGGGGGTGATGCCGTCGGTGGCGCTGCTCCGGCATTACTTCGTCCTCCGCTCCGTTGGGAGGAGCCGGGCTCGACTCGGGCGGAGGTCAGCGGAAGCGCCAACTTCCAGCTTCGCGCGAAGCTCGCCGACGCCTACATTCAGCAAGATCTGCGGAACAAGTGGGACGACTGGCGCCAGATGTGGTTCTACATCAACACTGACCCGGCGCAGTCGCTCACCCTTCCCGAGGAGCCGGCGACGCATCAGCGATCGTGGGAGAACCTCGCCGAGAATGACAACGAGCTCGTGGTGATGACCCTCCGCATCTCCCAACTTCGGGAGTTGGGTTTAACCGCCACGATGGTTGTCGGTGACTTCCTGCGACGCCGGCTGGCGCCGCTGCGACACCGCGAGCGGCCGGCGTGGATGTACACCGGTGACCTGGACTTCACTCGGACGGAGGTCGGCACCGACAAGAACCGGACTGAGGCGGCGCTGGCTGCCACCCTGAGGATGCTGCTTGGGATCTCGGATGCCTCGGCCGCCGATCTGTCGCGGCCGGACCTGCCGCTCTGCGTCGACGCGGAGCGCCAGGCCATCTTGGACATGATGCCGACGTGCGACGCACATGGCATCATTGCCCCACCAAAGGACGGCAGGCGCAGGCCGGCGGGGGGCATCCGGATCGCGGCTAGCGAGGAGGAGGTCGAAGCGGCGCGGGCGGCTTAGGCACCGAGCGCCTCAGCCGCGATCCACGACCCTGCGGATCCGAAGGGCAAAGGGCAAGCCCCTCCCCCCCCGTCCCCGCCGCCGCGGCCGCAAGCTCCGAAGCCGAGGCCACCAGCACCGCCGACCACGGGGAGGCGAGCGACGGACGCCGGAGGCAGCTCCGGGGCGGGCTCCTCCGGACAGGCAGGAACTGCACTGCGGTATTCTGGCCCGGTGCCTCCGCCGCCCCCTCCGCCCACGCGCCCTGCAGCGCCTGGGGCCGGAGGCAACGGTTCTGGGCAAGGGCCCTCTGGAATCGTGCCAGCTGGAGGCTCGTCGGCGGCGGACGCGGGCGCCGCCGCCGGGCAGAAGAGGAAGGATCCGCCGCCACCCCTTGGCACGGGGCGCCATGTTTCCAGGGGCGCGTGGCGGTAAGCGAGAGCTTTCTTCAGTCTGTCCTTTCTTTCTCCTTTTTTGGCTAAGTGTTTTGCTCGGGAGCTGACCCGAACTTGTTTGCGTCTGTCTTTTCAGGGAAAGCAAGAGGTCTCGCCCGTCCCCGAGCTCTCCTCCTGTAGCGAGGGCTCCAATAGTCCCGAGCGGTCCCTCGGTCCCGAGCGGTCCCTTGGTCCCGAGCGAGACGGTGGGGCTGGCCCCCACGCACGACCTCTGCCCCGAGCGCGAGCCCTACCCCGAGCTCGGCGGCGGTCGTGATGGAAGAGACGGAGGTGCCGGTAGCGGAGGCGCCGCTGACGGTGGAGGAGCCGGCAGCGGTGGAGGTGCCGGCGACGGTGGAGGAGCCGGCAGCGGTGGAGGTGCCGGCGACGGTGGAGGTGCCAGAGCCAGAGGCGGAGGTGCCTGAGGGGCTTCGCGCCGCCACAACCGAAGAGCAGGCGGCGGCGCCTGAACAAGAGATGGCCTCAGATGAAGGGGCCGAAGGCATCCGGCCCGAGGGAAGGGCCGATGTCTTGATCGTGGCCGGGCGCCCCGTGCCCCGGGAGGAGGAGCTCGGGGGCCATGGCCTTACTGCGCCGCCCGAGGAGCGGCCTGAGGCGCGACAAGGCCAGGCACCGCGGCGAGGCCAGACCTCTCGGGGGGGCCCCTCTGAGATGTTTGAGGCCGCGCACGCCGCCATCGACCAGCTCCGTGAGGACCTCCTTTCTAGGGAGAAATCCTTAGGGGATCGGGAGCGGTCCTTGGAGGAGATGGCAGAGAAGCTCTCAGCTCGTGCTCGCATCGCCAAGCGAGAGTACGAGAAGGATCTTGCCGAAGTCGACCACCAGCGGGACCTTCTCGACGAGATGAGAAGGGAGATCATCCCGAGGGTGAAGGAGGTCGAACGGCAAGAGCGGGAGCTCAACCGCCGGGCCGCGCTGGTCAGGCCGCGCGAGCTGGATTTGGCGGCGCGGGAAAAGCGCGCCGCTGAGAAGGAGGCGCAGCTGCAGCGGCTTGCCGATGACCTCGCCCGCCGCGAAGATCAGCAGTTCCTCCGGGCTGGAGAGCTCGAGACGAAGGCGCAGGAGCTCAGCCAACTCGAGCTCTCCCTTGAAAAGGCGACGAACGACCTGGACGCTGAAGTCCAGTCGCGCGTCAATGCTGCTCGCGAGCAGCTTGCTAAGGAGATGGCGCAGCTCCGCTCGGAGGGCCAGAACTTCAAGCAGCGGCTTGAAGATTCGTGGGCAACGCGGCGCACCCTCCAAGACCAACTTCGAGAAGCGGAGGAGGCGAGGAAGCGCGAGTCCTCGGAGGCTGCCGCGAAGCTGGAGGAGGTCGACAGCGAGAGGCTCCGGCTCCTCGTCGAGCGGGGCGCGGCGGTGAAGGTGATGAAAGCCATCTTCTACCGCGCGAGGAACGCCGCCGAGGTTGCTGGACTTGGCACCGCCTCCTTGCCGGGCTTCGACATGACCCTAGGAACATCGCCCTGGGCTTCGAGAGCATCACCGAGCGCCTCGAGGGACTCGGTGAAGCCGTGCGCAGCCAGATCGAGGAGGAAGGCCGGGAGTTGGCGGTCGTGGTGGCGGAGCACACTCTGGCGTGCTACCGCGGCCGCGACCCTAACTTCCCTTTGTCGCCAGCCTTGGAGGGGCTTGACGTGATCGACGAGGCCGCCGAGGAGGAGGCCCGGAAGGCAGTCCGCAGGGCGGCCGATGAGATCGCCCGGCGGTTTTCCCGCGTGGAGGATGCCGGCAGAGGCGACCGCGCCGGCGATGGCGACGGCACCGGCGGCGGCGGCGCCAGCGAAGAGTAGCTCCTCCTCTTTTGTCTTTCTTTTTTGTTGCTCTTAGTTCAGGGCTTGACCCTTTGTAAGAACTTTCGCTAGTTATGCAAAGAACCTTTGGCCCGAAGGCCCTTTGTCCCTTGCTTTTTTGCTTTTTTTTTGCTATGCTTGTGCTGGAAATGTCTTTACTTCCTTCTTGCTTCGGGCGAAGCGTCTGGCTCTTGCTCGGAGAAGGACGAAGACCGGCCCTCGGGTCCCCCGAAGGCCCCAGCCCCCGAGAGCTGGATGCGCCGCTGCTGAAGCTAAGGAAGTCCCGCCCTCGGGACACCGGGTGTCCCCGAGCGAAGCCTCCATTAACTCCTTCGTTTTTCTGCAAAAATTTCCCAAGTCTTTGTGCTCGGAACAATCATTGGAACACTTAACTGTTAATATGTGTTGCGTTAGTCATTGCATTCATATGGCTTTTTTCTGTTTTTGAGAACGTTCGTTTTTACTCGGCAATGGTTCCTTATGCCTCTGGGATTCTTAATGGAAAGAACCACCGGGCGCGTGCGAGAGTGCGTAGGGTACTTGGGTGGCTTATTTACCAGGCTGATGTCCAGGGTTAAGAAACCAGGCAAGACACCAGGGCTTTGAGCGGACAACCCGAAGCACTCCCCATGACTTTCGTCGCTGCCTTCAGGTAAATCCCATCACGAACACCAAAGACATTTGGGAAAAATTGGCGGGGAAACACTAGTTGTTCATGTATAATGCTCGGGAGCATCGAAGACATAAAAATGTGATCAGAAACTTAGCTTGTAGATCGGGACTCAGGGTGATTCGGCGTCCCGAGGCCTAGCGTCGATCCAGCGGGCGGCGCCCGGGAACCTGCTTACTTTATGAGTGATTATGCAATTTACTTAGCAAAAGGGGGTGTTTTCCACAGGTCCCTCGGGGGGTTTGCCTGTTAACGCGTCCCTTGAGTTTTCGGGTCTGCCGACCCGTCCCGAGTACGAGAAGTGAAGCTATCCGACTGACACGAAATTGGGTGGCGCTCGGGTCTGCTAACCAGCAGAGCACGGTGGCCAGGGGCTTATTTGCCCTGACTCGGACGTGCTCGGGGCATAGCTAATTGCCCGAACGTCTTACGGCCTGACAACAGGTATTCGGATAAACTCGACTGCTCGGGCTCGGACCGGTGGGACTTACTCGCATCGAGAGAGGGGGGGCTCGGGAGCCCCGCGCCCGCGCGAAAAAGAACCACTTTTGCTAATTATGGAGGAAATATTGATATTGATATTGGAATAAGGAAATTAAACTTTGCACAGGGAATTCATATGAAGGGAAACTGTAACTTTATATTGATAAGAACGCTAATTAAATAGCTCGAAATACAAAGGAGCCCCCGAGCGCGGGCGCGAGCGCGCGGGATACTCGGGTGACCTTTGGCCGGACCGGCGCTCGGGGTCCGGGAACCAGGCTGAGCGGCCGGGGCTTTGGGGTGACGAACCCGGAACTTCCCATGACTCATATTTGACACTCGGGGAGCTGACTCTAAAAGCAAAATCTTACCCGGGTTATTCACGGGAAAAACTTGCGTAGGAGCTCGATGTTCCAAGCGTTGGGCAGCGTCATTCCATCTTCGTCGGCGAGCCTCACCGAGCCTGGCCGGGTGACTCTGGTCACGCGGTATGGTCCCTCCCATTTGGGCGAGAGCTTGTTCTTGCCTTCCCGCGTCTGGACGCGGCGAAGCACCAGGTCTCCGACTTCAAGAGACCTCGGCTTGACGCGGTGCTCATGGTAACGGCGAAGACCTTGCTGGTATCTGGCAGCGCGAAGGGCAGCTCGGCATCTATGTTCCTCAAGGAAGTTGACGTCCTCGACCCTGCGCTGCTCTTGATCTTCCTCCGAGTACGCCGCTACCCGAGGGGAGCGGAAAGTAAGCTCGGAAGGAAGGACTGCTTCTGCCCCGTATACGAGGAAGAAAGGGGTTTCACCGGTCGCCCGACTGGGGGACGTCCGGATGGACCAAAGGACGGCGGGGAGCTCTTCTATCCAGCTAGCGCCGCACTTCTTGAGCCTGTCGAACGATCTTGTCTTGAGCCCCCGAAGGACCTGGGCGTTAGCACGCTCGACCTGTCCGTTTGCTCGGGGGTGTGCGACGGAGGCGAAGCAGATTTCTGTCCCGAGGGCTTGACAGTACTCGAGGAAGGCGTCGCTCGTGAACTGTGTGCCGTTGTCGGTGATGATGCGGTTAGGCACCCCGAACCGGCTCATGATGCCTCGGATGAACTTGATTGCTGACTGCTTGTTTATTTTGACGACTGGCTCGGCTTCCGTCCACTTGGTGAACTTGTCGATTGCGACGTAGAGGTACTCGTAGCCCTCGACCGCTCGGGGGAACGGGCCCAAGATATCCAGCCCCCAGACCGCGAAAGGCCACGAGAGGGGGATGGTCTGGAGTGCCTGAGCGGGCTGATGTATCTGCTTGGCGTGGAATTGGCAGGCTTCGCAGCGTCGAACCAGCTCCAAGGCGTCCTCGAGGGCTGTCGGCCAGTAAAATCCTTGCCGAAAGGCTTTACCGACCAGCGTGCGAGACGATGCATGGCTACCGCACTCGCCACCGTGGATGTCTGCGAGCATGTCGCAGCCTTCTTCGCAAGAAATGCACTTCATAAGAATGCCATTGTTACCGCGCCGATAGAGGTCCCCATCTACAAGCGCGTACCTTTTTGATTGCCGCGCAATTCTTTCCGCAACGGCTTCGTCTTTGGGAAGGATGTTTTCTTTCAGGTATCCTCGGATCTCGGAGATCCAGGTGTCCTGAGAACAGGTGGCGAGCACGCGGTGCTCACCCGGCGGCGGCCTGACGGGAGGATCTCCCACTGAAGGCGCCGCCTGGGTAGACTCGCCCTGGCGCGAGGTTCCCCCTTCGTCTTGGTCGGCGGCCTCGACGGACAGCCGAGAGAGCCTTTCTTCAAAGGTCCCAGCCGGGACCGGCTCCCGAGAGGAGGCTAGTCGCGATAGAATATCGGCGGCGTCGTTGTAGCGGCGAGGGATATGCTGGAGCTCCAGCCCGTCGAAACGCCGCTCCAACTTCCTGACTTCGCTCAGGTATGCTGCCATTTGAGGGTCCGAGCATTGATATTCCTTCGACACCTGATTGACGACCAACTGGGAGTCGCCTTTGACGAGCAGACGGCGGATCCCGAGGGATGCGGCAGCGCGCAACCCTGCGAGGAGGCCTTCATACTCGGCCATGTTGTTGGTGGCGCGGAAGAGCAACTGCACGACGTACTGGAGGGTCTCACCCGTCGGAGAGGTGAGGACCACTCCAGCCCCCGCGCCCTTGAGCGTGAGGGAACCGTCGAAGTGCAGAGTCCAGTGCTCGGATCCTCCTTGTCCCGGGTCGGTGGAGAGTTGTTTGCTTTCGTGTTCGGGCACCGGCGTCCATTCGGCGACGAAGTCGGCCAGAGCTCTGCTTTTGACCGCGTGGTTGCTGACGAAGCGTAGATTGAACTCTCCGAGCTCGATGGCCCACTCGACGACTCGTCCAGTGGCCTCCCGGTTGTGGAGGATGCGCTCGAGGGGGAAGGCCGTGACCACCCGAACCTCGTGCGCTTGGAAATAATGCCGAAGCTTCCTTGACGCGACGAGCACCGCGTAGAGGAGCTTCTGGGTTTGGGGTTAACGTGTCTTGGCGTCGCGCAATACTTCACTGATGAAGTACACGGGATGCTGCTGCACGCGTACCCGAGTGGAAGGCTGCTCGGGCTCAGCCCCCGAGCGATTGACTTCATCCTCGAGCAAGGCGGATGGCTCGGGAACGCTTGGAAGATAAGCTTGGCCTTCGGAGTCGGGGACGCTCGGGGACTCGGATCCGAGAGCTCCGCCCGCTTCCCCGAGAGCTACGCTCGGGAGCTCGCTCTCGGGGGATTCTGTTGGTTGCTCGGGGTCACCGCTCGGGGGCCCGAGAACCTTCGCTCGGTCGGGGGATGCCGGGAGCTCGGACCCGACCTCTCTTTCGGCCACGAGGACAGCGCTCACCACCCGGGGTGTCACCGAGAGGTAGAGAAGCAAAGGCTCCTCGGGTCTCGGTGCCACCAGAACCGGAGGCGAGGTGAGGTACTTCTTGAGGCCCTCGAGGGCCTGCTCGGCGTCGGGGGTCCACTCGAAGTGGCCCGACTTCTTGAGGAGCTTGAACAAGGGGAGGCCTCGCTCCCCGAGCTTGGAGATAAAACGTCCCAAGGCAGCCATGCAGCCCGTCAGGTGCTGCACGTCCTTGAGACGAGCCGGCGGGCGCATCTGGTCGATGGCCCGGATCTTCTCTCGGGGTTGGCTTCAATGCCTCGGCTTGAGACCAAATAGCCGAGAAGCTTGCCGGAAGGAACCCCAAAGACACACTTCTCGGGGTTCAGCTTCATGCGAGTACTGCGGAGACTGTTGAAAGTCTCGGCGAGGTCCTCGATGAGTGTTTCCTCGCGCCTTGATTTGACGACGAGGTCGTCGATGTAGACCTCAACATTGCGACCTAGCTGCGACTGCAAAGTTATACGCATGGCCCGTTGATAGGTCGGGCCAGCGTTTTTCAACCCAAAAGGCATGCGGACATAGCAAAAGGTCCCCGCAGGGGTTGTAAAAGAAGTTTTCTCCTCATCCTTTACAGCCATACTAATCTGGTGATACCCAGAGTAGGCATCTAAAAAACAGAGAAGATCACACCCTGCGGTGGAATCTACTATCTGATCAATGCGAGGTAAAGGAAAATAGTCTTTAGGACAAGCCTTATTGAGGTCGGTGTAGTCCACGCACATCCTCAGCTTGCCGTTGGGCTTGGGGACGACCACCGGGTTGGCGAGCCATTCGGGGTGGAGGACTTCCCGGATGAAGCCAGCTGCGAGGAGCCTGCTGACTTCGTCCCGGATGAACTCCTGTCGTTCTGGTGCTTGACGGCGCACCTTTTGCCGAATGGGCCGAGCGTCGGGACGCACAGCGAGACGATGCTCAGTCACTTCCCTAGGAACCCCGGGCATGTCGGACGGTTGCCATGCAAACACGTCAGCGTTTGCCCGGAGGAAAGTGATGAGCGCGCCTTCCTATTTGGCGGCCAGGCGGCCGCCGATCTTGACGGTTTTAGACGCGTCTTCCCCCAGGGCCACCTCCTTAACAGGGACAGAGTCATCGGCAGTGACTCTGGCCTTGGTCGGGGGCGGACCCGAGTACTCGGGGAGCTCGGGGGCGTCGACGAAGGCAGTAGCAACCTTGGAGAAGAGTTGCTGGGCGCAGGCGACGGAGCCCTGGATGTCGGCCGGCACGGTGATGGTGCCGTTGGGGCCTGGTATTTTGATCGTTAGGTAAGCGTAGTGGCAAGCCATCATGAACTTGGCGAGCGCCGGCCGCCCCAATATGCCGTTGTAGGGTAGCTCGAACTCGGAAATCGTCTTCGGTCCGATGGTTGCCCTTGGTGCCGAAAGTGACCATCAAGGACACCTGGCCCAAAGGCATGGTGAGGCCGGGGGAGACGCCGTAGAACGGCAGCGTTGCCTTTAGGTCCCCACGGGGTACCTGCATCTTGCCAAACACCTCGGGGGACAGGAGATTAAGCCCTGCGCCCCCGTCGATCAGCATGCGGGTTACCTTAATGTTGCAGATGGTGGGGGAGACCACGAGCGGGAAACGGCCCATGCCGGAGATGCTCCCTGGGTGGTCCGAGCAGTCGAAGGTGATCGGGGACCCCGACCACTTGAGTGCTCGGGATGCTTCGGAGCTTGGGGTTGCCGAGCACACTTCACGCGCCAACAGCTTGAACTGACGGCGCGAAGTGGGCGTGAAAGCGCCCCCGTTGATGCATGCCACCGCTTCCGGCTCTTGGAAGCCGAGGTCTTCTTCTTGCCTACCGGGGTTGTCGCCGCCCTCGGCGCGGCGCTCCTCCCGCTGCTTCTTGTTCCTCTCGGCGAGGAACTTGACCGACCGGCACTCAGAGAGGTCGTGCCGGTCAGTCTTGTGTATGGGACACCACAGGCCCGAGCTCGGCTGGGGAGCCCGGGGTGGCTTTTTGCCGCCGTTCGGCCCGCCGCGTGAGGGCTTACGAGGCTTGGCCTCCGCCGCCGCGACGGGCTCGGACTTACGCTTTTTACCCTTCTTGTCCCGCTTCCCAGCGGGGCGAGAAGGGCCAGCGCCGTCGACCGCTGATTGGTCGGGGCGCGGGTCGTGCCAGCCACGGGCTTCCGCCGCTTTAGCACACTTGTCCGCGATAGCGAACAAGTCCGCGATGGACCGGACTTCCCGTGTGCCCAGCTTCTCAAGCATCTTTTCGTCGCGGACTCCCTGCCGGAAGGCGGCGATGACGGCTTCGTGAGATATCTTGGGGATGGTGTTGCGTACCTGGCTAAAACGTTGGATGAAGTGCCGCAACGTTTCCCCTTTTCGCTGCCGGAGAGCGTGGAGATCGCTCTCCGTACCAGGGCGCTCGAAAGTGCCCTGGAAGTTCGCCACGAACTGGTGGCATAGGTCCTCCCAAGAAGTAACGGAGCCTGAAGGAAGGTTCATGAGCCAGGATCGGGCCGAACCCTTCAGGACCATCGGGAACCAGTTGGCCATGACCTTCTCGTCGCCTCCAGCGGCCTCCACCGCGGTGGGATAAATCTGGAGGAACTCCTCGGGGTGGAAGGACCCATCATATTTCTGCGGCAGCTCTGGTCGAAACTTGTTCGGCCAGGTGACGCGACGAAGTTCGGGAGTGAAGGCCTGGCAACCCGCTCCATAGCGGGGGGTGCCGGCCTCAACGCCTTGCTGGACGCGGGGGCGCTCCCTAGAGCGCGCGCGGCCGGCGGTAGGGCCGGAGGAGGATTGGCCCTCGTCCACCCTATCGCGCTCGCGTTGGCGCTCGATGACGGTGCGCGCGTCCTCGACTTCTCCTCGCCTGCCGAGACGGTGGCGAAGATCTTGAACATTCCCCCGGGCCGGGGAGGCGACCGAGGGTGGAGATCCGCCGCGCCGACCATCGACAGGCGCGCGCGGCGGTCGTGGTGGCGCCGGCGGCGAGGCCGCTGAGGGGACGGCGCGGGCGCCGCCGCGCCCGGATGAGGTGTGATGGCTCCTGGCCGCCGCCTCGCGTCGGGCGGTGTCGACCAGGTTGGCGAGATCCTGGAGCCATGGGCCCACAGGGGATGCGGCTTGCACCGGGACGGGTGGATGCCGGAGGAGAAAATGCGCCGCTTGCAGCGCGCTCCCCTCCCCGGGATCGTTGAAGTTGAGCTGGCGACGAGGTGGCGGCCGCCGAGAAGACTCGGCGGCACCGCCAGAGGCCCGATGCCGACGACGCAACTCAAAGGCATCGACACCCGGTGTGCCACCGGTCTCGCTGAGGGAAACCGAGTCAGAAGGTGACGGGGACAGATCTACCTTTTCCTTCCCGGCAGACAGGCGAGGATCCGCATCCTCTCCGGTAGGCAGGCGAGGATCCGCATCCGCCATGGCAGTAGGCTCGAAAAAACTCTAGACGCCCCCTACCTGGCGCGCCAGCTGTCGGCGTGTAGACACCTCTAGCGGTGGTCCGGTTGGACCCCCTTTGGGATTCGGCCGGGGGCGATATAGAGTTTTTCTTATGAGCCGGTGACGGATCGTGGGATAGATAATATTTGGCGCAAGGGACACAGGGATTTATCCAGGTTCAGTCCACCCGGAGGTGTAATACCCTACGTCCTGCTTTTTGAGTGTGTGTTTGTATTGATTCTATGGAGGTTACAAGGGTGTTCTTCCTTACAAGAGGCTGGCTTAGAGCCCTCCGACGATGTTCTATGGAAAGTGCTATATGTGAATCTGGATTCAGCCCTCGAAGCCCCTGATCTCACCTAGAGTCGTATGCTTCTCTATTTGCCAACCCTTTGCATGGCCTGGAAACTCCCCTTATATAGGCGGGGGTTCACCACAGCGGCCAAGGGTGACTTGGGTGCTAAGGAAACGCCCATTCCTCCATCTAATGCGCTGCGCCGATCCTCGCGCCATACGCCTCCCTGCCATGCCTTCGAACAGGGGCCCTGACATCTTTATGTCCAGCGGGCCCCGCGAGAGAGGACTTACCGGCGCTCTTCTGACCGAGTTGGCGGCACATCTGCTCCCGGGCCCCGGTGTCAGCGACCAAACGCGGGCCACGGGGCGCGCGGTGATTTGACCCAAAGGGGCAAAAGGGGCTGACAGCGACGCGGGCGCGCGGGGCGGCGCGCCTGGCCGGTCAACAAACCTGTCAGACGGACCCATCCCGTGGCAGGGGTTATGGCAAAAAGGGATTTGCCCTGCGCGGATGGGACCCGGCCTGACCGTTATCATGCCCTCACAGGGCTTTAGCATTTAATGCACGAATGACAGGCATTAAATGCCTCTGCAGGGATTGAGGCTTGCGGGAGAAGCCAACACACTGCAGCGGCGGGCCCGGAGGAGGGCCCCGCAGGGGGACCCTACGACCCCCGAGCGCTCCGATCCCGAGCGACCCCCTCGGCGCCCGAGGGGCGCCAGCTGTCCCGGGCTGCTCCCGGGTGGCCCCGAGCGCTCGGGGAGCGCTCACTGGAGAGTCGCTTGGGACTTCTCTCCGGGGAAGACGCCAGGAGGTTCGCTCGGGAACTCCCCCGAGCGCTCCCCTGGGCCCCACGCCCTGCGGGACGCCGGACGCTCAGGGAAGGAGCCCCGAGCGTTTCCTCGATTCTTGGGCCTCGGACCCTCGGGAGCCCGGGGCCCTCTTTAGAGGGCTTGCATGGCCCGAGCACCTAGGCTTAGACCACCGGGCCCACTTGCCACGTCAGTGGGGCCCTCGCCGTTCCGGCCGCCACGTGCCACGCCCTGCGGCCTCTGGTTGGTCTCCACCGGTGGTTCGGAGGACCCTGGGCCCCATTCCGCCGACAGTAACATTTTCAAAACCTCACCTCAGGTGGAACTTGCCAGACCGAGGGTTTTATTCCCATAACAGAAAGGGTATGCGGTAGACGATAAAAAACGGGTTTTCTTTCTAAGCAGGACTGTGGCGCCCCCGGTTTTAAGGCCGGATGCGCTCCTGTGATTACTGTACCGGTCCCTGGGTCAGTAGCCGGCACACACAAGAACTTGATAACGTCGTCATACATTACCGAATATTTTACAATACAATCCATTTAGAGTCCTTAACATAACAGGGCCTATTGGCCGAATTCAAAGTCTTGCAGCGGAAATACATAAAAGTTACGTAGATAGACCCATCAATATGCCAAACCCTCAGGCAACTGACTGGGGAAGCGCCCTAGCCCTCAAAGTCGGTATCTTCCTCGTCGAAGCAGAATTCTTCTTCTTCTTCTGGCCAAATCAACAAGCCAGGTGAGTACATTGAATGTACTCGCAAGCTATCCCCACAGGAAAGAGTATACTGCAATATTTCATGCGGGGAATATATCGAGGAATAGCTTTACCCTAAGTTGGTTGTTGTGCAGAAAAGTAAGTTCTTAATTCAAATACACGAATAGTAGATTCAAAGCAATTTAGTAAAACTTTTTAAAGTAAAGCAAAAAGAACTTCTCTTGAGGTAGACCCGACTACCTCTTTTCTTTCGATCCTTGAGACAGCTCAGACCATACTACCCCGGGCAGTATGTCCAGCTTCTCTACCTACTACTCAGCTTGCACTACTCTGGATAGTACAGCGAGTCTCATTGATGCCCAGCCCGTGTTATCCCGGATAGCACGACTGGGCGCCTCCTCCAGCAATTCCTTGCTACCAGCCGTGTAGCATAAATTGCACTCTGCGGACACGTCATGCCCACGTCCTTAATCCCTTTTCCCAAACTTTCGCAATCAAGACTTAGTCTAACCAGTGTGTGGTCCTACCAGTTCATGTCCATAACCAAGGACGCGGCTATTCGAATAGTTTTTAACGCTCTGCAGAGGTTGTACGGCTTTACCCACAAGATGTAAATTCACCCTTGTTGCCGAGCGCTAACGGATACACTACACGAAGTGTATTGGCAGGGTGGTTACAACGAGACCTTCGCCCGCTTCCATACCAGAGTTGGACCCGCTAGGTGGTTGACCCAACTTTTGCGTCCCAGGGCACAAAAAAAATAGGACTCCCCACCTTTGTGTCGCATCATCACCCAAACGCCCGGCGTAGGTGGATCTCTAGGACTTTAAACACCTAGCACATGCTTCCTACTTCCCACGGGTCCAAACCCTAATACTTGCCGGGGTACTAAGCCAAGTCCTTCCCATAAAGGACATGTGGACGTACGGTAAGGAACCGGTTTAGCGGCACTTAGGCTCGGTCCTTAACTGATTCGAGTAAGACTCCATTTTCCGGGACGACAACGAACATGGCTCCATCCGATGCTCTACATCCCCGAACATCTCTTATTATTCTTACCCGAATCGAAACCATCTCCTCTTTTCTTTTGGGTTTTGACAATCCTTTCCTTTAAAAGCCACCTCGGATAGCACCTGCTACCCGAGGGTTTTGTTTCCCATAACCCAACGGGTTTTATAAAACTTGTTTCAAAACCTGGTTTTTAACTATAGCGGGGCTAAGCGCGGTTAACACCTATAACCTTAATTATCTGAACGGTCGTGAAACAACCGGTAAATCTACCTAGGGTTACAAATGTGGGATATTCAGACCTAGGTATCGTGCAACTAATGGGTATAGCTATTTCTACATAAAATATCGGTATTACTCACATAGCATGCAGAGTTTGCAAATAAAATATTCATAACTTCGCACATATGGGATTCAACATGATCAAAGTGGGGATGCTTGCCTGGCAATTCTTGCTCTTGCTCCGAATGTGGGGGTGATGTCGGGTCCTCCTGGCGCACGTACGTCGCTCCGTCAACTACGCGCCGAAGAAACGTCGAATAAGAAGCAATTCAAACAACTCCAATCAAACTAGATGATATGCATGATCAAGAGGAAATAATGGTATTAGGATTGAGTTAGGGTTTAGGGTTTTGAAAGGTCGATTCCCATTTCATCCAAGCGGTTGTTAAATCAAACGGTAGCTCCGTGCGGGAACCGGGGAGAGTGTGTATATATATGGGTTTAAGTTAGTGGTATGGTTTCAGGGTTTTAGGGTTTAAGTCTATGGGCACAACAATTATTTCGGGTGATGGGCATATGCAAGTATAGCACATAAAATGACGGTGAAATGGTTAGAGGAACAAGTATGAGTTTAGACTGCGGCTTCAAAATCTGTTGCTTTCGGAGCCATCATGCATTATAAATACTTTAGGTATATTGGCAGGGAGAGAGGATTTACTTTGGAACTTTAGGAGTCGGTATATATATATATATATATATATAATGCATTTAAACCCTAAAAGAGAAAATGATAATTCCATTTTAAACTTGTACTGTTTCAATGCTAAAAGATTTAAATTTGGAAATGCATTTGAGCTAAAAGGTTGTAATTAATTTGAGGATTTTAGAACCGGTTTGGATCAATTTACGTTTGCTGTATAAACTGGGATTACGTTTTCTACTAGCAGAGGCGGAAATGGGCGGAATGCGCCTTCTTCACCCGACCGTGGGCCTTTACTCACCTGAGGCCCATGCGTCAGGGTGTTCCTTACCGCTTGGTCTTGGCCGGTAGGTGAGAACCCGACCAGTCGGTCGCTCGGACAGGGGAGCGGAGGTTGCGGCGGTTGAGCTCCGGCAGTTGGCGGTTAGGGTTTCGGTGAGCTCTTGCAGAGAGCTCAGCCTAGGGAGTGGCTGCGCCTGGCTCGGTAGGGAGGAAGCTGGCTCGGGGTGGAAGCTGATGGATTTGGCTCGGGCTTGGGGAAATGGTGGCGGAAACTGAGCTCGCTTGAGGTGGGTTCTTGGGTGGCAGATGGGGAAGAACTTGAGCTAAGGGAGGGCGAGCTGGTGACTAGGATGGGGCGGAGAGCTCGGCCAGCTTCCCTTTAAATAGGCGGCGGCTGGGTGAGCTGGCCATAGCCGCTGCCCTTGCTCGGCTTGGTGATGGAACCCACCGGAGTAGATGGGGAGGTGGCGCTGAGTCCCGAGGAGTATCCGGTACAGCGGAGCTGATGGGAGTTGAGAAGAGGTCGACGAGTGGGCTGACCGGCGAGCAGTGCTGCTGCTTGGCTAGCTTGGTTGCGGGATGAGTCAGCTCAGAGGTGAGCTAGGCTGTGGCGGCGCAAAGCAGGGAGCTAGGAGGGGGTGCTGTGCTCCGGCCAGATTGTACGGCGAGCCTTCGTCGCGTGGTGCTGGAAATCCACTGGCTGCGCGGAGGTTGCTGCTCAATGCCACTGTGGGTTGGCACTGGAGGATGCTGGAGCGTGCACGCGAGGGCTTGGGCGTTCCATGACGTGGCCGAGATGTCAACACTTGCCACAGATTCTGAGGAAGACAAGTCCAAGCCAACAGAGGAAGTTTGGCACCGACATGGAATCGAATTTTCTTGCACGACTTGAATGCCAATACTGACATATCTTGGAGCTTTACCTGGGACTGATAAGATGCATGCTGCCGGGGGAGTTAAAGGGGTTTGGGTAGGTTGGTGAGGATGGTGAAAATGCCTCACGAGGTTTTTGACAGCGGTCGATTGGAAGTTACTCAGGATTTCATGTGCCGCGACATTTTTAATGAAGGTGTTCGATATTATTCATTTTGGATTTTTGAAATAGGCATGCCCTTGTTTTTGTATATTTGGACTCTCGGAATTATAAGGATCGTCGTGGTAATTTATTAGAATTTTTGGAAACTTATTTTAATGGGTTGTAGTTAAATGCTGATTTTAATCTTAAGGTTTATTTATTTTGTATACGAACATTTTTGAACTGGGTACTATCATTTTATGCCATAACGGAGTTAAGTATATTGTTAAGTTGTCCCACAGTTTATTTCGGAATTTTCGGGCGAGCCGAGGAATGTTAGATTTCACGATTAGGGTTTCTAGAGAAAATGGGCCGACACGACGGGGAGGAAATCGGGTGCTGAAACTAGGGTTCCGGGGCGCGGCAAGGGGTGGAGGGTATATGGAACTCTCGGTAGGTCATCCATCTCGGATTAGGGCTAATTGGTGGCGAGGTACCGCGGGTGCTCCGATGTATACGGTGCGTGTGTTGTCTTATGGTATTTGTCGTATTAGGGTTTTATTTGCCTGGAGTGCGTGTGTGCGGGTTTTCGGTGTATTGAGTCTATGGCTATCGTAAATGCCCTAGCTACATGCGATGATATGCTTGAAATCAAATTCGGGAAAATCTGGGCGTGACAAGGACTAAGCGGGGCTATCGCCTATAACCCTAATTAATTTGCCGATCGTACAATGAACAACAATTAATACTAGGGCTACAAGGATAGGATTTACGGACCTAAGCCATTGCAACTACTGGGTATAACTACTCCTACATAAAATATTGGTGATATCACATAGCATGTACTTTCGCAAACAAAATAAATATACTTCACAACTATAGGTTTCAACATGATTAAGGTGGGGAATTGCTTGCCTGGTAGTTCCTGCTCCTGTTCCTGTTGTGGGGGCGATTTCGGATCTTCCTTGCGCACGTACCTCACTCCTTCAACTACACGTCGGAAGGAACGTCGAATAAGAAGCAAGCAAATGAAACGACTCTAACAAACCGATGCATGCTCAAAAGAAATGATGTTGTTAGGGTTAGGTGATAAAAGGGTTCGGCCAGATTAGGGTTTGGGGTTTCGAAGGATAGGTGATCGTCTCATCCGAGGAGTTGTTAAATTTAAGGGCAACTCGGGACGGAAAGTAGGATGAGTATATAGGGGCTTAACTTAGTGGTGAGGTTACAATTTTTTAGAGCTTAAGTCTACAAGCCCAAAGATTGCCCTAGACATCGGGTAGATGCGTATATGTCACATAAAATGACGGCGCCTTAGATCGGAGGGGAAACCACGCCATTTTAGGTTGTGGCTTTAAATTCTTTTCCTACCGTCCTAACTAATGTTATGGATACATCGGCATTCTGGATAGGGTGGAAATCTTACTTGGTGCTGTTCCGAAAGGGGTACATACACAGCATATGTTGACCTTAGGAAAATAATACTAACTCTAATGCAAACCTCTACTGTTTGAATACAAATTAGTTTGAATTTTGAAAATGTATTTGAACCAAAACTTTGGAATAATTCTAAGGATCTTAGAACCGGTTTAATAATGTCTAGAACCGGCCTGGTTCGAGCCGAACCGGTCGAATCAAGACTGAACCAGCATCTGGACCGGTTTCTGAGGACTTTACGCTTTCTACAAGAATTGGAACTACGCCTTCCAACAGCAAAGACGGAAAAATGGCGGGGCACTACCACTTACCAGGTGGAGGACCACTTCCTTACCTGGCCCACGCGTCGGCGACTCAACCACTCTCCGCACAGCTCGGTCGGAACTCCCTTGGCTGCTCCGGACCAGGACAAGGTGGCGGCGGGGCTGCAGCTCAGAGAGGAGGGGAACTCAAGGAGGAAGAGGGTCGTCTGGGCTCGGTTTACTCGGCCAGGGAGCTCGGGATGGTTCGGCTGCTTGGGTTGGTGTGGAACCGAGAAGAGTAGAGGGAGCTAGGGGAGAAACCGGGAGGAGCTAGGGAATGTTTTGGGGAGGCTTGGGCTAATGGAAGCTGAGCTGGCGTTGTTGAGACGATGGGGCAGCTCGGCAGCCCCTTATATAGGCGGGCGGCGAGCTGGGCATGCGGTGGTCGCTGTTCATCCACACGCTCGCCGACGGGACGTGGCCGGGGTGCTTCTGAGGTTCAACAGGGCGGCGCAAGGTTCAAGCGAGGTCGGTGGCATCCGGTGATCGGCTGGACGGTGCTGGACTCGACGGACGACGCGTCGTCACCGGCGTTCGGTGCGGGTTTGCACTGTGGCGAGCTCAGGCGCGGGACAAGATGGCTCGAGGGTGAAATTGAAGGCGATGCTGAGCTGTGGAGGGTAAGAGCTGGCGGGGTGCATCAAGGCGGCGAGCTGGACGACGAGTTTTTCGGTGGGCGGCGCATTCATGCCGATGTTGGCATGCTGATGCTGGCCAGAGCGCGAGCTGGAGCGGCATCGAGTGCCCTTGGACAACCTATCAAAGTTTTCCACGTAGCACCATGTCACAGGGACTCGTATGCACGTGTTCAAGGATTCTGCAAAGTTTGGCACCGAACGGTACTTCGTGCTGTGCTTGCCATGAATGCCATGGTGTGACGTGACTTGGCTTCCAACTGTTGGTGAGGGAACGTGAGCTACCGGGGGGTAATTAAGGATGTAGGTAAGTTGAGAAAACCGAGGATAGGCTGTACGAGGCTTTTAGTAACTTTTGGTTAGGGTTTGCTCTTGATTTCATGCGCAGAAGGAATTTGAGCGTAGGTGTTCGACATAGACCATTCCAGATTTTTGAATATAACTTTCCCATGTTTCCATATAGTTGAGCTTCTGGTGAGTTGAGGATCCTTGTGGAATTTTATCAGAATTTTTGGAAGTATGTTTCTAGGGGTTGCAGTGCAATGCTCCCGTTTGTTCCAAAATGTATTTATTTATCCGCAGATATTTTTGTACTGGGCATTAGTATTTTATGTTATAATCGAGTTAGGTATCTTGTTAGGGTGTTCCTCAATTTATCTCAGAATTTTTGGGGAGGCCGGAGAGTGTTTGGTTCCGCTGTTTGGGTTTCGGAGGAATTAGAATTTAAATATAAGGAAATGGTCGGGAGCTAGAGTTAGGGTTTCACAGCGTGGCAAGGTGGGACGGAGATACGGAAACTCAAGATAAACCTTTCATCTTGGCCTAGGACCAATTGGTGGTAGGGTACCGTCGTTGCAATGGCGTATACGATGTATGTGTTGCGTCTAGGATTTAGTCCGGGCAGTGCGTGTGTAGCGAGGTTGCGTGTATTGAGCGTATGCAAGACTTAAAATGTCGTGCCTACATGCGATGATATGCTGGTTATGCGGTTTTCAAAAATCGGGATGTGACAATCGCAATCCTTCGATTATACCTTCTAGTCTTCGAGTAGTTGATTATAATGGTGTTAGCTCTTTTTGGCTCGCACGCAGCGTCCCTTCTTGGGACTCTGCCCGTGGGAAGGCGCCGACGCCTTCGTTGAGGAGTTGACGCATGTTGGGGTGGTTCGGACCCGGAAAGCCCCACCGTCCAAGGGCAGGAAGTTGTCCGTGGCGTCGAGCGGAAGGGGTCAGGTCACTCCAGTGAGTTTATTCCTTTGTTTTTTCAGAAGTCGGCGTCGACTTGCTTTGCTCGAGTTCTTTGACCTAGGTTCCTTCCATTTGATAGCGATATACCCTCAAGCGGCCTTCCAGTTCAACGACTTCCCAAGGACCGGCGAAGAGGGCGGTCTCGCCTAGCTCGAGGTAGGGTTCTTCCTTATCTGTTGCTCTGAGTCCCTTTTTCTCCTTGTTTTTGCTCGGATTCTAAGTTCGAGAGTTCTTTCAGCCTTGCACCTTCTCCAGCTGCCTCAACGTCGCGCTCCTCCTCCGAATGCCGGGAGCTCATGGTGATTCCGAAGGTGGAGCCAATCATTGTCGAAGGGCATGTGGGGGGAGATGCTGGATCCCCCGACTGCGGCCCTCCTACGGGAGTGCCCAGGGACTTGGTGGCTTCTATGGCTGGCGTGAGGGAACCAGAGGTCACTGGCCCAAAGGCTATCCCTGAAGTCGATGACGGCGAGTTGAAGCGTCAGCTGCCTTGCGGTGCGTATCGAACGTACATCGACTATGCCTTGACATGGATGAAGGTGAGTAGTACTCTTCCTGGCTTTCGACTTCTTTTTGTTGCGACTGCTCCTCAACCTTTCGTGCTTTATATTTCATGCCTCGTGGCAGCAGGCGACTTCTACGGTAAACGCCAAGGAAGAAGTACTCTTCCACCGGATTCGCGGGAGCGAAGAGGAGGCTTCACGGCTGTGAGCTGCTAACACTGAGCTGGCGCTCAAGTTGTCTGCAGCTACCAGCCGGGCGGAGGAGGCCGAAGCTCAGGCCGGGCAAGTCGGGGAACTCGAGGCGTTGCGGGTGGCCAATGTCGAGTTGAAGGGGCAACTTGCCTCGGCCTTGGTTCGAGCGAAGACGGCTGCGGCGGCGGCCAAGTCGGCGACCGATCTTCACCAGCTCATCCGTGAGGAACTCGAGGGAGTGAAGAGGGATGCAGAACTCTCCCGCGGACGCTTGCAAGCGGAGACTCGGGTTGCTACGGATGCGTGCTCCCTCCTCAACCAAGTCATGGCTAGTCTGAAGTTCGCCGGCCGTCCCGACTTCACAAAGTTTTCTTCGGACGACTTGCCGAAGGCCGTGGCCGAGTACCAAGCGTGCCGGAGTGACTTCATGGCCTTCGCCAAGGAGGACGCATCTACGCGGGCGAAGAGTATGGCCAACGCGGCCATATCCTACGCCTTGGCTCTGGCAAAAGACTTGGCGCCGGAACTCCCTTCGAATCTGCTGGAGTTGGAGCTCAGCAAGTTTGTGCTCCCATGACCCGGAGCGGAGGATACGCGGATCGAGTACTGGCGTGAGCCGGTAGAGAAGTTCCTTCGTGAAGCCGGCTTTGAGGCGGTGGAGGATGCTCCCGTCGTGTCTGAAGACAGTGAGGGGGCCTATGTTTCGGAGGGCAGTGATTCTGCCGGGAAGGAGGTGTAGACCTTCCTCCCTTAGTTGTATGTTTCCGTGATGTAAAGAACTTTAACTCATGCAATCTAGTTTTTGTGGCTTTTGGTCGTCTTGTGTGTGATGTGTAAAAAAAATCTTTGGATCTTCCGCGTATCCATATTGCCGTAGGATTGCGTCGTGTACTATATGCTTCCGAGCCCCCGACTGTTTGTGCGTACTCGTGCCTCATGGTAGGCTGCCGTAATCAGGGAGGCGAAACGAATTGAGGAACTCGTGCCATGCCTAGCCCCGCGCAGATGCGATGTAGCTGTCGGCCGTTGCATTCGTGAAGAGGCGAAACGAGTTATGAAACGTCGTATACATGCCAGACTTCCGACAGATGCAAGGCGTGGGATGTTGCCGTGACCCGGGGGGGTGATGGAGTTGTGGAACTCCTATTCTGCCTCGTCCCTCGGGTTGTCTTGGCAAGGGATTGGACAGCTGACCGAACTCGGGGCGGCGGACCGGGGCGCGAACCCGTGTACATGCCAAACCCCGAGCGCATACGAGGCGGTTATACGGCGACCAAACTCTACGAGGCGGAATAAGGTGCGACCTCGTGTTTGTGCCGTGCCCTGAGCTGTCGAACGCTTGTGTACCTTGTTCTGGGGAGGCGAAACGAGGTGTAGACTCGTATACGTGCCAGCCCCTGAGTTCCTTGGCGAAGCGTGTTAGAGGCGTTTCTGAGTACCATGAGTAAACCAGCGATTTGTCTGATGGACGCTGAAATTCTTAGTATTTTAGTGAAATGTAGGTATTACATCCGTAGAGGTACGGGGTAAAAAAGGAAAGTCCTCCGGGTTAGAGCTCCTGGGAAGCTTATACATAGTACTTGGATAGTTGATCAATGTTCCATGTGTTGCGTAATACGGAGCTGTTGTCGGCGAGTTTGAAAGCACCTGGTCACGGGTTAGCGACGATGGTGTAGGGACTTCCCACTTGGGAGATAATTTATTTCTGTGCTGAGTTGACTGGACCAGTCGCAAGACGAGGTCGCCGATCTCCAGGTGTCGATGCTTGACATTGCATTCGTGGCACCGAGGTAAGTCTTGTTGATATTTGGCTGCCCGCAGGTACGCACAGTCATTCATTTCCTCAAGGAAGTTGAGATCGTTGACCCGTTGTGTCTCTGCTTCGTTTTCGGAGTGTTGCTCTACGCGGGGAGACTTCATCCAGATCTCGCATGGGAGGACTGCCTCCGCCCCGTAGACAAGAGAAAATGGGGTTGCTCCAGCCGCACGACTGGTTGTTGTTCAAAGCGCCCAGAGGACATTGGGTAACTCGGTCACCCATGACTTGGCGTGACATTGCAGTGTGTCGTATACTCGCTTCTTGATCCCGTCTAGTATAAGGCCGTTTGCACGTTCGACTTGACCGTTTCTTTTGGGATGAGCTACTGAGGCATAGCAAACGTTGGCGCCATAGGATTCGTAGTAGGCGATGAAGTCGGCTACTGCGAATTGTGGCCCGTTGTCGGTGATGATCCGGCTGGGTACTCCGAAGCGAGTAAAAATGTGCCGCTACATGAATCTTTGTGCTACTACCGTCGTGGTGCTAGAGAGGGGTTCTGCCTCAATCCACTTGATAAATGTGTCAATGGCGACTATTAAGAACTTATAACCCCCACGCCCTGGGGGAAAGGGCCCGAGGAGATCCAGCCCCCAAGTCGAGAAAGACCACGATAGTGGTATTGTTTGAAGAGCTTGGGCTGGCTGGTGTGTTTGCCGTTTGTGGAACTGACAAGCCTCGCATTTTTGGACCAAGTCGGCCGCGTTGTGTAGCGCAGTTGGCAAGTAAAATCCTTGTCGAAATGCCTTGCCGACTAGTGTGCGATACGCAGAGTGAGAACCACACAGCCCGCTGTGGATTTCCTCGAGTAGTCGCTTGCCTTCGTCGACGGGTATGCATTTCATGAGGACGCCGAGAGCTCCTTTGCGATAGAGGGTGTCGTCGATCATTGTGTGCTGCATGGCCTTGCGGGAGATTTTCTCAGCTTGTTCCTCTTCTGCCGGTTTGAGTCGGTTAAGTAGGTACTGACGTATCGTGTCCCTCCAGTCTGTGCATTCGTTGAGTTGGGCGATGACTTCGCTAGCGATCCCTCTGGGGGCATCAAGCGGAGACGTTCCGTCTTACTCATAAGTGTCGCAAGGGGTGGGAGTACTCTCTTCGTCTGTCACGATTTTGACGGACGGTTTGGAGAGTTGTTCAATGAAGACGCCAGCTGGAGGGGGGGGACGTTCGGCTTGAGGCGACGCGAGCCAGGGCGTCGGCGATGCAGTTGTCCCGTCTAGGTACATATTGGAATTCCAGGCCGGTGAATTTATTCTCCCAAGTCCGCACTTCTGCTAAGTAAGCGGCCATCGTTGGATGAACGGCTTGATAATCTTTGCTCGCTTGTCGAACGACGAGTTGTGAGTCGCCTTTCACGGTTAAGTAACGGATACCAAGAGCGGCGGCGAGGCGGAGTCTAGCGAGGAGACCTTCGTACTCTGCCTCGTTGTTAGTGGCCCGGAAGCGTAGCTGGATGGCGTACTGGAGGGTTTCTCCTCTTGAAGAGGCGTTTCCATCGGTTGAAGGGCGAATTGCCCGTGGAGTAGTTTCTATTCCTGCCATGTAAACATGGGGGAAGTCGTAGTCAAACCATTCTGGAGTTGTGATGAAGCGAAGGCTTGAGCAATCTTCAGGAAGGTATCATCAAGATTATTTGATCCTTGACTGCTACGAGGAGAGTTGTCCCGGTGGAAGATACCTCGAACTCTGCAATGGTGTTGTCGCGTAGTGGAGCGGAGGCGCTTCCTGTTCAGATGGTTGTGACAGCCCCAAAAATTTACAAAGTTTTCAAACTTTCAAAACTCAAAATTTTCAAATATGAGGAAGATTTCAAAACCAAAATCTTGAAAATGTTTAAAATCCGAAAATCATCTCTGGGCCATTTCTTTTCCCCGGCCCATGTCCTTTCCCGGCCCATATCTCTCGTGCGGCCCAAGCAGCCCGCCAGCTCCTTCTACCTCCTCCCGATCGCCGCCCGTCCTGTCACCATCGCCGCGCCGCCCAAGACCTCGCTGCCGCGCCATTCGTCCTCGGCAGCAGCGCCTGTCGGACCCGTGCCTCGCCATCGCCACGCCCGAGGACAGCCACGCGTCGCCGGGCTTTTGCCACGCAGCTCCTCCGCCCGCTGCCACGCTCGCCACCTCGCCGCCGCATGCCTCCGAGCTCCCGCGTGCACCACGCCATCCCCGCCATTGCCCACGATCGCAGCTCCCTCGAGCTTCTCGCCACAACCTCGTGCCCTGGTCTCTTCGCCGCTGCTCGGCTATAAAAGCCAATCACCCCGAACCTTTTCCCCTTTTCCCCCATTTCCACCAGAACGCCCAAGCTCCACCTCCATTCCCCCAAATCTGGAGCCCCAACTCCATCTCCTGAGGCCTCTGAGCATCCTCGGCTCATCCGCATGCCCCCAGAACGCCCAGAGCATCCTCAGCTCCTCCAGATCAGCCCTGCCTCCCCGGACTTCGCCACCAACTCCTCCGCCTCCGGCAAAGTAAACCCGAGAGCCCCATCGCTGTCGAGCTCTCTTTCTTCCTCCCCTCGAAGTTCCAAATCTTCCCGAGCGTCACCTCCTCCTTCCCAAGCGACCTAGGCTTTCCCCTCTCCTTTCCGAGCTCCGACGAGCTCACCACCGGTGCCCCATCTCCGACGAGTTGAATCCGAGACCCCCCTCATCGCCGTCGAGCTCCTCCCTCTCGGCAAGCTCCCTCCCACTCTTCAAAAACGAGCTCCCCGCCTCCTCACCCGAGTCCGGCAAACCGCCACCTCCGCCCCGCCTCCGGCGAGCTCAACCAGAGCCACCCCTCTCCGTTGCTAGCCCCATCCCCACAGCACCGCCTCCGTTTCTTCACAAAAATGGAATCCCCACCACTCGTGGATGCTCCCTGACCTCCCAATTTGGTCCGGCAAGGCTCACCGGTGAGTAATTGCTCCCGCCGCCGTCGGCCCCTCTCTCCGCCGCCGCCTCCCCTGTTTCCCGTCTCCTCTGCCCCGATCCCCTTCCCCTCTAATAGGCCTTTGGCCACTTCCTTTAGCGGGCCGCTCCTTTTCTCCCTTAGCGGGCCGCCCCCTTATTCTCCTCTGCAGGCCGCCGCGCTCACCCGAGCGGGCCTCGGCCTCACCCTCCGCAGCAGGCCGGCCTGGTTTCCCCTGTTGGGCCAGCGCTGAGCGCGGGCCGACGCCAAAGCGTGGCAGGCCGGTTCGGTCAGCCCGCCTCTTCTTTTTCTTTTTCTTTTCCATTTCTTTTCTGGTTATTTAATTTCTGCAGCATCCGAAAACCCTAAAAATCGCTATAATATACCGATTCGATCGTCTCGACGACGTGGATTCATCTACGCCATCCATCAATTCAGATTTCCACTGTTTAATGCCCAAAATCCTCAAAAATGTCCTCCACCTCTTTTCCCAACTCCTCGTCCGAAAACCCTAGAATCCATCCTCGCCAATTCCTTCGATCCTCGACATCTTGGCTCCGATCCAGAGCACTCTATACCCTATTTTTAGTATTACTTTCAATTAAATTACATTATGTTCCCAGCTCGTTTTGTAGAGCCCGGACTTATACATGTGTGTTTGGATTTTCTCGCAATTAGGGATCGATAGCAACGAGTCGGCGCTAGGACAGGACCCCGAAGGCGAAGGACACCCGGAAGGCTTCATCCTAGTTGATCCCGGAGCAGTAGGCAAGTCACAACCCTTGTTCATGTTGATCCTACATGCCATGTTACTATTTGTAATAATGTTAGCTTAGTTATTATTTTTCGCATAGTAATTTCGTATGTGATATTTTTGAATGACACATGATGACATAGATATAACCTACCACCGCCACGGCCCAGTCAACCTTTGTAGACCATATTTACCTCGAAAACCCTAGGATAGAAACAAGTAGTATAAATGCACCTTACCGACTTAGGGTTTAGTCTTTATAGCAGATGATGATAATAGATACCCTAGCTTAAATTCGGAGAATGTGGTTTCTGAGAAAATGAAGTTGCCGACGATAGGGGTCAGAAAGGATGGGGCCTTCACGAGTTGAATGTGCTGCCATACCCCTAGTCGTGGTGTGAGGGTAATCGGGAGGATTACCGCTCAGGGCAGTTAAGGACGAGACCCTTGTGCATAGTGAAAAACATAAGAAATCGCTCAACCACATGTTCGACTCGTCGAGCCTGGCTTAGTACCTCTGCTCTACCCAATGGACAACTACAGATTAGCTTGCCATTCCATGTGATTGGAATGCCCCGCAGTAGCGAATGAGGTGATAACCCACGGGTTGGGGAACTCACAACTGGAACCCACTCAAATCCCGGATTGCGAAGTTGACATTGGCCCGTCAGACTCCCGGGAGAGCGAGTGACGAAGTGTTCCTGGATAGAAACTTCAGAAGATAGAGTAGATAAAAAGCCTTAATAGTCTACCTCTGTCGACACACCAAGTAGCGTGTGTGAAACTGCAGTGACGATAGGAGGTACGACGATCATGTGGGTAAAGCTGAGCAACTCTGCAGAGTCAATTTAAATGGTATTCGAATACGCCGTACTCCCGGTCAATGGAGTTGTGTTTAGAGGTGATTCTCGATGCGAAGCACAAATAGATTTTCCATGATGTTTGGATGACATTTGAGAATAATTTGGTGTGGTATTTAATCTCAATGTTTTGATATAAATCTATTTCAATGAAGTCATTTCAAATGCTAAGATGAAGTTAGAATGATGCATCCACCTGACATTGTGTTAAAAACCTATCCCCTTCCTTTGAAACTTAATGCATATAGTTAAGTATTACGGCTTTCCTGTTGTGGCTTGCTGAGTACGTCGCGTACTCATTACTGCACCCCAAATATCAGTGACGCAGGGAGAAAATGAAGACCCTTTTGTGGAAGGTTACTTTGATGCGGACGAACACGAGTTTTAGGTCTTATCCGTACGCTCAAAGGAGCCTGTGGTTTAGGTCCATTTTGTGATGCAAACTTTGGGCTTGAATGCCCCAATCTAATGTAAGCTAAACTGCTGCTATGCTTATTTTACCGTTCTGTAATATATTTGGATGTTTTATCGATGTGCTGGTAATGTATCAACTCTGCGTCCTGCGACTGAGAAACTCCTGGGCAGTCGCGGGTGATATGTCGCGGCCCCAAATTTTTGGGGGCGTGACAATGGTGCCTGAGGTCGGCTGGATGTAACTCGACCTGATAACGATCACGTTTGGCAGGAGCTTGTCGGGGCGCGAGTTGGCGCCGGGTATGCCTCAAGACAATTGTGCTTCGTAGATCATGTGGATCTGAAGCGTATGGGTTGAAGCTTGTGCGGCCGCGTGGAGTAGCGACGACTCGTAGAGCCGCAGGGTAAGGTTGCTTGTTTCCCATAGCGAGTTGACGCCGAAGTCGGTGGGCTTCTGCTTGATACGGGGAATTGGTGCAGCTGTTGTGGGATCTGGATGAGACATCGTAGAAGTCTTTGTCGTCAAAGTCCGTGTACACCATCTTGTCGGTGAGAGTTGCTGAAGTAGATTCAAGCTAACGTAAGGGCCCCACGGTGGGCGCCAGCTGTCGATGCGTGGTATATGGGGGGGGTACTCGTACAACACGTATTTATACGGTAGCGGGACGGTAACTCAGGTCAGCTAGATACTTCGACACCGACTTTACCCAGGTTCAGGCCCCCGAGCTGGGTAATAGCCCTACGTCCTGCTTTGATTGAATTGATATGCGGTATGGAGTATAGACGATTATAAGGGGAACTCGGCAAGTTGAGAACTCGACAAGATTGGCTTACAGGGAGAATTCGACGGGTAGTGAACCCGGCGAGATCGGTTTCGAGACTAGGGGCTCCTGAAGGTGGCTAGTCGACTAGGGCTATGAAGTCAAGCGTAACTTCTGGCTCCCTCCCCCTAGAGGGGTCTTGTGCTCCTTTATATAGGAGGAATAAGGCGGTGGCCTCGTCTTGAGTCCTCGTAGTATACAAGTCGGACTCCTCTTTCAAAGGCATGTCTCGAGTCCTCGTATTACACGAGCTGGATTCCTTCTTAATGGCATATCTTGAGTTCTCGCAGAACACGAGTTGGACTCCGGTTCCGATTAGTACTCACCGACTTGCGGCCTACGCTTCCTCCTAATCGGGCCTTTGGGCCACATCTTTTTACTGGGGCCCAGTAGGGAACTTCACGGGCCTTATACGGTAGTAGCACTACCCATCATCAGTTAGTACAATCAGTCAAAGACAATCGTAGTGGCTAAGTAACATAGAATTAGAAGTTTATGGGTCAAGTGGACAAAAGTTCTTCATGTCTTGAACACACTAAACATGACTAATGGAGTAGAGTAAAATTTCTCGAACTTTAAATAACTAGTTAAACGTTTGGATCAGAATCATGAACTTATGAATTCGTAACCTAAATGATTTTGTTACGAGAAGCTAACCGTAAGGTATTATACTAGAGTATAGAAGTATTTCTCATTATACTATTATCTTTACCGCTATAATCTTATTATGAAATAGTCAGGTCGTGAAGGAAGGTACATCATCCCTCCCACCTTTTAAAAGTTACCGAAAAGCTGCATACAAATTAATTCGAAAAATATTTTTCTTCCTATCTCGTTATCTCTGATAACTTCGTCCGCTCTCTCATAAATTTAACATTTGCGCCTGCCATAATCCCTTTAGTCTCCACATTTTCTCTTTTTTTTTCTTTTGAGATAGTCTCCACATTTTCTCGGGAGCACGTTGTTTGTAACCGTGCATTGCAACAAGCCTGACCACAAACAAGGTAGCATCAAGCCCATTTTCGTGTAAAAGCTAACATCAGATCAGTCCCATCAGTTTCCAGCCCATTTTGGTCCAGAGCACAGCAACGCCACGGTGCTCCAGTTCAGAGTTCAGTCCATATCCAAACCGCGGCGGCTACACATGTTCGTGTCTGCATGGCGGGTCTTTGCATGGGCCACTTTGCAGTCTGCAGCACAAACGGGGTCCAGCATCCAACGCCTCCCTCTGCCCCAGCATCTGACCGGCCAGTGCGTGCAGTACTCTGTCTGGCCAACAGGGCCGCACCCCCAGAAACCACTACGGGACACCGCCCACCAGAAAACAAAAACAAAGAATTTTTGGTTTATTTGGTCCCCGGCTCATTTTTGCGGAACTGGCCATCTCAAAATTACATTTCAAATTTGACACATTGAATAGGTGATATGTATCATCTGTCACGCTCCTAACCCATGGCTGAGGTGGACTCCACACATGTAGACACGATAGCATGCTTATCATGTCATGCCTTATTACCCGCCTACCGACTCGTGACCCACCTAGCAACAGCGCAGCGTGGCCGGGTCTATAACGCCGGCAAACCACAATTAGGTCCATGTGGCCCGGCCTATCACACCAGCAGGCCGCGACTGGTGCGGATTGGAACAGTCGGCCTCGCCTATATCCCCCTCGTCGCGGACCATTGGAGCTATCGCACCCGCCGAGCACGATACATGTTGGTCCCGGGCATTTTTAATCCCCACAATCCAGCGCTCGCATCCACCGCTCCAGCCATGTCGCTCTCTCTCGCTGCCTCTGCCTATTCCCTCCCAGCTAGAGAAACAAAACAGAGAAGGAGAGAAGAGAAGAAGAGAAGAGTGATGTATTTTTGGACGAAGAGAGGCAAAATCAGCAGTTACAACAGTTCAAGAAAGTGTAGATCAAATTGAGATCTATAAATAGTGGTAATTTTTTTGACATGTGAGTTATTGATTAGTAGACAACTTAGCTTAAAATGAGCTAAATGACTATATTTAAATATTACTTGAAGTACACGACATTGTTCGTGATATGGCAAAAAATTAATCAGTGTACATCGTTTTGCATTCACATGCACGGATAATGTTGTAGATAAATTATCATTAGCTTGTTGTGGTATAAAAAAGAATACCCTAATTTATACTAGCATGATGTTAATTAGCTATTTTTAAGAATATTAAAATGATACTAATAGTTCAAATAATACCTTATATTTGTAGATAGGTTTTAATTAACTTGTTTACGATGATAATTAGTTAGTTAATAATTATCATAATATATAGCATAATTATGGTTTATTAGCTATAAATTTAACAGTAATATAATCTTGATATCTAGGATGTAGAGAACATATTGATATGAGGAAGGATTGAAAAAGGGACTTTTGGACTATATTTGTGAATTTTAGAAGATGTCATAATTGATGAAATCGTTGATAAAGTGGTGATCTTCCAGTTGAGGTAAAAACATGGGAATAACTGTTAATTATTTAGATAGACTGTGACTAATTTATTACTAGATTATGAAATAATGTTAGTTGAAAGTATTATTATGATTCAAGGTGTTATGTATGTTTTAGTGTTATAGTATTAAATATTATTACAACCCCAAATTTAATAGTAATAAAACGAGAAACATTGTGCTAAAATTAAAAAGTGAAATATTGTACCGAATAACATGTACATGAGGTAAAGGTTCAGAAAATGTTTAGCACATAATTATGTGTGATATTATATTCCAAAATTAGTGAAATAAGTAAAGTACGGAGTGTGTGATATTAAAATGATTTACATAATGTTTGAAATCTAAAAGTAGGAGAATAAATCTTAATATGCACTGCATATTGAGTCTTCGGAGGCTTTATTGTTCTCGCTGACTTACTAAACCGCATTCTGGGAAGTTCTTTCAGTTTACACATTCTCATCCACCTCTTGCGGAACTTCAACATGTGTTTGCAAATTTCCTTCGGAGTCATTTCAGGGACCCCTTGTTGTGTATGTCATCTTTTTTCAAATACTTCCTGAACTCCATTAGGCGAGATTCTTTGTTCAAGATTTCCTTAAGAGTAACCTTACTTTTCTCACCAATCATAAGTGCGGCACATCTCAAATGTAGTAACACACAAGACGAATCAAAACAAGCACAGGAGCATCATCAGACACATCTGTTCAGCAATACTAGTACGATGGGCTAATTTACTACTCTTCGATTTAATCAAACATAAATGGATTGCTTTAGAAGAAAACTCACCCTGTTTGATTATTTGCATTATCGCTATGCCACACCAGCTTAACGTAGTAAGAGAGGAAGGAAGATATGAGTGGAGAACATAAGGGGTTGCAAGGCACCAATGAACGACGATGAGAGTGCGACGACGGTTGGACACACGCAGGCACCTATCGCGCTGTGAGAGCGCGACAACAGCTATAGAGCAAAACCTTTACTAAGGGGTATACCCTATCTCTAAAGCACCAGATCCAAAAAATCGTAAAAGGAGTTTCGTGGGCTGGGGACACGAGCTAAACCCTAAAATCCAACAGCCGCCCAGAGAAAATGTGTGTCACTTAAAAAAAATCAAAAAAATGAGCATTGCAGCCAATTAAAAATAAAAAAAAGACATCACGGTAGGAGGGGAAGAGCAACCGAGCGCCATCGCGCTGCCTCGGTGTGACATATGGTTGTCACAACTCTGGGGCGCGATGGAGGCCCCGTTGCGTCTTCCTGGCGCAACATGCCGTATGTCATGGCCGCCAACTCGTGTCACGACTGCGGGGTGTGATAGGTTGCCCTCGGCCCTCACGCTTCGATGTCGCAGCACATGCCATGTGGTGTCTATCGAGAACGTCGTGGTGTCAAATTAGGCATTGTAATTTGGAGGTTACCAGTTCTGTCAAAAATGGGCCACAGGGCCAAATGAGCCAAAAAATCAAAAACAAGTCGCCTGTCTCACATGTCAGTGTGTAACTGCACACAGATACAAGCAGAGCGTGGCAGTAGCAAACAAGGCGTGAACAATATGCCATGGATCTTGACGCGCTGGGAACAACGGAGGCGTGGGCGTGGTTACGGAAAAAAAATCACAGGGCACAACATAATCCTCGGAGATTTCCCTTGCCTATAAAACAAACAGGGAAAAGATCCGTGAAGAACTTAGAAACGTCATCATCAGGTGGCACGGGCGGTGCTGTGGGCGATGAACACGCCGGTGGAGGAGAAGCCGAGGCGCTGCGGTGACGGCGCATGCGCGTCGGCGGTGTGGATTGCTCGGATCGGGATGGCGGGCGCGGCTGCTGCGGAGGCTGTTTCCACAGGCTTTCTTGAACGGCCGCGGCCGCGGTGGACGTGCCGCTCGCAGTACTTGTGCCCCGGCACCACGTCGCGAGAGCACCTCCACTTTTTGCCGTCGGTGCGCCGGCAACGTCCGGGCTCCGGCTCCATGCTGCTCCTGTGGTCGAAGCACAGGCTCCCCAGACCCATCACTGCACAAATTAAACGATCAACATTGGCAAAAAGAAAAAAGACATGCACGAACGCCGGGGCAAAATTACATGAAGCTAGAACACAAGAAATCAAGAATGGGCCGCACGTACGGGATGGGAAGCTCTGCGGGCCAGATGAGGAGGCGGCGATGCTCTTCCATATGGGGAGCACGAGGTGCACCGGCACGGGAGCGCCGGCGGCGAAGTAGCGGTAGATGAGCACCTGGTGCTCCAACTCCTGCCGCTGCATGAACGTCAGAGCGGACGGCCGCGTCGCCGCAGATGCTTCCGCGTCACTCCCACTGCCATCACTGCCGCCGCTCCAGCCAACACCGAGACCCAATCCAAGAACCAGCGGCGAGGGCGCCGCCATGGTCACCGCCCCTACACATATACCCAAACAACAACACCAAAAACTAATCGACTCGCTCGAAGCAGAGTGAAGCACGAATCGTTATAGTACGGGACATCCCCTACCGTCGTTCGTGTCGGCGCCGGAGAGGCGGGGAAGCTTGGAGGGCGGCGAGTAGACCTGCCTTCGCTCGGTCATTTTGTGGACTTCCGCGTAGGTGCGAGTGTGTAGCTTGTCTGTCGTTTGTGTGTCTCGGTTTGAATATTATGGATGCAGAGTGATATGGAGCGAGCAGGTTCTTGCGTAGAGGGAAGGATGGTTGCTGCCGACCATTGTCGGTGTCAGTGGGACTGGATATATTTACGGGACACTCCTCCCCTGACAGCTTGACTAGTGATCCCATTAACGGACTCTGATGGGATGCAATGACTGAAACTGTGAAGAGACTGCAGGCCAGACCGGATGAATGGGCGCTTCGGCCGTGTTGGGTGGACTATGGTCAGGAGGTGTCGCACGTAAACTTTGTTCCGCTTGGGTGATGAGTGGATATTGCTAGCAATTTGATAATTTGACTTCACGCGGACCTGGCCAGCTCAGAGTTTGACGTGTCATGTTTCCCTGTAGTTGAGGCCTCCATCCTGCACTGAAACAGCGTGTATATGTTCTACTATTACCAGTGGTCGAACACAACATACGAATGTACAGTGCCGATCGTTGCCGGCAGATAGACCTGCACACAAAAACCGGCCGTGTTCCACTGCCTGAACACGCCCCATACCGGAGCGGTGCCGGAAGCACAGAAGACGCATGGCATCCCAGTCCGCGCCCATGGCCACTTGAACGTCGCCACGGTGATCGGCTCGGGAAAGCGCCTCCACGTGCAGTGGCGCAGGCTATAAAACACGGAAAGCATGGCACGCCCGAGATGGCGTCCACGCGTGCTCTCAACCATGACATCTCGCGCGCTGCATGGGCACCCGGTCTCACCGTGACTCGCGTACGTACGTGTCACGAGATCACGAGAAGGCCAGATCGATGTCCATGAGTATGAGCAAATTGAGTCTGAGACGCATGCATGGGACCGTGCTCGGTCAGCCCTGTGGGCTTCCTTCCATGGCCCCTTGTCCCCCGGCTAGGCAGCTACCCTCCCTCCCCGTCGTACGTATTTGCAGAGCAGCGGTCCGTCGCCTGTTGTTCTAGGACCCCGGTAAAACAGCAGGCACAGACTTATAAGGTGTTATTGTTTTGTATGAAATTATTGCGTAAATCATGCGTATGATATTATTGTTTTTATATGAAATTACTGCGTAATTCTCGTATTGGTACACTGGCCTTCAATTTCGTTGACATCGTCATGTTCCAAAGTGCCAATTCCATATTTCCACCCGATGTGTGTACTTAGGAGTTAGGACGTCATAAGTTGATGGGAAGCTTCATGCTCCCGAAGCTGTGCGTGCATGGCTTTTCCTGTTTCCCAACAGTTTTGTTTGTGCCGCCACACGTAGAGATCGTGATGACACGAGCTTTTCAAAACTGTGAAGACATAAAGAACATGGCACGTCCGGTTGTGTGTGTCTGAGAGACGGCTGATTCCACGAACTGTGCAAAGCTCCTCCGTGCTTATTTTTTGCTACGAAATTGCCGTGAAGGTTTTTATTCTCGACACCTGTTGTCCACTCCACTCTAGTCCAAAGGCCAGGGCCCAATATACCTAGACGATGATGGATCAATTGCTTATCTTCTCACAAATCCACTGGAGAAGGAAGGCTCGGTCCATTGTAAGTAGTGTGCCTTTTATCCCTGAAAGATCATACGACCAGATGCTTGGAGCCCATTTTCCGGCCTAACAGCGTGCACAAGTAGCCAACACAAGAGCACGGCCCAACGTGCAAGTTCCCAATGTCTCCAGCACGGCCTAACTCGCAAGTTCCCATATCTCCCTTCAGGTTTTGACCACCGACGGCCGACAGGTCAACCCGCGCCCTGGTTAAATCGTGCCGAGCCCATGGAACGTGTCGGAGTCGAAGCTCCGGCCTGCCCCCCTATTCTCCTGATCCCTGCTGAAATCATCTACTAGTACAGATGCAAACGCATGGATTTTGAAAACAATTAGACCTGTTTGGTCCAGAATTAAGAAAGTTAGTAGAGATTTAATCCGTTAAACACTTTCAAATTAAGTGGGTTAAATTAACTTGATCAGATTTAACTTTTTAAGATTAAACTAACTCATTAAAAAAGTGAAATGACTTAAAACAATGTAACTAACTCTCCTAAAATAGTTTTTTACTGCTAACTTGCTAATCAAATCAAGCAGTTATTTAAATTAATCAGGTAAGCTATCAAGCATAAGATTAAAGTTAGATTAATCCACTTAGATTAATATTAGTTAATTTAATTCCGAACCAAACGAGTCCTTCGTACCGGTACAAACATACACGCATGCAAAGTTCGACCTGTATTTTAGAGAACAGTTCTAACTGATTATATGTCAAATCGATCTGTCTGGAGTCTGGAGTAGCTTTTGGATTTGTACTTTTGGGGCAACTATCCACTCAGCTTCTGTCCGGTGCTCCTTCATTCCCAGTTTTGTACTAATCCGTTAGCTTTTAGCCAGCTGGCAAATGATCGAGCTTAGAGCACGCCTGCAAATTTATCATTGGCGCATTTGAAGGTTCCTGGTTTTTGCCTTGCTGCTCATCATCTGTTATTATGATGATGGTGATGATCTAAACCGAGGCATAAGTGAACTTGTAAGGTCTGATCTGTAAGTTGTACCTGCCCACTTGAGTCTGTCCCTTAACCAACGATCGATGAACGAGCGGTTACGAGGTTGGCTTAGAAGAGAACTCTTCTTGTTACTTGTTTTTAGAGAGAGTTTGATTGAGTTTTTTAGCAGTCTTTTACTGAAAAAAAGCTGTAGCTCAACAAAATAGTCAGCTTTTTAATAGTTTTTGTTAATGGTAGCTGTGGGCTTTGTAGTGTAAATTCAGCTCTTTCGAAAAGCTGTATTCTGCCAGCTTTTTGTAATATACTGAAACTTCAGTGCTCATTTTCTAAAATATTGTAGATTGTTTGAATCAACTAAAAGCCATATGTTCACTTTCTCACAGCCACAACAGTTTTTACAGATAGACAGTCAACAACAACTTTGTTAACAGCCACAGCCCAACCAAACAGGCTCCTAGAGGTGGGCTTTCTACTGCATAGTTGCCTAAAATATTTTTATTTGTCAGTAAATCTCGAGACTAATATATAGGAGACAGACTAGAGCACGGTTATTTGAAAATAATGCTAAACTCTAGAGAGACTAGGGCACCGTTGTTTGAAAATAATGCTAAATTTAATCACTTTCTATTTTGGTACCTTCCCCCCTTTAATATAAATTATGTGACCTCACATTTATTCTTTAAACCCAGACAAGCATACACCACTACCAGCTCTCTGTCCACTACCCTGTTCTTACCTAGCTCTAGCGAGCTGCCCCTGTCCTCCTCCTTGCCACCGGTGGCTACCGCCGGAAAATCTGACTCCATCTTCCGCTGCCATGCGAATCACTTGTATCGCGACCATCTCCACTATGACCATCGTCTCTACCATTACCGCCACCCCCATCCTGCTCCTTGGTCTCCGATGGCTACCACCGTTGGATCCGTCTCCACGTACCGCTGCTGCCTAACTAGTTGTTCTTCCTACCATCTCCAACATGGCCACCACTACCCTCCTCCTTATTGACCCACCTTCCAGCATTGACCCAACGGCCATCTCCCCCCACTGACAGTCGGCGGCGCTGCTGCGACTCCTCACCACCCCACCCTAACGCATTGCCACCACTCAACGGTCTCCCCCCTTCCCCTGCTGTTAGTCTTCCCTCTAAACCTAGGGAGCACAAATGCATCTCTGGCATCCACTGACCCCCTATTCCGAACCCCCAACCTCTAATCTATTTGGTGAGGTTTCAACAAGGTCTCATGTCATCGAAATGGAAGAAGAAGTGGGTTGAGCAAAGAAAAAAGAAGCAAATGTGACTGAACTTAAATTTCTATCACCTGTACTCTAGCAATTCTGAATACATAACAGATCTCAATGCAAGATTGATGGTCACAAGAGCAACTAAAATTTATAATTTCAAGCAAATGTGCAGTAGCAAAACCAAAGCATATATTGAAATTTTTCTATTTTTTCATTTACAATTACAAACCCCCCAAAATAGGTTTCTTCTGTTTCGTAAAAAGAAGGTTTTGCTATGGAAGTTTAATATTTTTTTCACAAGTCTATATTTTATTCTTGCTCTTGCACGGTGATCTTATATTAGGAAATTTTAGCCACTATTTAAATAGATAATAATGCATAAGATAATACACAATGTGACAACAGGATATGATACAGATGCTCCATCTCGTTCTTTTTGTTTTTGTTTTTCCTTTTTGTTATTTTTGGAGTTTCGAGAGTGCGTCCTGCGCAGCACTTGGTGTCGGTTACTACGGAAAAAGGATCTTCCGTACAGTGCCTTGCGGAGTGCAGAGAGGACATGTCACACACGGGCTGTTTGCAACGTAGCAAAGGAGTATCTACATAAACAGAAAGACGCTTGGAGAACCCTCGCCGCCAGCGAGAAAAAAAGGAGAGCAACCTTTCTTTTCTTCGCTGCTCTTGTCGGTTCTTTTCACTTCCTGTGGTCAATGCACGTTAGGAGGTAGGGGAAGCCCTGGATTGATGTCTGAAGTGCAAATTAGATTTATACTATTTCAAATTTGTGTGTTCATAGTGGCGATGTTTCGATGGTAGAAAACAACGTCATATGGAATAAAGGTTTGCTAGCTATATCCTTGTCCTAGTATGACCATCGTTGCCGACACTAGAGTGTTAGTGGTGTTTTGGTCCCATAGATTGAAGACTCATGATTCGATAGATTGTCGCTTGGCGCTTTGCCCTGACTTGATAGAGGTGGTGACAACCGTAGTGCTTCATCCTTTCATGCTCCTGGTCTTCTTCCCTGGAGATCCGGTAACGAGACAGTGGTTCGGCATCCTGCCTTGTGAGGGGTGTGACCCTAAGCACAATATGTTTAACGGTCTTAGATTCTCTCCTCTTAAGGTGAGTGGTCTGTGCGGCTCTTCAAAACCTTTTAACTAGTTCAGCTTGTGCAAATTTGGTTTTCTATATTATCTTCCTAGTGGCATAGAGGAATACCGATATGTGAAGGGTGGAGCTAAGTATGATGACTTTAGAGACTCTTGTTGTAACTTTAGTTTTATTAGGGGGGCTCAATCACTCGTGTTCATTTCAGTTTCTTTGATACATTTGTATTATATTTATTTAACCAATAAAATCAGCTCGTTGCTAAAGAAAAAATAACTATGTGCATATAATATTGGAAGTACGATAGAAAAACAAAGTAAGATAAAGAATGGAGACACTGACTTTTACATGAAAAAGCTTTGTAGGGAAAAACAGAAGAATTTACAAAACATAGGAACTAACAATAGGAGGGATGTCTCGTCCATACGTCGTACAAAAGGTATTTATAACAAGTGACATAAGAGTGACTCAAATTGTGCACGAAACAGAATCTATCATGAAAAAGAGTGTGTGAGATAAACATATGATTCAGATCCTACTTAATAATTCAGATCATTCATCAATATATGATATAAAAACATGACAATAAGCAATAAATGTACGTAACGAAGGAGAAATCATGAGAAATTTTCTAACAAAAACCTATGGAACATACTAGGAAGGGTTCAGGAAGTCCATAGAAAGATTTCCCTATACTCCATACTTTCGAGGATTCCAAATAACCTTTAACCTCGAGTTAAATTTTGAGAAGGCTAAATTAAAATCTTCTCCCACCTTTCTATATATCTACAATTACCAAATATATTACTACAAAATTTCTATGAAATATACAAGCAACTATGGTGTATAATTTCTATAGAGATCTAATAAATATGACATCCAATTCTTGATACTCCCTCCGTCCAGAAATGTAAGACGTATTTTGATTGGTTAAGACAAGGATTTGACCAATGATTACTCTTTTAGTATATGATTTATGTAACATAAAATTGATATCATTAGATCCGTATTCAAAAGTATTTTCTTATAGTTATGATTTTGTATTATATAAATCACATATCAATAGAGTAATTATTGATCAAAATCTTGTCTTAACAAACCAAAATACGTCTTACATTTCTGGACGGAGGGAGTAGTTTTTATTCCTATGTGTTTATATTCCACGTTGTAAAATGATGACCACATAACTAATGTTTGTTTAACCATTTTGTAGACCCAGAGTTCCTTTCCTGAAAATTAGGCCCATAATTTGAAACTTTGCAAAAATACAAACAAAAGTAAAAACTATGCAAAATCCCGGTGCTCTGCCCTCTTCCGTGTAAAAGACTACTACTAGCGTAGCACCAAGGTTGAATGAACAGCCCAAACTTGACATAAATGCGAAGGTCACCCGCACCGCAGAAAACCATCACAGCTCTCAAGGCACTGGCACATGCTCAGACATCAGTGCCCCACACTCAATCCAAAACCGAACCATGGTCAATATAACCCAACCCGACCCTAACCCAACATCCCATCCCCAAAAAGGCCAAAAACCCAGACGCAGAAAGCTAAAACCCCCACGCCACACAGACACTTCTCGTCTTCCTCTCTCTCTCGTCTCCCTCGTTCCCCAACACCAACACCGCCATGGCCGCCTCTCACTGCCTCCTCTTCCTCCTGGCCGTATCCCTCGCCGTCGCCGCCGCCCGCGCTCACAACATCACCGGCATCCTCGACAGCTATCCGGAGTATTCTCTGTACAACAGCTACCTCTCCCAGACCAAGGTCTGCGACGAGATCAACAGCCGCAGCACGGTCACCTGCCTCGTGCTCACCAACGGCGCCATTTCTTCCCTCGTCTCCAACCTCTCCCTCGCCGACATCAAGAACGCGCTCCGCCTCCTCACCCTGCTCGACTACTACGACCCGCAGAAGCTGCACTCCCTCCACGCCGGCTCCGAGCTCACCACCACGCTCTACCAGACCACCGGTGACGCCTCCGGCGACATGGGCCACGTCAACATCACCAACCTCCGCGGCGGCAAGGTCGGCTTCGCCTCCGCCGCGCCGGGCTCCAAGTTCCAGTCCACCTACACCAAGTCGGTGAAGCAGGAGCCGTACAACCTCTCCGTTCTCGAGGTCTCCGACCCCATCACCTTCCCCGGCCTCTTCAGCTCCCCGTCCGCTGCGTCGAGCAACCTCACCGCGCTTCTCGAGAAGGCCGGGTGTAAGCAGTTCGCGCGGCTCATCGTGTCGTCTGGCGTGATCAAGACGTACCAGGCGGCCATGGACAAGGGGCTGACGCTGTTCGCGCCCAACGACGATGCATTCCAGGCCAAGGACCTGCCGGATCTGAGCAAGCTCACGAGCGCCGACCTCGTGGCGCTGCTGGAGTACCACGCCTTGCCGCAGTACGCGCCGAAGGCCTCGCTGAAGACCATGAAGGGCGACATCCCGACCCTGGCATCCACCGGCTCTGGGAAGTTCGACCTCTCTGTCGTCGCCAAAGGCGACGATGTGTCGATGGATACCGGCATGGACAAGTCCCGCGTCGCGTCCACCGTGCTCGACGACACCCCGGTGGCCGTCCACACGGTGGACCGCTTGCTGCTGCCGCCCGAGCTCTTTGGTGGCGCCCCGTCGCCGGCACCCGGACGATCAGACGAGGCACCGGCGTCGGCTCCTGCACCAGAAGCCTCCGCGCCGGCGCCCTCTCCTAAGCCAGGCAAGAAGAAGAAGAAAGGTAAGTCGCCGTCGCACTCCCCACCGGCGCCACCGGCTGATTCGCCTGACATGGCCCCGGCCGACGCGCCGGCGGGAGACGAGGAAGCGGACAAGGTCGACATCAAGAAGAACGGAGCCGCCGCATTGGCCATGAGCTTTGCAGCCATGCTGGCCTATGTTGCTCTGATCGGCGCGTCATTGTTGTGAGCGGAGGTGTTCGACGTTGAGCTCTCGTTTGTCTTCCTCTGGGCATGCATGATGTTATGCACTCTGTTGTTGCTTGTGAGTTCCTGGGCTCCATTGATGTGCTCATCCGAACTTTTTTCTTCTTCCTGGTTTGCTGGTAGGTAGGATTGAATCCTGAGGTGGAGACGGTGATTGTGATGCCTATTTTGGTAGTTTTCAGTAGCTCCGAACCAAGTTTTTTGAGTTGGATTTGTTCTTATGATTGTGCCGTGCTCGTACCAGTTGCATTCTACTAGCTATCAAGAACTCCATTTCACATCCAGTATCTTGCTGCAGTCACTTGCAGTTACTTGCAACGAGGCTTTGGTCTTATGACTCGTTAGTTGTTACTAGTGCATTGCCCTGTAGTTGCAGTGTTGCACATTCTAGACTCAATCGTCGTTACCTGCGATCCCTTGGTTAGTGAAGTACCGTGATAGGCCTAATTAAGGATGCACCCTGGTAAATCATGGCCATCTAATCACGATTCCCATTTTCTGCTGGGAGTGAGGACCATACGAAAGCGATTTGCATATGTGACCAGGCGAACAATGTGACTTCTGTAAATGCAACTGAATGTTGTTTGTATTTTTGTTTCCCAAATCGAGTTTGAATTCGATGGCATTTGCGAGACTTTTCATTGTTTTACCTTTTTACCCACCGCGCGCACACACGACGGTAACTGCCTTGGTTTTGTGGTTGCATATCATGTGACTCCGCAGTCTGCACTCAGCCGGCATCGTTGGCCCATACCTGCCTTTTACTCCTCGTTCACGGTTTGCTCATCATATCCTTGCCGATATGCATGGCTCAACACTGGTGCAGATCATCATCAGACTGGTCCCTGTAAACCGAGAGGCTCGAAGCTTATAGGCTCCTTTGATTCGTAGGATTTTGAAAATGCAGGAATAGAAAAAACGGAGGAATAGAATAGGAATGCATATGCAAAACAGAGGATTGGAAAACACAAGAATTTTATAGGATTGTGTGTTTGATTCATAGGAAGAAGAAAACACAGAAATCCTAATAATATTTTTGTTTGCTTAATCAAGATAGTACTAAAATAGTGAGGTTAGACCATATGTTTCTTTTTCAACCATATGTTGCTTAATCCTAACCATATGTTTCTTAATCAATATTTTTGTTTGCTTAATCACAAAGGAAAATAAAAATGAGGTTAGACCTCATGTTTCTTTTCCTCCAAAATTCCTTTGGAATGGACCATTCCATAGGAATTTCATAGGAATCCCAAAGTGCCATTCCTTTGAATCAAAGGCATGCATAGAAAAATTTCCTATAAGATTTAAATCCTCCAAAATTCCTTTACTTTTCCTCCAATTCAAAGGAGCCCTAAAACCTGAAAGATTGGGTGCCCTTGGGCCTTGGCTATTCGGATGGCGACTTCAGCATGCATTAACATGTTTTCGTCCAGTTTCTTTCAAAATTTTGGAGGATGCGGCTACCTGCGCCTGTGCGTCTATCGTTTGTAGGATTCTTAGCTGGACTGTAGCGGCCGCTTCCTGCTTTTGAGGAGTTCCTGTCCTCCTTTTGCTTAATCCCAGGACAAAGTGGCTGGTGATTTTCTCACCGTGCTGGTACGTATGTCTGCGGCAAACTGTTATCTTCCCTTTTCTTCTTGATAAATTAGCCACAACAAAGGAGCACTACCGATCACCGAGTATCCAAGTTGGAGCATCTCTCACAGAAAGTAGTTGAACTCTTGCGAGCAATTCTCGCCGGGTCACTGTTGCTCATCTCGGCGTCACTCGACGGGACTGACGGTTGTATTAAATTTCGTGTCTGGTGATCTCACGCACAGCGTTGAAACTTGAAATGAGCCAAGACAAAACGGTCAATGAGCGAGTTGATCTTGGTCCTACTTCTGCGTGGTCCATGGCTGGTCTTTCGTAATCTGGGAAGATGAACAGTGGTTAAAGTGACCGTTGTGTCTGTGTGTGTCGGTGGGTGGGCTCTAGAAAAAACACGAAAATAGCAAGCTAACAGGAACCAGATGCAGATGCCACGTATTCTGGATTTCTATAGAAATCAAAAATACAGAAACTATACATATACTCCCTCCATATAGATTTGAACGAAATTTAAGGTTCAACTTTGACCAAAAGTTAAACCAATAATATTAAGTTATATGACACAAAAATGATACCATTAGATTCATATTCAAACATATTTTCAAATGATATCACTTTTATATTATATAATTCAATAGTATTGGTTTAATTCTTGGTCAAAGTTGAGCCTAAAATTCCGTGGGTCTTACATTTGTGGACGGAGAGAGTAGCTATTTAGACTCTACAATAATTTTGCCAAAAAATATTTCTTAGTTAGAGAGATAAGAGGAGAGACAACGAGACATATTACATTGGACTTCTCAAAAGAAATAAAAATATGAGTTTTGAGTAGATGTTTAGAATCCTTAAAAAAAGGAAATGTAATTTCTATAGGAATTTTTAAAGCCAATTCTAATATACAAAGGGTTTCATAACAATTTTTCTATATAGGATTCAGTTCCCAGGAAATTCCAGCTTTCTTGGAAATGCCCCTGATTCAGTTGGCTCTGTCTGTTTTCCATGTTGATATTGAAGAGTTCGAAGTCCCTAAATGCTAAAACAGTTCGATCTATCTGCAGCTCTAGCTTGTGGCTAATATATGAACTTCTGGAATTAGAGGGAATTTTTGGCACATAGTATGTATAAATCCGTAATTGGAAACACAAAGAAAAAGTTTATACCTAGAAGTTTTTAAAAATATTCAAAAACTTTATATATGTATATCATGAGGTGAAGTGTATATATTTGTAAATTTTGTTTAAAAAGCATGACTTTTTGCCATCAGTACAAACATAAAAAAGATAAGTTACTCTATAATAGTAAACAACAACATGTTAAAAAGCAGCCAAATTTGTTTTTCCCCCAAAGATTGCACATGGTCATATTTTTAAACCAAACTTTTCAGGTATATAGTTCATTCCATAATCTACGTGTATAATTATTTTTTTAGACTTTTGAGTGCAGTTCTCGTTCTATTTAAAAAAAGGAGTTCATATACATCCATGTTCAAAATAGCATTTTCCCTTTGGAGTTGTTGTACGTGGGATTCTCCCACGTGCTAAAGAAATGAAGTTCTTCCGAATCTCCATGTTTTCAGTAGAAAATTCAGAGAATAGAAGGTCCAGAGGTCCCCGGAGATGATTTATAATCTTAAGAAGAATACTTGCATCTGGGATTGTTCTTTATTTGTCGGATGCATTAACCCAGGACTAGCGGAAAGAAAACGTCTGCTGTCGGCCATGTGGGAATGCAGTCGGCACGAGCAATTCATAAGCTGGGCTTGAAATGCTCGGCAACAAGGACTCCGGCACAATCAGGGATGTGACTGTCACGAGGCGCGTGTGCGTGGCAAAGAGCTAAGCCCGTTCAAAAGATCAGCAAAACATGCAGGGCGCGACGTACTTGTTACAAACTGTACAAACTTCTAGTGAGTAGTGACTACTATGCTTGTTGTTACTGAGTAGTCCACATTATTCATTAATCTGATTTTTTTCCAGCTTTCTGGTAGTAAACCTGGATCTAGTGACCTTTCTCCGTGTATTCATTAACCTGCCATACAGAGAACACGCCTAATTAGGCGTGCAGGTCCATTTCATCGTGCGCTGCAAACTGCAACTGCGGCACCGTAACGTGATGCGCCTCGCAGTGATGGGGAAGCAGAACGGGTGGATTGGATGATGCAGTAGAGGGCAAACCGGAGGCGCAACAAGTAGTAGTACATAATTGCTCTAAAAAGAATAGTAGTACATAACCTTTCGCTCTGCAGGTAGACCGCGCCATAACCTACGTAGGTACGCGCTCGTCAGTCATCAGTAGCTATGGATTGACGACGAGCTGTCTCCGGCAAAAGCTGGAGCTGCTTTCGAGCGTGTGCGTGCGAGAGGGGGAGATCATTGCCGGTTTGGAAAGGAGGCGTGCGTGCTTGGCTACACAGCTAGTGCGACTCTCGCCATGGATAAATCCTTCGCAGATGATTCGTTCCTTGGAGTCGCTGCGGCTAAGATTCGCTGTGGCACAAGCATGAAAAAGAGGCCGTCTGACTGTTGGGATGGATACCTGGTCGGTGCTCCGGATATGCAACTGCAAACCTGTTTGGTATCTCGAACCAAATCGCTGCCCGATGATGAATTCGGCGTTCTTCGTCCCTGCAATGATGAAGCGGATCTCGAGTCGGAAATATACTTGAGTTCAAACTCATAGCTAGACCAGGCTTTTTTCGGCACTAAAATCCCTGTATGATGCGAGAGCTACGAAGGAAAACAAACGAGGACCGCTATACGTACTATGGTTCTTTTACGATTCGCTTACAGTGTAGCTCACCGCGTGAAGCTCCGCAAGATATGGCCCCACATGTCATTTGTTACATGGTACATAAATCGTGAAGGAAACATCAACGTGGATCACTACTCAAAACTAACTTTCCGTTCCCGGTGTCCAACTGAAAAAGGTGTGCGATATGAAAAAGCCGATAGAATTAGGCACATGGGCTCAGCCGGTCAGGTGCAGAACCTGGATCACTCTATCGAACGAAGCCCATTTCGGAATTTTACCGGGGAGAAACGATAAAAGTCCAAAAGCGAAGATGTCTAACTTACAAAGAGGCCCATGCCACGTAAAGCGGACAACAAACAGAATGGGAATGCCTTCTAATAAATAAACAGAAAACAAACATAAAAGGAACGCATTCAGCTAGATCTACATATCCCCCCAAAAATAAAAAAAAGGCTAGGTCTACGATCTTCTTGTTTCTTGAAATTCCAAGCCTATGATGAGAACACAAATATTTATTGGGAAAACTTCGTTCCCCCTCCCCTAAAAGATTTATTACACTCAGCAACTAGCTTCCCTGTTAAACTAATTTTAGTCTCACTTAACTCAGTAAATACAATTTTCAGGGTATTTAACCTCTAATCAGTTTTGATGACATAGATGGTGGTTTTGGCACCGTGGCATCCGCCCTGATTTTGCACACGTGGGCTGCCAAACTACCTTTTCTTCCATCTCAACCTTCCTTTGTCCTCCTTTTTTTTCCGTTTAGGAGGAAATGTGAACACAATGCGTAGTTTAGGGGAAAATAATTATTCTCCATCTCGACCACAATACATACCTCGATTTTTGTATAAGGAGTTCATTAATTTTTTGTTCCTTGCACACACATGGAAGTCACGTGCATGACACCTTCCTTCTTCCTCCTTCCCCGACGATCGTCTTCTCCCCAACGAAAGTTAATAAATCAGAAATTTGAACGCTAAATTGGGTAACAGAGCCCAATTTTTTTGAAAGCTTTAAATTAAAGTTTTTAGTAAATAAAATTGGAAAATTAATTTAAAATATATTAAAAGAATGAAAACCTGCTGATCGGTAGCAACTGTAGGCGGGAGGGACATGTGTGCCGGTCAGCAACCAGGGGTAAGTTCAGCGATGGTGCGTGACGACAAAGCTCAGGCAGAGCTTGGAGGCGACGTTTTCGCTCGGTATGAAAGCTTTGCTAGGGACGATGACTGGGGATACAACGTGCCAGCATGTGGTGTCCATCCCGCGGTCGCCACATGGACAAGTGGCAAGCAGGGGAGACGTGAGGATGCTCATAAAATAGTAGTAAAACCGTAAGTTTATTGTGACCCCTCATCTTCTGCCTCAGTAGCAGGTTAGGAGGACATTCGATTTCAAAACCCTTGAGTTCTTAAAACCAGCGCACATGACCCACTGAATCTAAACCATGATGGTTTTGATTGACGTGGGTGTACCAAAACCTGGAGTTTTACGATTCGCATTAACCTTAAATCTGGAGTTCTACCTATAGTTTGCACAGAAGATATGAGGTTTGCCAATAGCTAAAACAACGTGTGTACGTATTTTGTACTGAAGACTGATAAAGATTCTAACTTAAACGTTCTCGAAAAAAAGATTCTAACCTAAACCACCCATGGTAATCCCGCCAAGATTCCAGATTTCCATATTACTCGACGACTTTGGTGCCAGGCTGTGCATCAAGAAATTCAAAGGACCAGAAACTGCTGTGGTTCATGGTAACATGCTTAGATCAGATCGAGGAGCCAACCACTCTAGGGAGATTAACAGTCAACTTCCCTAAGAATCTAAGGGATGCAGCCTGTCAAACTCTTTTACAAACTCCAATGCGCACCATGCCCCAGAAAGGAACTACCCAGAGCCATTACTAATATTCAGAATACACAAATTCATAGACTTGGATTCTGTTAATTACCCATGTAGTACTGTAATTCACATCTACAACCACGGTCCAACGTAAGACTACTAGTAGTAACTCATAAATTCTTCACACTTAGAAAAGAATCCTGAAAAACGAAAATGTAAAAGAATGATCAATTTGACAGTTTGATCCTTTCCAGTAACCAAATTACGTTCTCCTCCATTTCCGGCGCTGCTCGGCCACCCGCCGCAGCATGCCGTCGACCATGACGTCCACGGCGTCCTTCATGCCACCGCCGAGCCCATCCTTGTTCGCAGCGGAGTAGACCAACTTCGGTATCATCTCCACCACGCGCTCCCTCATCTGCCGCACCCGCGCCTCGGGGATGGCCGCCAGCACGCCACGCACGGTCACATTGCCGGCGCGCAGCTCATTGCGGTTGATGAACACGGACCACTCGCCGTCGTGCCCGTCGTCTTCCGGCAGGTACCATCTGTACTGAAGGTACGCGCTCCGCCGCCAGAAGAGCACCGGCACGGCCCCGGCCACCAAGCAGTCGAACAGGGACCGTCGCGTGAAGCTATCCCCGCGGGGCTGCAAGCAGAACCGCGCGCCCATGAACAGCTGCATGACGAGCGCGTTGTTCTTGATGCACTTGCCCTCGGCGCAGTCCAGCGCGCCGCACGCAGCCCCGGCGGTCTGGCACTCCTCGAGCAGCACCGCCCGGAAGTCGCCCTTGATGTACGACCGGGGCGCGCCGGCGAAGGCGAAGAGCCTGGGGCGCGGGCGGGACGCGACGTACCGCTGCCACGCGCGCACATCGGCGGTGGTGCGCGGGTGGAAGCCGGTGGGGTACGGGATGCCGACGTCCATGGCGTCCCAGGGCTCGCGCTCGATGACGAGGCGGGTGACGTTGGCGACCCCGGGCATGGTGAGGAAGCTGCCGCCCCACCCGCCGTCCGTAGCGCGGCGGAAGTCCCACGTGATGCGGCCCAGCGCGAGGAAGTGGTCCCAGCCATCGGACCGCTTGTAGTACGGCTGCGCGTGGAGCCACGACAGCAGCGCGACGCAGTCCCCGTCCCGGTCGGCGTCCGTGGCGTTCGCCGCCCACAGGTGGCGCCCGACAGCCAGCCCGGCGTAGAAAGGCACGAAGAAGGCCGCGGCGCGCGCCGGGTTGGTGGTGCGGCACCTGTGCGAGAGCAGGCGGCGGTGGACGATATGCTCGAGAGCGAACTGGTCGGAGGAGTACCACGACCCAAGCAGCTCGGCCGGCAGGATTGCCGACAGGCTGGTCCCTTTCGCCGGGAACCCGAGCCCGTCGTTTGCGAGGTAGGGGCAAAGCGAGTACCACGGCGCGAGCGCGTCGCACAGGGAGAGCAGATCCTCGTTGAAGGCGGCGGGGAGGTCGTAGACGTACACGAGCCCTCCCCCGCAGCCGGAAGAATCCTCGGCGCCGCGGCGCGGCGGCCCCGCCACGGTGCTCGCGGCCGTCGGGGCGCGGGTAGAGGGCGCGGAGCGGAAGGCGAGGAGGAGGAGAAGCTGGAGGGCGAAGAAGCCGCCGAGGAGGATCACGACGAGGCGCGGGCGGCGCGCAGCAGAGTTGGGCGGCTCGGGACGATACATCTCGGCCATGGTTGGGTGGGAGAGCTGAGCTTACTGTTGGATCGCGGCGTCGGCGTTGATTTGAGGGGAGAATGCGGTGGCAGCAGGAGCGCGCGCGGGGAGACAACGTGGGGCGCAGTGCTGGGTGTGGAGAGGAGTGGAGGGTCGGAGATGCGGATGGAGATGGCCGGAGATCGCGCTGCGCGGTGCTGGGGAAGTGCAGATCGGTAGTGGGGAAGTACTGCGGCTGCTTTTCGGTTAACGGGTGTTGGGCGTTGCCATGGAAGGGAAGAATGTATGCTGATTTGCGGCCTACCGCGGCACAGCAGACTTGAGGTAGACTCCTGCCTAGGCCCCAGCCGACGGCGCGGTAAATTGCGCGTCTCCGTGCCTTGTGAGTGTGGGAGCCTCGAAGCCCCTGGTTAGATTCAGGCTCTGCGATGTATGCTGATGTTTACCACTGCAATTAAACAATTTTTAGCCTGTTTGTGACCGGGTGAAGGTACAGTGTATTATTGGCTTTGTCTTTGGGACGGAAACGAGATGGAGTATATGTTTATTTATCAGTAGGAATGATGCGTGTTCATTTATCACATTGCATTCAATCTATAGAGCCATAGAAACTTAGAATCGAAGGACATCGTATTTAAAGTGTCGAGTCTCGTGCCTGAGGTATCTCTTTGTGAAGAGATAGCAACTTTCTTGATCTCAAAAATAAATTCGCGTGGTGTTTAGAAGAGATGGTTTAACCAAACTTGAAAGAATAGATGTCAGCAAGTGAGGCAAGGATGGGAGCAACAGCCGGAAGGTTTATCCAAACTAAATGCCGATGCAGCTTTTGATGCTGAGCGTGGGCGTGGCAGGTTCATTGCCGCGGTAAGTTGGACACTTGAGCACGTCTTCGATGTTGAGACAGCAGAAGCAATAGCTCTTCGGAATGGATTCGAGCTGGCAAACCATATTGGGTGCCATCGGATTATCGCTGATTCTGATTGTACGCGGCTCTTTGATACTATGAAGGATGGCCATTTCTCTGAGACAGTGGCTGAGATAGTGGCTGCAGGTATTTACGATGACTGCAAAATGACCGCGGTATCCTTCGTCAAGGTAACCTATGTTGTCCACGTGAGGCAAATATTGTAGCTCGTGGGTTTGCTAAGCGAGTGAAGTTTATTTTTCCATCCATCGGTTTGATTAGACGATGCACCTAGCTTTATTATTTCTTACCATAAATGAATAAAGGTTGCATGAGTTAAAAAGAAACTTATATCACTCTTTTGTATATGCGCTTAAACTTTAATACGTGGATTAGGTTAGTACAACCTACATTTTCCTTTTGAAAGTAATAAAACCAACATTGAACTTCTTGGATGACCTTAAAATCCATGATAGAAGTTTATAATCGGTCTACGCTATTGCCACTGAAGCGTTATACATATCGCACCGACAAATTAGAGCACCATATTAGTGGTGGCCAGCCTATCCCTCCCTACTTTCTTCTTCTTCTTCTTCTCTTTCTCCTTTTTCTTCTTATACTCTAGTGATCATGCTCCCGTTGCACCCGGCATTCCATGCGCCTCCGCCCCGCTTTCTTTGGCGTCATTATGTGCTCCTTTACTACCCGGAGCTAGAGCGACTGGCGCCTTGTTCTACCACTGATCTCTCCCTTATTTGATGTCTCCACACTGCCTAGATCAACACATTCCATCATCGGTTGTGTTGTGCCCCTTCGTCCATCCCCCTCCCTCCCCCCTCCCCCACGCCAATTGCCCTCCACCACCACACATTGCCAATAGTTGCCTCTAAAAGGATCGTAGGTGCCGACTAGAGGGGGGTGAATAGGAGGCTAAACAAATTTTAAATAATTTCTTCTTCTTTATCTAGCTTGAGGCTTATCAGAACAGAAGGTTGAGCTAGCTGTGTGACAGGTCAGCTACACAGGCAGAATATGATAAGTAAATTAACAGGCAGCTGTCACACAGGTGGCTAACACAGGTAAACAGAAAGCCCTAAACAGATGTGCTAGATACATGGCCGTGTAACAGGTGACAGGTATAGATAACAGATAAGATATACAGCAACTGTGACACAGCTAGGCTAGCACAGGCAAAGAGAAAGGATTGCAGCTAGATTGAGAATAACAGCAAATCACACTAGCATGCAAATTACATAGACAAGAAGTATTGAAAGTAAAGAAGGGAATTTTTCGCCGAAGTTCTCATTCTTTGCAGAGATGGTACGTCTCTGTTGGAGAGGCTACTCTAAAGAGGTCGCCAGCACTAAATCGTGCTTGTTCTCCGAGTACCTGAGTTTTCAGGTCTCTTTCTCTTGCTTGTGGAAGTCCTTTCGCCTTGCAATAGGTAGACTTCAATCACCTTTACAGACTACTGCACCAGCCCACATAAGATTGGGTGGTTGCAGCAACTCCTACGCCTGTTCAGGAGTAGACACTCCAAGAAAAAATCTGCAACAAATGCTCTTAGAGGAACCAGTGCTCTCAGTGCTCAAAGCTCTATCTCACACTTGGAAGATTTGCTTCTGTTCAGGAGAAAGAGGTTTTACAACGGTCGAAATGGATTGACAAAGATTATGCAAAGGTTGAGGTCGGAGACCTCCTCTGGTCCTCTATATATAGAGTCCACAGACACCTGACCGTTACTCTCATGCCACGTAGGATTAAGTGGTAGGCACCGGTGACACAGCCAATCACTCCGCACAATGGTAACCGGCTCAGGCAGACCGACACCTGTGTCACCGGAGGCTGAAACAGGTGAAACCCTAACTGACGTAGCTTAACTACTCAGCCCAGTCTTGGCACACTACATGCCCTCAGTGCACTAACTCTTAAGCCTAATAAGGAGAGAACCTCCAACAATCTTCTCACTCAGCAGACAGACTATTGTAGTGCAGTTCCCTTAGCATTTACAAGCTCTCCCCTGGCACAGAGATGTACCTGAATCATAGAGCGGTAGTTCACCTGTGACACAGCTGTGCCACACAGGTAACTTCGGCTCTAGGATTTTAGGAAGCTAGCACAACAGTGTGCTAGCACAATCCAGTTTCACATTTGTGCAAAACCGTTGTTACAGGGCCACTGACCTCAAGGCATCAGTACCACTGTCCAACACTCTGAGCACTTTGAGCATAAGGAACTCCAAAGAATCAATGCTACTTCATCCTTCTTAATAGTACATGTGTTTCCTAAGGACTCAAGAAAACTAGTAAACCTAGACTTCAGCTTCCACCAACTGTAGTCACGGCCCTTGACGCATCAAGCCACCATCACTCTGCTTGTAACTCCTTGCACAGCACCGGCTTCTTCACAGCTGTGGCACAGCTGCCTAGCGCAGCCATCTCCTTGTCCTGGAAACCACCTTTTGTATATTTTGGGTGGTCACCCTTTTCTGGATGACTCTTCTTCATGGAACCTACTTAACCTGCTTACACTTACTGTAAACATTAGATTCTAGTTTGGGTTGCCATTAACCATCAAAACCAAATTAGGGGCCTAGATGCTCTTCCAGCCTTATTGATCGCTTATTTACCCCTTCATCTAGATTGACAGCTTGATCCTTTAGACAATGAGGTGTTAGATTTGATAATTTTCCTCTAACATAGAGACGTGGTGGGAATGTGTGTGTTTCATCTTTCCTAGACGGGCTTACAAATATAAGGCCAAGACATTATTAAGCGCTTATAAACATAGATAAATAATCTGATAACTATTGTGAATTGATCGAATAAGTATGCATCGACACTATTTTCTCGAATACTAGTTTATAAATATACGGAGAATGTATCATTATGTGCTGATAGCTACCTTCGATTTGTTTAATAACTACAGTTGATCGGTCAGATAAGTATACATAGATAATATTTTCCCAAAGATAAGTTTAGAAATACGTGGGGATGTCATTATCATATGGTGATAACTACATGAAAATTGTTTGATAATTCATATATTATTAGCTGATAACTTTTGAGAGAAAATTCATTGAAATATACCCATGTGATATTTAGCTTTGAAGCACTCGTCACGACGAACTCAACAGTGAAAACAGATCATGGATCCTCTATGCGATTTAAGAGATAAACTGTTTTAAATTTTTGAAGCAGAAATAATCTTTGGTGACATCAGCTATTCTGAAGTGACTTGCATGTAACACATACACACATGTTGTGATGCGCTCGCTTTAATTTCCAAGCGGTTCTCATGCAGCTTGCTCTATATGATCAGGGCATCGCCCAATAAGCATAACCAGACATGGTTGCTGGTTAGTGGCATCTTGGAAGGTACACTACATGGCGATGGTCGTTGGTTAGGCTAAACCAGTGAGTCAGTGACGGTTCCGACCAACTCGTGCATCTCATGATCTTGTCAGATTATGTCTCACTGAGTACCATAGAGAGTGCCACACTCCATATATGCATGCATTAATGTCCAAGGATGGCGATGTCACCAAAAGATTCCCCTAGCTCTTGAAATTCAAAATTGATTTTTTTCTCTCAAATCGTTTATCCAATTTAAAATATGTTTTCACTATTGAGTTCGTCATAAAGAGAGCTTCAAAACTAAATCCCCACTTGATTATGTTCCCGTGATTTTTTTAGGAGTCACAATTGTTATTAGCTAGTAATATGCGGGATAGCAAAATATCAGTTAAAAGTTATCCGGTGACAACTCATCATTGGTAGCATGATAACTCATATATTACTACATCTTAACTTCTAAGGCAAAAAACCGTCGTCAAAACATACTTATATGGGATCTAGTTTTAAAATCTTCGTCGAGATGAAACCAAAAGTAAGAAATCATGAATTAAATACACGATTTCAGGGTGAAAATATATTAAAATTTTGAATCTAACATTTAATACACTGACGTCATTACGTTTGTCCTTTTGTTGTCTGACATATGAGGATGATGGCTGCACATACGAAGGGCCATATCTCCCCCGCGTTAGATCGCATCGGAGGGGTAACAAATCATCACTAATTAAGCCTAAATTGGAGACGTCCTGGTATTAGATTTTTCTAATTTATTTCGAACAACTATGTCTGTTATAGTTGTGTTCGCACACGAACATGTCACCATGTACCCCCGGCGTCGAGCGCGATACGCAAGGCAACGCCACTGGAGGAGTCTCGCCGGGAGCGCGATACGCAAGACACGCCGGCGAGATCTTTTGAAGAGCCGAAACCCCACACACCCGGGAGGGTCCCCATTAGGGAGTGCGGCGGCTATGGGTTGCCCTAGGTCGGCCTGACCGCCCCTAGAGCCTCGAGGTTCGTTGTCGCCTAACACGAAGAACAACGAAGAACGAGAAGCAGAAAACAAGGGCGAGAGAAAATAGTAGATGAAAAAGATAATAGATTCATTTGTTCGATTGTGTGTTGTTAATCGGCCATCACCCTTTATATATTAATATAGGGCGGCTGGTCTTTCCGTAAGAGATCAGGACTCCTGATCCTAACTGAATACGGATATGAGACTTTCCTTTCCTAATGAATCCTGATTCTGATATACATGTGACTTTCCTTTCTTTTTGAGTAGCTTGACCATCGTGATCAGGACTCCACCTTGTACACGAGATGCCCTTCCATGCAAATCGAGTAGCTTTTCGAATCCATGATTAATTTGCCTACCGCGATCAATCGTGGTTCCTTGTTCTCCAAGTTGAAGTCTCTGGCACCGGAAAAAACTTTGAAGTAGACGACTCGGTGCATCAGCCCACCCGCAGGTCAGCTCGGTAGCACTGCGACTTGGTTCTGTTAGGAAGGACTCGGCTTGAGCCACTCGGCGTGCTGAATGACTCGGTTATACTTTGAGCAACTCGACACATTGGACAATCCGAGAGCACTGCGAGCTACTTGACGTGTTGGACGATTCGGGAACGCTGCGAGCAACTCGGCACTTTGGCCGACTCGGGGAGGCTGCGAGCGACTCGGCACATTGGATAACTCGGGGATGCTGCGAACCACTCCGCTTGAATCACCCGTCATGTCAGACCAGTCGGGAGTACCGCGGACTACTCGGTATGCTGGATTTACTAAGCCTTTCGCTGCAAGTCAACGCCAACTTTTAAACAATTATCAGTCGGCGGACTCGTCCATGAGTAATTAAATTAACTCGATCAAATTCTGCTATCAACAAGTTGTTCAAATACACTAATGAGCAGCCTAGTTCGCTGTCGTGGGTTCACTGAGCCCTCACTCTCATGTCTGGATCCTGAAGGGCGGGCAGGCTCTAAGCATTAGTACGTGGGTCAGGCTGGCTGATATTTAAAGGCTACATTTGGTTTGAGATTAAGTTAATTAAATTAGTTAACTTTAACTAAAATATGTTAGATAATTTTTAATTTGTAAAGTAATTAGGTCAAATTTAAATTATTGTTTGAATAGATTAATAGATTTAGGTTAAAAAAGAATTTAGAGAAGTCAGCTGTATTAAGTTATGTTATTTAAACTTTTTTGATAGGTCAATTTAATCTTAGATTAGAGAGGCTAAACACTTTTGACCAAATTAATCTTAGATTAGAGAGTCTAATCAAGAATATTTGACGGTTTAAATTCTTAACCCATATCCTTGACCCTGAACCGAATGGCGAGGAATCACGATGATCAAACGCTAGTAGGTTACATTAGTGCCAGGGTATCTCCACCAACAAAGCATATCGGGCCGGACGGGCACAATTGGGAAAGCGTGCGTCCCCAGAGGCCCAGGACATTAGCCATTAGGCTCCATTTGAACCATGGGATTTCTTTTTCTGATTTTCGTGCGAGTTAAGTATTTTTCAATAAATTTGTTTCCAGGGCGCCCCTACCTGAGTTCCGGTGAGAGCCCTCCACCTACTGACAAGTGGGGGTCCCTGAGGTAAATTTGTTACTAGAGGTGAACTATTTTTTTCTTCTGATACTCGAGTGAACCTCTGAACTCTCTACATAGAACTCTTTGGGTTAGTTCTTTAAGATTAAACTGTACTCCGTTTGAAAAACAACAAATACTGCTTTGGCTTAGCCAGAAAAGAAGTATTTTTCCTTTTTTTTAGGAGCCCAGAAAAGCTTAAATTGCAGCTCATCTGGTCAGGTTAAGGAGCGGTCCGGGCATGCCATTCTTTTGAGCCTTGATTTTCGGAAGGCATGGAGACATTTGCGATTCCCTAATCAGTTCTTAAGTGCTCTATAATCAGACTATTTAAGGAAGTCCACTTGCGTGCGGGGCTGCCGCATGTGCTGTGCAGTGTGCACTCGTCTTCCAAGCCCGAAAATTCCTATATTTACGGTCTACTGCAGTTGTTTACATAGCCTAGGACTCTGCTGATCGAGAGTAGTAGTGGTACGAAAAAGAAATGAAGAACCAGTGGAAGAAATCGAGCGGGCCGAGGGCATATACACTCGTGTTTTGAGTTCCTCTGTTTCACTGTGCATCATCTCGATTGTCGTTTGCTTCATACCTACTCCAAGGCTGCGTCGCTGAAAACACATTAGGCAAGACGCAGGCCGACAGCAGCAACTCGGCCGCGACGCAGTGGTGAACCCGAGCCGCGCACGTATGCCCATATATATCTGCCTCAAAACCAAGCAAATTTCACTACAGTCGCGGTCTGTGCCGGCACTGGTTTTATGACCTACATACATATGTATGTAAAATGTTATAAACCTACGATCGCCAATCGGTTATCAGAGGACCGGCGTGAGAGTTGAGACATACAATTTTCTTAGAGGCTTCGACTCAATTTGATCATGGATCGCTGACGCTGTTGTCCAGACTCCAGCTACGGTAGGGTACTGCCAGCAAGCTACCGCTCCGATGCTTCTTCGAGCATCATCATGTCGTATTTCATCACTTCGGCATTACATGATCATCTATATTGAGAAGGAAGTAAATGCAAAGCTGACCTCCAATGAGACCATACAGTCAACCCAGTGGCTTCTATGAAGAACGCATCGCAAAGGAGGCTCGATGGCTTGTTAAGGAAGGCGGCTAGGGCCGCTCTTTGTTCTGTCACTTTGGCATTACATGATCGACCACAAAGGATCAGGTTTTGTGTGATGAAAATTTTCATCACTATAAGCCTACTTTTCATCACAGGTGGCACCTTGTGATAAATTTTCGACCGTCACTATGTGGTCACTAAAAGTGGCGTCACTAATCACATAGTGATGAATTTTTTCCATCACAGATAATCCTGTCATTTATGGCAGCAAAGTCATTACTATGGATCGCTACATTACGGACGAAATTTTGTCACAACTACAACAAACAATAGTAATGGAATTTTCATCACAAATATACGCAAGTAGTGACAAAATTATTCAACACTAATTAGTTATAATTAGTGGCAATTTAACACCACTATTGTGTTTACAAATGATGACAAATAAATCATCACAGAGGGATATCTATTCGTGAGAAACTCTTCTCAGAAGTTTATTTTTTTGTATGACGAGATTTTATCTCATTGTGGGGACATGTCATGACACGTTATATGATATATTGTGGCAAAATGAGTCAACGTTTGTGGCAACACTGCCATCGCTATTAACTACTCCCTCTGATTCATAATATAAGTAGTTTTAGGATTCTAGAATTTTATAAAATATAAGTAGTTATAGGATTCCAATGCACATTTATGTCAGTTTTTTCTTTGTCTAACCTTCTTTAATTGTTATGGTTAATAGGCTCTTTTCTCATGTTTGCATGTTTTAGATTATTTATTGCAGGAGAGACAAGGGTAATAGTGTCATTTGGTACATTAACTAGGTCCTCCTTAATTTTTGTGCCCAAACCTAAAACTACTTATATTATGAATCAGAGGGAGTATTTATTATGAAGCTAATATTTACACGTGACAATAATTTCGACACTGATTACATTATGCATTTGTGTCAAATAAGATAATTAGTGGAAATATTTTTTATCATAATAAATTTTGTTATGTAATAGAGATCTTAGGTCATAGTGGGGAGGTGTTCATAATACTTTTTGTTGTGATAAAATGAGATGCCGTTTGTGTCTATGCTTTCACTACTATTAATTAACATATTTTTGATGAAGCTGATGTTTACTCGTGACATTACTTTCGACACTGATTAGACGATGCATTTGTAAAAATAATAATTTATTAGTGAAAATATATTTTATCACTATAATATGTATCAATTAATAGTGACACATTTTATACTGTGACTATTTTTTGCCACAAACCGCTTCTATCTTAGGAACTACGCGTGCTCTTTGTGAAGTGTATTTGTCACGAATTACATACTCTACTGTCACAAAGGCAAAGTAAAAACAAAGTGAACTGCTAGTTATTTGGTGATAATTTCCAAGAATTAATTCTTCCTGTTGCAAATAGTATCGCTGTGAGCTACCTTGCAATCAAGATTCTCTACATAATATTACTATGAGAAGTGCTTCTATACTCTTCTAAACTGTTTTTGCACGATTTTTAAAGCTTCACACGGATCTCAAAGCACCTGTTGATTTCCCTCATGGACTTGGCCCATATCCAAACCCGCCCGCCTACATCCAAACCCAATTCTCCTCTTCCCCTATTCTTCCTTGCGTGCGCGAGCTGGACCAAAAAAATCACCGCCGCCGCAACCTCCTCCCCGTCGCCGGCGCCGCTTGTTGCGTGGGTTGGCTGGGGCAAGCACAACGCTGCCGTTGCGGACGGAGAGGCAGTAGCCCTCGTCGGCCTTGCAAAAGTTCTTGAAGGCGTGCCCGCGACCTCCCTCAAGGTGCGCGTTGGAGGCCGGTTGTGGTGGTGCTCTGGACAACTCCTCCGCCGCGACGCGCCCCCTCCGCCACGCTCCTCAGCCGGCGCTGTAGGCCGTGGCAAAGGAGTAGTTCCGCCTGCAGCACCGGCCGGTGGCGACCGAGGAGGAGCAGCGACGGCGGGGCTGGCGAGGGCGGAGGGCGGGATGCCAGCAATGGGGTGGAGGCTATGGCGGCGCTTCCGCCTGCAGCACCGGCCGGCGAGTCGCCACGGCTGGGCGTTGGGTGCGGGGCGCGCGGGAGGCGCCCGGTGATGGGGCGGGAGCTGTGGCGGCGGGTCTGCCTGCAGCATCAGCCGACGGCGACCAAGGAGGAGCAGCGACACGGGGCCGGCGGTGCGGAGCGTGCGGCGCCGGCGACGGGGAGGAGGTTGCGGCGGCGGTGATTTTTTTGGTCCAGCTCGCGCACGCAAGGAAGAATAGGGGAAGAGGAGAATTGGGTTTGGATGTAGGCGGGCGGGTTTGGATATGGGCCAAGTCCATGAGGGAAATCAACAGGTGCTTTGAGATCCGTGTGAAGCTTTAAAAATCGTGTAAAAACAGTTTAGAAGAGTATAGAAGCACTTCTCTATTACTATATTGTTAATAAAGTGATAGGCAACAAGACGCTGGAACTTTATTAATGAAATATTAAAGATAATGCTCTTATGTGGTACACTGAGCCTAAAACAAAAGAGTTTCTAACACTGACATAACTAAACAACTCTTTTTACAAATCGAATTGAACAATTCTTATTGATCAAAGATAATAATCTGATCCAATATAGATAAACTACAACTGAACTAAAAGAGTTCCTAACACTCTTCAAAACTCCAAGTGATAACTAAAACCAACAGCGAAGGAAAACATGAATGCTAACTCCAGGATGCTTGCTTATATGGAAGAAACTCGATATTACTCCATCATGGCAATTTCTTGTCAATTCGTGGCGTCTTAATTTTTTTTAAAAATTACATTAATCAGGTTATAGATTGGAATACTATATCATCAAATAATAAAGAAATTTGTGTGAGATGGTAGTCTTACTCGATTGATCGCTACGCTCGAGAAATAACCACCACATGCCAGAGGAGAAAAGGAAGATCATTAAAAATTACCAAGAGCTATGCAAGTACACACCTTCAAGTGATCCCAAATTAAGGCCCTTGTCCCTGGAAAGGCTTTCTCAATGTATTTTTACTTCGTCACCCTAATGGGGGACTTCTTGCCTTACACAAACAGTGATCTCACCTTTAAAGATACAAGCATGCCTACCACAGACTTTTCCAAATCTTTGAGCAAAGTGAATATCCGGTGTTATCCCTCTTTTCCTTAGCCTTGAAAGTTTGTCACTAGAAGTGATACTTCTGCCTATCCTCCCACAATCAATAGCGGCAAGTCGACCTCTCCTTCGAATAAGACAACCTAATTCAATGAAAAACTTTTGTAACAAACAAGTTCATGATAACTAAACTTGTCATATTTATATGTACTTCTAAAGGTATATGCATGCAAGTAAATGAAAATTTATAGAGTAAATCTCTGACAGAGTTTGGTTCCAAAGAGATGTTAGCGTCTCATCCATTCATGCCTAGATCAGTTGCACTTTGATCATGATCACTTTCTAAATTCTCGATCTGATTGGTTGATCGGTGAACTTGGGGAACCATATTATTCTATGAATAAAAATGAGTACAGACAGAGCAATCATTAACTAGATTAAAAATGCCCAGATTGAGGATGAAATGTGCAGCCAATAAAGTGGGATTTAAAATCCCAAATTGATGAAATAAAGGGGATGCACATGACAAGCAGATTAAACACACACATCATGCAATTTTAAACAAGAATATATAGAGTGCATGCAAGATAAACGCAACAAGTGCCTAGGACTAAAAGTCCGAGATTAATCAAGAAGGGATTCCCATCACACACTGATTCAACCCACCCATCACATAATTGTCAATGAGATGAACATATGATCGAAAAGAAAGAATAGATGGAAAAGGACGACATGTGCTGGGTTGCTTGGTTGCTCCGTGTGAGAATCTACAGCCATGGTGGCTGCGACAATGGCATGATCAAGAGCAATAGCAACAAGAAAAGTATGCAAGCTTGCTAAGATCCGCATTTAATTTATGCTATGGTTATGGATGAGATATTATGCTTGATTGCATGTTTTGAAATGTTGATTATCATGATGAATGAAATCACTAATATATTATGGTTGGGTCATGTATGATTAGTGAGTCATGAAATTAATCTTGACTAATGAGATATGAAACCTAATAAGTGAGATTTGAGAGTCGGGGTTTTGTTTTCACTGATGGATCGATGGGCCAGGTGCACGTAAGCACCCCAGTCGTCTAGTTGATGCTGGTATCGTGGGGCTCCACTCTTCACCCATGGTGGAAGTGTTATGCAAATGTGTAGGGTAGTCATAGTTGAGCTAGCTATGAGCTAACAACACTTCCGAACACTTCTCGATTGAGAAAGAAATGGATTAAGTCTTGTTGACTTAGTGATTTGATGATTTAAGTCTTGGTTGACTTAATATGATGAATGATTGAAATCTTGGTTGATTTTAAATGTGTTACTGATATGAGAGTTGTGTGTTAAATCTGAGAATTAATGCTTATGATGTATACATGTTGATATTGGTTTATCATTCATGTTCATGCCAGGTTATGATACTTTGTTGATGAAGTATTTTAATTCTTATTCCATGCCATGCTTACATTAATAGGGATGAGATGACAAGCATCTTGCGAGCATGAAAATACTCATGAGAATTCCATTCCTAAAATGTTGTAGGTGATTCTAATATAGGTGGTTATCACAATGCTGAAAATGCTGATAATGACGTTTAGTTGCTAAGTTGCTCTCTCAATCATATGTGGGTTGTTATGTGGCTTTTGTGAGATGGTAATGGCTACCATCTCAAATATTTTGTACATGTTTCGCTGCTATTCGGTACTTTCTTTTGGATGTGAACAACCTTCGAGTTATGTTGTTTGTAGAATATTTAAATGATTGTGTATGGGCGTTGATTATGTATCTTGTAACTTTTTCTATAGAGTTGTGACGATAGATAGTATAGTATCCCGTATAGAAAGAGGTATCCATATACGATTCTCTGGATTATCAGAATAAGAATACATATCTGGTAAGGTTCTCCAGGAGATAAGGTAACCCCCCGTAAGGAGGAAGGACACCCTTTACACTAGGAAGTCAATCTCGATGTTTAAGGAAACCAGAGTCCTACTCGGGCATAAGTCTGTGTCCGGTACAACTCGGGGAACCCCTAAAAAAAGATTAGCAATCCTATAGGGGAGAAATGTCTTTCAAGTCTAAGGAGATAGACAAGTCTCTTTAGGTTCACAAGGTCGACAAGCCTTAGAAGCCTAAAGCCTGAAGCCATCTAGAACCCCCTACGATTTCCATGAGAAGATCCGCTGCCTCGAAGAAGTCGAGCCCCATGGAACTAGTCGAAGTAGCCTCCGATTAGGTCCAGGATAGCCACTAACATACACCTCCTTTGTAAGATATTCTCTGATCAATATATACGAACATGACGTAGGGTTGTTATCCTGAGGGAGGCCCGAACCTGTATAAAATGGACGTTTCCTTGTTGTCAGATCTCTTTGCCTTGTGCCCTAGGGGTCCCTACCCAACAACAAGTATCTCTCTCACGACTACCGTAAGATCGGCGGTTTACCAATCGTCGACAGATAGCGCCGACCATGGGAACCTCTCCGGCTCAAGCTGTCAAGGAAGTATCGGAGTCGGCAAGATGTGCAACTAGTCGCGATCAGCCCATGACGCCAACTGCACAGCTCTCCCCGATTCGACCCGAGGAGGAAGAAGCAGGTTCGGCGGGGGATCCGATCACTCTCATGCGACATGCCGGGTACTCAGATCTGGGTTTTTATGACAACTTCGGCCAGACAGATCTGTACCCGGCAACTGACCGCGTAGATCTTGGAGAATATGTCATTGGCGAGTACTCAGATTACGAAGTCAATCACTTCAAAACCGAGTGCGCCAGGGCCTTCGGGGGAACGTTGGTACTGAACGACGATTCCCCGGCAAGAGCGACCAGCTCGATGTCTAGACTATCGTCTGCAACTTCTGATCGACGAGACGATCAAGATCTCAATCGCAGCATCCCTCCCGATGAGGAAGACACAATGGAGTGGAATTGCACCTCATCCAATCCAGACCCTCGAGTGGTTCTTGCGATCCATGACGGTCGGGAAGATCTCGAGGACCCGGATCAGCCTGGGGGCTCACAACATTGAAGCCCGACGGCTACTCCCCGCGGTAATGGGAATATGCCTATGGCAGCAGACAGAACCCCTCAAGGGATGGGGGAATACGTGTCCCGAATTGCTCGAAGACTCGACGAGGTGCACAATCTGCTGTCACGACTACCGGCGGCAGATTTGACGACACCCGATGGAATACAATGGTAGCAGGCCCAAGCCCTTCAGCCCCCAGCCCAAGCCGAGTCTTCTCGACTCCAGTCGGCAACACACAGCTCCAACTGAGGGAAGACCCCTCTCCGACCAAAGGAATCACGCGGAGAAGGACGACACCCCAAGTATCAGTCTCGCCGGGTGGAACAGTACGTCGACCTCCGCGACGCTCTCAACGAGCGCCGTTCCCAAAGGCACCAGCTAGAGCAATCTCCTCCCCGGGGAGACCACAGACACCGCGCTAATGGTCGAGGATGGTCTCCGCCCCCGAACAGCGGTGAGAACGCGCCTTATCGGAGAACCATCAACGGATGCCAAGCGCTATCCCAAGAGCTCCGACATGTGCACTGGCCGTCTCGCTTCAAGCCTGGGGTCCTAGAGTCGTACGATGGCACCACGAACCTTGCAGAGTTCCTGCAGATCTACACTACGACAATCGAGGCCGCAGGCAGGAACAAGAAGGTCATGGCCAACTACCTCGCGACCACTCTCAGAGGAGCAGCCAGGACCTGGTTGACGAACCTACCCCCAGGAACGATCCGCTCCTGGGGACAGCTTTGCGACATGCTTCTCGAAAATTTCCAAGGTACCTTCATACGTCCCGGCCGGGTCGACGACTTATTCCTAGTCGTCCAACGACCAGACGAGACCCTCCAAGAATTCACCAAATGGTTTCATGCTGTTCGCAACACTATTCCTGAGATAACCGACTCGGACGTCATCCGCGTCTTCGTTCGAGGTAGCAAAAATGAGATGTGCACGCACGACCTGATCATGCATCCTCCGAAGACAATGACACAGCTAATGGACCTAGCCCAAAAGGCTGCCTGTGCGGAGGAAACCCTACATTACATCAAACAGCAGCAGAACAGGCCACCCAGGTCTCCCCTCCGGACCAGAGACGACTCAAAGAAGATGAAACGCAAGAAGAAATCCTCCGGAGGGAACAAGGAGAAGAGAGCTAAAATCGATGAGGTGCTGGCCGATCTCCCCGAGAAGCGTACCTGGCGACCGCGCACCAAGGATAAGCAGATGACTTCCTCCGACAAGACAGGAAAACTCTGGTGCGATTTCCACCAGACCGATTCACATGATCACCGTCAGTGCCGCATCTTCAAAAAGTACCTCAGGGAAGAAAGAGAGGAATCCCACGGGAAGAACTCGCATGTCGCAAACAACAACCGGGATACGACTTCCAATGATGACTCCACCCTTGAGCCATTGCAGGGGCATGTCAGAGTGATCGAGCATATATTCGGGGGCTCGGCCTCCTACGAGTCAAAGATGCAGTACAAGGCGATTGCCCGAGAAGTTCTCGCGAGTATACCGCAAGTCTCTCGAGCAGTCAAGTGGTTGGAGGTCACGATCACTTTCGACCAAACCGATTGCCCCGAGAACTGTGCTTGACTATGACGATACCCGATCGTTGTCGAACCAACAATCAATAACTGCCGAGTGGCCCGGGTGCTCATAGACGGAGGCAGCTCCCTCAATATCCTATTTACCAAAGCCCTCGATGCGATGCAAGTGTCGCGGTCATCGATCCAGACGGTGACACAGGCATTTCACGGTATCGTCCCAGGCTCGTCGGCCACACCGATCGGGCAAGTCACACTACCTGTCACCTTGGGAACACCGGAGAACTTTCGAATAGGGAAAATCCTGTTTGATGTAGTCGACTTTGAGATGGCATACAATGCCATCCTAGGGCGCCCGATTCTGGCTAAATTCATGGCAGCAACACACTACGCCTACCAGTGCATGAAAATGCCCGGCCCAAAGGGTGTCCTCACAATAAAGAGCTCCCCTTAGGAAGCACTACTCTGCGACAAGCATAGCCTCGACCTCGCAAAACAGCATCAACTCTCGAGTAGGGAAGCCGACTCCGACGCCGCTGCACGCACCCCCGTATTAGCAAGACCTCCACCGCAACTACGAGTGACAGCTTTTGAAAATACCCCCTCCAAGTCGGAGAGCAGGTTCTACGACTAGTTCGGAACCGGGGCAAAAAATGGTTTTCTCCTCAGCAGGACAACGGCTCTACAGGAGAAGTTGCCCGATTCAGATCGCTCAAGCTAGCAGTAAGAGATAGTCGAGTCCCCTTAGAGAGTTCCTCGTACAAACACCCTTGGTAAGATCGCACAGTCATCACCCCTCCAATCGCCAATCCATCTCAGGTTGCGCCAGCTCCAGCCTCAAGTTGTCAAACTATGAACAAGCCGATGATAAGACGCTCCGGGCGCCATCGCCTAGAATGCGCACTCGACAATCTTCTTCAGCGGGTCACGATAAGAGCACGAGAGTCTCCGGAGCAACCAACGACGACTCGAGAGGAGGAGATGATGTTTTTTACTTCTAGTTTCTCCTAGCAATTTTTTTCTTATAGTAGCTTGTAAATGATACTTCAGTCAGTTCACAGTTTTTTAATATCAAGTTTCTAGTTCGATATTTATTTTTTCAGATTGCCTATCCGAGAAACTTCTCGAATAAGACAGTCGGGGGGCTGGATAAGTATATGGCATCAAAACTGGCGTATGCATAGACGTAATCAACGATTCGACCTGCACAAAGGAAAAAGGGTTCCGCGCTGCAACCCTCAGGGATGCGAGGAAGACCCCTTAACGTGTCTGCGGGTGATAGGGGAAGCCACCGAGCCCCCCGCCTGACTAGACCTAAGGCCTGGTCGACTAAGCTCCCCTATTCCGTAGTAAAGTTCCCCGACCACGTGTAAAGGGAGAAGAGAAGGTGCGAATATGACTAAGCCAACAGAACCCGCTTGCTTATCCGCATCCCCGACTACTTTGAATAGAAGGTATCACGGATAGAGTGCAATGTTGCCGTAATTAGAGCAAATGTAGGACTTACTAACTGGCATCCAATATCCCTACGACAAAGGAACGCGAGTTGCTGCTATGGCACTGATAGGCTGTACGAAGACCCCTTATCGCGTTTACTGATGACGAGGAGCCAATGAGACCTCCATCCGACTAAACCTAAAGCCTGGTCGATCGTAGTCGACGGCATACATCACAACTCGTAGACCTAAGTCAAGGAAATTGGACACAAAGTTCGACTAAGTCTACGAGAACCCTCGCGTATGACTAACATTCATAGAGCAGTAGAGTTTAGATTTTTAGAAAATAAAAACACATGGGTTAAAGCACGGTTACTAATCATAGTATGTTACATAGTTATTTAGGCAGCCTAGGTGCCTGAACCCGGTCTGCAAAGGCATCTGCTGCACCCTGCACAGTATCGAGAAGTCCTTCTTCCTCGTCTTCCGACAGGTCGGCTTCAAGGGTGTCCAAGGATAACTCTGGGTGCTGGCATTTAAGAAGAGCCAGGGCGAAGGCCAAGGCGTCTCATACACCTTGCTTGAGCTCGTCGCCAAGGAACTTCTCGACGACAGACTTCAGGCGGGAGACCGACGCCATGAGCTCCACCAACCGGATAGCCCGCGGAGGGCTGGGGAAGACGGTGACTCCGACCTCTACGAGTGCCATCTCGAGCGTGCAAATGGCATGGTCAAAATCCTCCTCTAGCTTCCCCGCATAGGCTTGACTCCGGTTCAGTGAAGATTCGGCCTCTGCGAGGCGAGCCTTCACGACCTGGAGCTCGGCCTCGCTCTCCGTCCGCCGCTTCTCGGACTCCTCGAGGTGCTTCTTCAGCTCCTCGTTCTCCGCCTGGCGCGCCTTCAGTTCGGTCTGCGCCTTCTGGAGCGGAGGAACCCGAGAGAGAGCAAGCTGAAAATAATGAGGTTAGTACCGAGTACATTATCTTTTTTGATTACTAACTCCTTGGATTACCTGTAGCAGAGAGTACAAGTCGATGTTCTCCGGCACCGACGCCTCCAACACTGGGGGCTTAGCCTGTTCGACCGGGGGTTGTGTCGGCCTCGCCGCCGGGGGTTGCTTCTCTGCAGCGGCCCTAGTCGTAGCCCTGGTCGGACAGATGATCAACCTAGTCGAAGAAAGTAGCCTATCAGCCTCCACGAGAAAAAAAAGGAAAATTGTGAAGAGGACCAAGAAGAAGACTTACCGTTGGCGCTTCGCCAGGGGTGAGATTCCTTTCGCTGGCACCTCCGAGCTCCGCTTCTCGGCAGGAACCAGCGGCGACTTTCCCTTGTCCGCTGGAGGCTCACGACCGGCGCGTCCTCCTCCGTGCGAGTTGGTACGGCAGAAGATACCGGCTCCTTCGGGCGGGGATCGTTCATGTCCTATGTTCCGACGACTTACTCCCGTTATCCTAGAACATGGAAGGATCGAAGGGAGAAAGCCAGTCAAGCACGAATTCATACCTGCAGTTGGGGGTTCGACGGAGGAGAAGGAGCCCGAGTAGGAGACTTCGCTCGGGCAGTCTCCGCTGTCGCCTCAGCCTCAGATGGACCCTCGACCCTTGTCTCCAGGGTAGGAGCGGTCTCACCGAGGACTTCGACGTCCTCGTCCTGAATAGGGGCGCCGGCCTGCTCAGCCTCCGAGTCGGGAGCCCCGCGGCCTACTCGCTGCAAAGAAAGACCCGGATAGCATTAGTTATGCTATTCGGATGAACCATAACAAGACAATGTAGAGACAGTTAACTCACCGAAAGGATGTCCTTTTGATTATCGGAGCTGAGCTTCAGGATCGGCAAGGGGACGTCAGTCCGCCCGCCCTGAGGAGATTGCTCGAATAGGTTTTTCAACCTATTCCGAAGCTCCTCAGGGGAAAGATCTACATAATCGATGGAAACCTAACGAGTAAGAAAGACAAGAGTTCTTCGACTAGACGACACGGAAGGGTTCAGACGATCACCTGTGTCGAAGTCCCTTATCTGGTCTTTTCCCTCCGGGATCACCCAAACGGGCGTAACTCTCGACCAGAGAGGGCTGATCCGACGCCGAAGGAAGTCCTCGGCGACATCACATGCCTTGAGCCACCTGGTTTCCTTTGGGGCTTCCGACCAGCTCTTGTTCGGGAGGGGCGCCAGGCCGCAGTAATGGATCCCGGAGGAGGGTGGGGGCTGGCAGTAGAACCACTTGAGTGCCAGCCCGACCACGACGACTTCCAGGAGGAGGAGATGTAGGCGTCTTTCCTCCCCCCCGGAGTCAAAATCCGGCGTCGCTGACGACGCCTCCACTGCTGGCCTTCATCCGGCGGAAGTTGTAGTAATACCTCCAGAGCTCCAGGCTCGGCTTGATGCCGAGGTATGCTTCGCACAGATGTGTGAAGACCGCCAGCATCAGGACGGAGTTCGGGTTGAGGTGAATCAACTCGAGCCCGTAGAACTGGAGCAATAGTAAGAAGAAATAAGAAGGTGGGAATTGGAATCCACACTTGAAGAAGTCTGCGAAGACGACGGTCCATGTCATGTCTGGACTTGGGACCATCTCCTTCAGGGCCCCTCGATAAGGTACGAATACCTCCAGGAGGATGACCTCCTCCGCCACGAGCTTCTTGAGGCTGCGGAGTCCATCACCGAGGGCTCGAACTCGGGGATGACGACGATCGGTTCTCCCGAAGGTTCCTCCGCTGACCTCTTGGTCTTAGGGGACTTCTTCGCTGTGCTCTTCTTTCCCATGATCATTGATGGTGATCGGGGATAATGAAATAGAGATTGGAGACAGCGACGCAAGGAAAAAGATGGGAATGCTAGGAAACAGAGAGCAATGCGGGCAAAACCCCAACTTTTGGTTTCTTAAGAGATTTAATTTTCGCCTGACCAAAGCGCGGTTAACGGCACGATCTGTTCCATCGCATTAAATATGGACAGTTGCTTTTCCCGCATGCGAGGTGCGCGGAAAAAAGAGGGTCTGACAAACCCATGATCCCGACGAGCACGTTACGTTTTGACTAACGTCAGCTGAACAGTAGTGCAGAAAAAGGAAAGATTCTTCATCACCACGTGAAATTTCTACCACGACGGTTCGGTTTCCCAGAATCTACCAGGCGAACGCGTGTCCGTGATCGACGGATCAGATTAAATCAAAAGATACTTCTCGGGTAAGCTAGCCTAGAAAAGTGTCTTGGACTACTCGGAGGTTTATCCCGACAAGGATGTCGCGACCACCCGGTAGAGATAGTACCTACTTGGGAATGTTGTCGACCAAGTACTCGATTTCGCCTGCTCGGAGTTGTTTCCCGAGGAGGGCAGATTTCCTACAGAACAGTCATGACCTCACTTCACGTACTGATGGGGGGCTTGACGATAGATATTATAGTATCCCGTATACAAAGAGATATCCATATACGACTCACTGGATTATCAAAATAAGAATACGTATCCGGTAAGGTTCCCCAGGAGATAAGGTAACCCCCGTAAGGAGGAAGGACACCCCTTAAACTAGGAAGTCAATCCCGACGTTTAAGGAAGTCAGAGTCCTACTCGGGCATAAGTCCATGTCCGTATGACTCGGGGAACCCCTATAATAAGATCAGCAATCCTATAGGAGAAAAATATCTTTCAAGTCTAAGGAGATAGACAAGTCTCTTTAGGTTCACAAGGTCGACAAGCCTTAGAAGTCTAAAGCCTGAAGCCATATACCATGTGTGTATATTTTTGAAGTGCACGTGGCAGTCGTAAAGAATTAGGGTTGTTCTCATGTTTCGTCAAGTGTGATGGTTAAGGTCGACTGACTCGCTAGTTGTAATGTGTTGGCCAGTTAGGCAGGGTATGGATGATTGTGCTAGGCTCTTGAGCAACCTACTAACCGTATGGCTAGGTTACGGCGAGGGTAAAAGTATCGGGCTTCTCCAATATCATCTTACTTAACGTATTTGAGAATGACACTAACTCTTTACAAGATTTTGGAAATGCATCTGACTCTTGTTTTGTTGTGTGTCTTTACCTAGCTTGGCCTTATGGTACACATACGCTTGAAGTGCGTATGAGATGTTGACCCGGTATCAGATTGTCTAACGGTGCTGGATGCATACGTGCTTATTGTATGATATGTTGAACGGTTACTCGAGTATTCAGACAATACATCACTCATACATCGGGTGTAATTTCGGGGTCCTGATAGTTCCCACAAAATAGATTCTGTTGTAACGCCAAGTTGCTTTATGGTTATAAATTCTCTATAGAATAATCCAAAGAAACTTGAGATTATGGTATCACCCAATAAACACCTACACAGAGAATCACAAAAGAAGTAGATCTGATGTGGAATCAACATATGTAGAAGAGATAGATGTGTCGAGAAGCACAGTTGCAATGGAGAATTTCCAAAAGAGTTGCCATCAGGTTTGACCACCAGGAAGGCTTGAACGTCATACTGGTGGATGAAGAGCATAAAGCTCCACGGAGGATCGACTTGGATGTCATCACTAACGATGATGGGGAACCATAGTAGGAAGAAAGCACGAAACTCTTCATAACCAAATTAAGGAAGATGTATATTCTGTTTTAGACCGATTTGATTACTAGTTTGATCATCCGATTTGTGTAATGTAATTCTGTGTATTTTAATTTGTTTTGACCGATTCAATTACTAGTCCGATCAACTGATTTTTTAAATTTTATTCTCTCATCTTGCGTATTTGCTTAGTATAAATAAGAGTTTTCATAGTTTAATACTTAAGTATCCTTCAATCAATGAACATTTATTTTCCCATCGTTGACGTGATGGACTCCTTTTCTATTGCTTTGTATCCTTATTTACTACTTAAAAACATGGCATGACTGGCAACTTCAAAACAACATATCAATTAGGAGTATAGAGTATATCCTTTGAACAAAGGATCAGAGAAACTACATAGACGATTAACTATTCTCCCTAGTAGTTGGATGCAACACCGCAAGCCTGGTTGATACATCAAAGCAGAAGCAACTGCCATCTGTGCTCTTGAGTTTGGTTGCCTGTGCGCTTGAGTCCGGCTGAAAACTTCCCGGGCAGTTTTCCTTGGCATAGCTCATGTTTTTTTTCATCCATGGTTTTCAAGTAATTAATATTATTTTCTTACTTGTGGTTGTGATGGTCCAACTTAGTCAGATGAATTAGTCCATGAATGTCTGTTGTACAACATAACTATACAAATTTCCAGCTTGTACGATGCATCAAAGTTGCTTCGCATGTCCAACATCAAAGGTTCTTGGCATGTCGTATTGGACGCATCCCAACTTTTGGACTTCTTAAGAATTGATAGAATGAAATCATTGTCTGAGTATCTGCTCGTTTTTGTCATGGACAATAGATGGATGAAACTAAACATAACTCTTCCTTGATAGCATGATGGAGTCAAACGATTTATTCAGTTTGCATTCAAAGATTATAGTGCAGAAAAGAAGCTATGTTGCTCATGCAGACAATGCAAAAACAATTACTCACAACAAAGTCGTCACTGCTATAGAACATTGTGACGATAAAATGTTTTGCTACTAATAGAGGATGAAATAGTGAAAAATTCTAATTCATCACTGCTAGATCGTCACTGTTGACTTGTTTTATGACGAAAAAAATGTTATCTCACTACTTATGGGTGAAATAGTGACAATGAAATATGTTGTCACTAAAAGCCACGTATTAGTGAGTAAATAGGATTTCTTCATTAAAGGTCATCACTGTAAGACAGATCCCTTGTAGTGCTCATTTATATTGAGAAGAAAATAGCTGTAAATATCACTTACGATGAGATTATCGAATTGTTTGATGAGTTTAGTAGTCGTAGAGCTAAATTTAAACTAATAAAAATATAACTTTCTTTTCTATTGCAAAATATATAAATTGACTTAATATATTATTATGTTATGTCTCTTGTATGATCAGTATCTTCTTGATTCCCTTTATATTCAAGTCCTGGCTCCGCCTGTGTCGACATCGGGGCCATTTGATCCGGCGCATTTATTGTCCTAGGATGACAAGTAGTAGCATGCAGCTCGTGTGTGTCTAAAGTTCAATCCATTCGCTAGGAGTATTGTTAACTCCAAGGCGTATCATTGGTACTCCAAAATTTCTGCTAGAAGACTGAAAATAATACCCCTAATCTTCCCTCGGAGTGTTGTGGACATGCTAGTAATCGGCGTGTACCTAGCTGGATAATTTGATGGCGTATCCATGGAAGAAGTGTAACACTGGGTATTGCTATCCAACTGTTTTGAATTCCAGCTGGTTCAGAAATAAACAGCAACGATCTACATTAATTGCCTTCTGCCATCCGTCGTGCCAAAACTTACCACTTCTTTTTTTACCAATGAAAAACAACTTTCAAGAACATGAAGTAACGACGCAAATCGGAGCGTTCGCATTCCAGCTCTTTTTCGATCTGCGGGGTCAAATGTTAGACACGCGAAGTTCATAACAGTCTGAACTCTACAGTACCTCCAAAAAGAAAATATGATAGCACTACGTGACCACGCACTCTCCCAGGTTTTACTTTTTTGTGATCTTCCAAGTCGCTGTCAAACGAACAGATCAATGGAGCGCCAAAAGCCTCGTGCCGGCTTGCTCATTTTGTCTCTCTTCTCCATATCATTTAGAGAACATAATCGGATACGTTGCTTTAGATCCACTCCGACGGGAATGCACGTGGCACGGTGGCAGCTCACTCTCCCCTCCCTTGCCGACCATGCTTTTAACTACGTCCTGCTCAGAAAAGAACCGATGCCTTAAATCTCCTAAACACAGTCCAACTCTGGCACCACTGGCCCCTCCACACTTCTTTGGCGTGCTCCCAATGCCGGAGTCACCGACATTGCCAGCCAAGCCCCCCTCACCGCCGGGATCGCCACTCAATGCCGCCGCGCCGTCCGCGGCCTCGGCGTTGCTGCGAGCCACCGTGTTATTCCTTGCTTTCCTAGCCCTCCAGCTCGTGCTCTTCAAGTCCCTCCTCAGATTCCCCAGCACCCGCTTCCTCCCGGCGCCGCGCCGCTGCAGCAGCACCTGGGCCAACGGTGCAGTCGACGCCGGTGTGTGCAAGGCCGGGCTCATCTATGTCTACGACCTGCCGCTGGAGTTCAACCACGACCTCGTCACCCACTGCGATCGCCTTTGGCCGTGGTACTCCTTCTGTCCGTATCTATCCAACGGCGGCTTAGGCCGCCCGTCTGCCACATTACCGGTCTTTTCCGCCGTCGTGCCGAACGCGTCGTTGCCCAACTGGTACAACACCGACCAGTTCCCTCTCGAGGTCATCATCCACCGCCGCCTCCTCTCCCACCGGTGCCGCACCACCGACCCGACGCTTGCCACCGCATTCTACGTGCCGTTCTACGCTGGCCTCGACGTCGGCAGCCACCTGTGGGGCCTCAACTCCACCGTCGCTGACCGCGACCACGCCGGCATACGGCTCCTCCAGTGGCTCAAGAACCAAACGTCATTCAAGAAGTCCGGCGGGTGGGATCACTTCATCACGCTGGGGCGCATCACGTGGGACTTCCGCCGGTACAACGACGACGGGTGGGGCACCAACTTCGTGCTCATGCCGGGGATGGCCAACGTCACCCGCCTCGTCATCGAGGGAGACCGGCTGGATCCCATGGACGTCGGCGTCCCATACCCAACCGGCTTCCACCCCCGCGCCGCCGCCGACGTGCGCGCGTGGCAGCAGTACGTGCTGTCCCGCGAGCGCACCAACCTCTTCGGGTTCGCTGGCGCGCCTCGCTCCGGGTTCAGGGACGACTTCAGGGAGGTGCTGCTGGAGGAGTGTGAGGACGCCGGGAGCGCGCACTGCCGCGCCGTGGACTGCCGCGGCACGCGGTGCAACGACAACGGCGCGGCGGTGATGGAGCTCTTCTTGGACTCCAGGTTCTGCCTGCAGCCGCGTGGGGACAGCTACACGCGGCGGTCCCTGTTCGACTGCATGGTGGCCGGGGCCGTGCCGGTGCTCTTTTGGCGGAGGACCGCGTACGACCAGTACCGGTGGTTCCTGCCGGCGGGGGAGCTCGGCAAGGAGAGGGAGTGGTCGGTGTTCATCGACCGGCAGTCGCTCCGCGTGGGCAACGTGAGCGTGCTGGAGGTTCTGCAGGGGTTCAGCGAGCAGCGGGTGCGGCGGATGCGGGAGCGCGTGGTGGAGATGATCCCAAGGCTAGTGTACGGGTCGTCGTCTGACGGGCTCGGCGACGGCATGGAGGACGCGCTCGATGTGGCGCTGGGGGGCGTGCTCAAGCGGTTCCGCCGGCGTCGGTGGAGCGTTGCGCGTGAAGGTGAGTGGCGTTGGTTTTTTACGCCTTCTCTGTTCTTGTTTTCTTTTGCTTTCCTACATGAGCGTCATTTTGGACCCATTTAACTTGTTTCATGCTGTTTTCGCTGGATTTTCTGGTCCTTTATGCCCAGCTATTTCAAGAATCCATTCTACTAGCACTGATACTGAGTCACTGACCATTACCATTTCCAAACCTTCTAACAGAGCCCCCACCTGGCCCTTTGGTTGTTCGGCGTGCGAACGGCACATCGTTGGCGCCTCCTGCTTCTAACGGCAAAATTAGATCGGCGATCAGACGACGGAACCGCCGGCACATATCACGGGATAAATCGAGGAGACTGCCTTCGTCACACTTGAGAACCGTCATTTCCCAAGCACCGGCATCAGGACGCCAAATCTTGCAGAAATCTTGACCAAGTGAAGAAGACCTGTGGCATCTTTTTTAGAAATGCTCAAGAGGCATCATGGAAGTTCTGCTAGATCTTGGATCACCGAGCAATCAAGGGGTCAAAATCACGAAAGGTGATCTGGTGCCTCTTGATACTGGGTAAGCATGGGATGTACTGCTGCTAGCGCAGGGTTTAAGAAATGGTTAACTCGTAGAATAGTTTAGTGCCGCGGTGCTACCGTCGATGCACCGGTGTTTATTGCAGTTGACCAAGAGATGGATTCGTTGCAGACTCTAGAAGGTGGGTCATGACCTGACTGACAGTGTTGTAATTGTATAACTGGTACAGATTTTGAGGAGAATTATACCGGTACAATATTCATTCCGTTTTAAAATATGTACTTTTAACCTTTCTAAATTTTCTTAAAATACTTATTCTTTTACACTTTTAATGCAATTTTAGTCACTATATTCATATTTTGCTCTTTATTAGTGTTGTAAAAAAGAGTTAATTACTTATGAAAATAGTGCTACTAATAATACTGGCATTATTGACTTGGAGAGAAAAAAGAGATAGATATAGAAATAATTGATAATCACTTCTCCATGCATAGAAGCACTTCTCTTAACATTGAGGAGTGCTTATGTGCTGTCATGGGCGGCTAATCATCTTTTCTTCTACAGTTCACTGTATACTGCTAATTTCACTTGTTGTTTTGCTCGCACGCACATAGACGTGCAAGTCCATTACATACGCTAGTAATTTGCGGAACCTCACAAAAAAAATTGGGAACGCTGGACATACATTCGTGTGTCAGCCCAGAGTACTGAGAAGTGCTTCCATGCTTTTCCAAAAGCTTTTGCACAGATCTCAAAGCATCCATGGATGAATAGTAAAAGGGCATATTAGTCACATTAGTTTTAGGCTCAAAGCCCGTGTCCAGCCCTGTCCAGACCCGCTCGTTGGTTCTCTTCTCCACGACTCATCCCACGGGATTTAGGCCCAAACTAATTTGACTAATATGCCATTTTACTATTTACCCATAGATGCTTTGAGATCTGTGCAAAAAGCTTTTGGAAAAGCATAGAATCACTTCTCGTATTGATCTTGAAGATTAAATCTATTTTTCTAGAACACCAAGATATCAGGGAGGGCCGTCGCACAAGGAGAGATGTTGGGTCAGTCTAAAAAGACTTGCCAAAATCCGTTCCTGAAGTTTAAGAAAACATGTTCATTTCATTGATGCATAATTATCTTCCACTGCCCTGATCAGGCGATCATGACACCGTTACAAAATCTGGAGTATAAAGTCCATATTCATTAACTTAGACCCATTTTACGGTTGCTAGATTATACTGTGTTGAACTTATTTTATAATCTGTTACGAAAAAATAGTCATAAAAATAAAAAAATTGATTAAACAAATGATAAAATAGACAAAAACTAGTTAGACAAACGGAATTATTATAATTCACTATAATATCAAATGGAGCCTCCATGACTTAACAGTAATATGGTGTTCATAGAGAATCGTAGTACTTCCGTACTTGTACTTTTCTTACCCACGAGGCGTCAGGGAATGAGCTGTAGGAATTAATTTTCTTTTGCGAGGTCCAACAAGGTTTGTTTAGAGGACTACTGAGTCACCACAAATATGCATACTTTTGGATTTTGGATTGAGCAGTTAAGGTTGTAATGCCACTTCATCCGAACCTACCACAGACCACTAGTCTTGGTCAACTTGCTGAACCTTACATCAGCTATTATGTATAACGTGTAAAACTGCTGAATCATAATATATCACCGATTATAGAAAGTGGCAGCATCGAATCTACAGATCATACTGTCGAAGCTCAACATAATGGAACACTGGAATATGCGTGCATTTAGGAGTTTTGACTTGTTGATTTTAAACACGCTGCCCACTTGATCGCCGGGGCAACGCACGAACATAGAGCGGGCCATCCATTTTGAGCGTGAGCATGGGCCGGTAACCCACCGTGGAGTCGACTTCCCACATCTCAAACCTGAACAAGTAGAGAAGGACAGCCCCAAATATCTTCATCTGCCTGTACGCGAACTCCTTTCCCAAGCATACTCGAGGCCCCGCCTATATCGAACAAGAGGCCGAACACGTCAGATGATATGGACATAGTGGATCTGGTCTTGGTACGTAGTTAGTAATGATTTAAGTATGGATTTCACCTGGAAAGCCGTGAACTTGAAGGGGCTCTCGGGGACGAACACGCCGTCGTCGTCGAGCCACCGCTCCGGTCTGAACTCCTCGGCGTCGTCGCCCCACAGGAACTTCATCCTGCCCATGGGGTACGGCTGGTAGTTCACCATGTCCCCTTTCTTGATGGCGTGCCCGTCCGGCAACGTGTCATCCGAAAAGCAGTACTTGACATCCTTGATGAGACCCAACAGGAAAATGTACCAAATCATTAGTGACTAATCCAAATCGTGACGTAACGATGCACAGACTCCGAAGGAAAAATGTGGCACGGTTCGGGTGAACTGAACTCACGATGGGCACCGCAGGGTACAGCCGGAGCGTCTCCGTCAGGGCTGCGTGGAGGTACTGCATATTGTTGATGGCGTCTTCGGTCAAGCACGCGGTGAACTCTTGGACGCCGACGTCCCGGTCGCCGGTGGTAGCCTCCCGCACTTCCCTCGCGATCCTGTCCTGGATGTGCTGGTTCTTGCACAGCACGTAGAGGAACCACGACAGAGTCCCCGCCGTCGTGTCGCGGCCGGCGATCACAAAGTTCAGTATGATGTCCCTCAGGTACTTGTTGTCGAAGCAGCCGGGATCTTTCTCCCTCTCGAGCAGAAATCTCGACAGTATGTCCTCTTTCTTGGCCTGCAAAAGAAAGAAGAAATGTCACCATGTCAGCCTTGGTACTACTACCGTACTAGTGCCCGTGATTCCAGCCTTCCTGGCTAGCTCCGGCGCTGCAAAGTTGTGGGGAAAGCTTACGAATTCTTCTTGCTCTCTGCCCATCTGCCCGACCTTCTTGTCGATGACAGCGTACACGAAGTCATTGATGGTGCGGACAGACCTCTTCATGGCTGCCTCTGACGAGATATTGAGGAGCCTCTTGGCCCTCCAGAGCAGGTCGAAGAATCGGTACAGCACCTGCTCGCTCGCGTCGTCGAACGCCCTGGCGAACGCAGCTCCCTCCTTGCTGGATCCGGACAGCGCGCCTGGTTGGATCCGAACCCGACCTTGAATATCGAGTCCAGCGTCGATCGCATCAGCAGATCCTGCATGTCCACCCTCTCCCCGGCGGCGGCGGCCACGATGCCCGCGAGCTCTGCCGCCGTGTCACGGAAGACGCCGGTGCTGTACTCGTGGAGCACCCGGGTGGAGAACTCGAAGCTCGCGACCTTCCGCTGGTGGCGCCACTTGCCACCGTCCACGTTGAAGATGCCGTCGCCGAGGAGGTCCTCCGCCACGTCGTGCATCATCTTCCCCTTGCCGTAGTTGGCGAAGTTGGACCTGAGGATGTGCTCGACGTTGGCGGGGTCGACGGTGTAGACGTAGTTGCAGGTCGGGGTGAGCATGCGGAAGGTGCGGTGCCTGCGGGAGAGCTCGGTCTGGTACTCCACCAAGCGGCCGAAGTTGAGCAGCTGGTGGAGGATGGTGCCGGCGACCGGTGGATAATTCCGTCTCTTGCCGAGCAGGGCGCGGCGCGCGAGGTAGAGGACTAGAAGGAGCAGCGACAGGGCGAGCAGCGTTGGTTGGCTCGGTGCCGAGTCCATGGCCATGAACAGTACCATCGGTGCGAGGAGGGCCGATGTGTCCCCGTGAATGTGAATACTCCTCCGGTGTGTCTGGCACTTGATATGGAGCACCTTGTTTTTTAATGAGCACTTAGTGTGGGCCTTTGTTTGATTTCTCGTTTTCTATACAGGTGGAGAGGATAAATATCAGATTGGTGAGAGGCATCTGCTGAGGGGATGTTAGGTTGCAACTTGCAAGCCTAGTGAGTCGTGAGCTAAACGAATGCCTGCGGAATTTGGTAATTACCCGTTCCATTTCGGTCACCACTTCTTTTCTTTCCGGGGGAAAGATATGTTATTAATCAGTAATATAGGTACGATCAGTGTCAATCACTTCGCCAAGTTGTCTGACTAGCAAGCGGTTTGGTTTTGGATTCTTTTAGCAAACTCATGACTAACTCTATTCTAATCTCTATAATATTTTTTGAGCTTTATATCTCTTTCACCGTACAACCTTGAACTTGGTGAGCAAAAATGAAGCGATCATAACTTGTGGACGATAGCATAGCCATAGTCTCCACATAATTAGATTCCATCAATATCGGCATATTCGTCCACTGATGCACCAAGATTAAACCTTTTGCGACACGCCTCCAGCTCTGCATCGTAGTCCTTAGGGTGACAAAGAGTTCAGGGTCGGACTAGGGTTTTCTAAGCATCGGTTGTAACTTCACTCCATAAAATAACGAGTTGTAGAATATAGCATGCATGTTTCGTAAACGATATATCTTTTCGTAAACTTGGGATTCAACATGATCAAAGGTAGAGAGCTTGCCTAGCAATATCGGCCGATTCTCGAGCTTGAGTCGATATGGCGAACACTTGAAATCTCTCGCGCAGGGTCTCGCAACATCGGAACTACACGTCGGGAAAAACAGCGAATCACCAACGGTGCGAGGAAGAACCATTTAAGAACCAAAATACACTCAAGCAACCTTTAGTACCATGCATTGTTCCTAGAAGGATGCTAGGGTTTTTCCCAAATGATGCAATGGAATTAATATCACATGGGGTAAAAGCGTTCACATACAGGAAAATTAGGGTTTGCATGATTAGGATCATGTTAACATTTATAAGCTTTCAGCTTTCATATAAGGGTTGGGTCCAGGGAACACTATTTATGCTTCAGAGTTTTTAGAAATCTATTTGAACTTGTTAGAGCAAGATTTAAATGACATATGTGTATAAGTATGAGGTCATGTGTGCACGTATATATACATACATGCGTATGTGGGATGAATTGTAATTAATGGATTTTCAAAACCCTAACTATTATTATGGTATAAAAGGTTTCGAAAATAAAGGTATACTGAAACTAATATGTCATGATGTGTTTTATTGCGACAAGGGATTAACCAATTTTTAACCATGCTAAAGGAGTATACGTAACATGTTCATAAATGAATTGATTCCAAATTTAAATTCAAATAATTCCAAAATTTATGAAATCAGGGTCATTAGATAAATTTTGATTTTAGATGAATATGGGAAAAAGATCGAGATCAATCGGAGCTATAACGGGGGAGATATGGACTTGCGAAATTCTGCTGGGAGAGAAAATGGAAGAGGGAAAATGTATTCTGGATGTGATGTCGGAGGCGTAGTTTTCCTGGGCATCTTCGGCTAGGGAGGGCGCACTAGAGGAGGAGCACTGAGGAGAAAGCGCCTTCTGGTGGAGAAAGTGTAGAACACTGATTGCGCCTTCACTTGGCAGTTAATGGGCATTGGGTCCTTATCCGCTCGCATGCGCTGAGAAAATCACAGAGAGAGCAAGGGATGGGTTGTGGCCGTGCTAGAGAGGAACTGCCGTGGTGGAGGGAAGGCTGCCGTGGTAGGGAGGAGCTGCCGTGGCGGCGCGAGCTGCTGCGGTGGGAGGTGTTTGCCGCGGTGGGAGTGGCTGCCGCGGTGGCAGGTGGTTGCCGCGGTGCTGTCGCGGTGGGGGAAGGGCTGCTGCAGTGCTATCACAGTGGGGGGGAGGCGGTAGGGCTGTTGGGGCAACGCCGGTGTTCCGGCCGGCCGGGGCGTGCTCCTCGTCGGGCTTGGCAGTGAGGGCGAGGTGTGGCGCGCTCGGGACCAGCAGGGCGACGAGCTACAGAGGAAGCGAAGGGCAGCAGCCTTTGGCAAGGGAGGGAGCTCTGCAATGGGAAGAGGGATAGGAGGTGCTGAGCTCGGTGAAGCTTGAGGAGTAGAGAGCAACAGGATGTAAGGAACTCGGGTTTGAGAAGGGAGAATAGGGGGCTGCTCGGGTGAGGTGAGGAATAACCGAGGAAGGGGGTGCTCGGCTTGGAAAGAATTTGTGGCAAAGAATGGTGAGCAGGGAGAGGAACTAGAGGGAGAGCTCGGGTAGAAGAAGCTTGGGGTGTGGGAGAGGAGAAAAGAATGGGCAAGATGGAGCTGTGGGTGCTCGGCGGAGTAGGGCAGGAGCTTGAGTGCTCGGCTGCTATGGAGTTTGGCTTGCAGGGGATGGGAAAAAGAGATGGACCAGCTCAGCTTGTGCTGTAGTTGGGAGATGAAGAAAATCCAAAGGAAAGGAACAGCTTGAGAAGGAATGGCAGCTCGGGAGCTTGAAGAGCAGTTGGCCATTTATTGCTAGGGCTGTAGAACCACATGGGGGCGGGCCAAGTAGCATTGGGGTCAGCAGGGACAAGAGGTTGAGTGTTGGGTTGGCTTTAGGTGGAGTAGAGACGCATGGGAAGCTCATGCATGGCAGGGGAAAACGGAGCTGCTGCACAGGGGAGAGGAGTTGTTCGGCTTTGGGGAAAAAGAAATGGGGCTTGGCTTGCTGGACTAGACAGTAAAGCAATGAGAGAAAAGGACAGTGCTGGAAAGGGGGAGTAGGGCAGCTCGGTATGGCTTTAAAGGAGAGCAGGAGCTACCGTGGGCTACTAAGGTAGTGCAGGAAAAGAAATGGGTACTCAGGTTGGTGCTAGAGTGTAGCAAAAGAAAATAGTAGCTAGAGCTTGGGTGGAGCTTTGAAGCAACCTGGACTGGTCTTGTCAGCGTGTTAGAGAATTTAGGACAGAAGAGAAGGGGCTGGACATTGCTGCAGAGGTGTAGTGAAGGTATAGGTTGCTTGGTTGGAGGGAGCAAGAGCAACTCCAGCAGCAACTCTATAACTCACCCTCCATATCTCCATATGGATTGCCATCCATAAAGATTCCACATCCATATTATCCCACCACTCCAGCAGAACATCCATATCTCACCCTCCATATTCTCTTTCCTATATTTTAATAATATCCTATAACTACAAATCTATTTCTATTTGTTATATGTGTAACGGCTATAGTTGAAACGGTAATTTCTTTAACGGTGATTTTTGCAGTAACGAATTTATTTCCAATGGCTACTATTTCCAACGGCTATATTTTCAACGGCTACTTTTCCAACGGCTATTTTTCCAACGGCTACTTTTCCAACGGGTACTTTTCCAACGGCTATATTTCGAACGGCTACTTTTTCAACGGCTATATTTCCACCTCTATATATGGAAGCCCATTTGCCACCCCTGGCAGCGTGTGCTCTCCTATATCCCTATCTCCTCTCCCACACATATTTCTCTCCTCTCTCATAGCGCAACGAGGCGTCGCAATCTTGTCTAGCAAATGCTCATGGATTCATCATCGTCCTCATCAGACGATGACGAACTCATAGTTGCTACAGCATTTATAGTGGACGATGATGATCAACAGTTGAATTGTCGACACCTTGGCGGTTCCGTGTCAGGACGTCGGGTAATTAATCGCGACAGACAAGCCGGACATGCTAGACTATACGAAGACTATTTTTCAGAGACTCCTACCTACGGCCCAACTATCTTTCGGCGCAGGTTTGAAATTAGTGAATATGTTTTGTTTGGCTATTCTTGTTGATTCTACCCTCTCAATTCCTTCTTTATATGTTGGCAGGTTTAGAATGGCTCATTTTCTGTTTTTTCGTATAGTGCAAGCTGTAGTGGAGCACGATAGCTACTTTGTGTAAAAAAGAAATAGTGCCGGGGTTCTAGGGTTATCTCCTTTGCAGAAGATTACCGCTGCATTTAGAATGCTAACCTATGGAATACCAACGGATGCTACTGATGAATTTATTAGGATTGGAGAAAGTACTGTCCTAGAGAGTCTTCGAAGGTTTGTTAAAGCTATTGTAGAAGTATTTGGAGATGAGTATCTGAGATCCCCAAACAACGTTGATACTGCTAGCTTACTTGCAATAGGAGAAGTAAGAGGTTTTTGACCCAGGCAACTCTGACCCCGGCATGCCCCTATGTTTCATCGGAAGAACCATGCCTACCACCACAATGGCCATTCAAATGGTAGCGTGGGAAGCTGTCTTCTGTCTTCGCCGACTGGTCCCAAGCATGAATCGGCCACCTTTCTTCTTCTACCCTGGCGGTACCCTGGAGAAGGCACTGGATACGCCAACTTGCATCAAGAAGAAGAAGATGCCACAGTGGATCACCTCGCTCAGTACATTGCTGCCCAGCACGACCTGCTTACCCAGCTAGCAGACTCATGGATTCTGGCACCAGGAACTAGCATTCCTATGCTTCCCCAGCTCTTTGCTGGCACCTCCTCGACGGCATTCACCCATGCCCCTGGTGTCGAAGCACAACCTCTGTCAAGAGTACAAGCTGCTAGAGAAGGCATTAATCGCTCCAGGAACACTATGACTTCTCAAGGCCATCCACCCTCTCGAAAAACGAAGGCCCCACGACGTGGTTAGTCCACCCAGGTTGCCGACCCAGAAATGGGTTAAGTAGCCAAAGCTTGTTGAGTCTAGCTTAACCCTCTCTGTGCCATTAGTTGTATGTGTGTTTTTATTGTTTGGTGCTTGCGGTAGAAGTCTGCTACATGCCTCTCGGTACTATGGCAAGACTGTTAGATACGCTGATTAGGCGTATGGATCTGTGACGTGTTGTTTCCCTCACCATTTCATGGTGTTTTGGTTACGTTTTTTTTGGCTTTTGTAATGCTATTGCATGCTGAGTGATCCCCATCGTTGTACGATGCCACAACTTGATGTTGTCTCTTTCCCCTCATCTAGCTGCTAATTCCCTCTCTCCTGACCTACCTTGCCTCTTTGCAATACCTCCTTGTTTCCTGGCAACCCTTGTACCTCTCCAAGCTACTTTCTTTTATTGCCCCGATATTCCCTCCTGGTTGTCGGCTACATGCCTACCTTTGTCCAGTAACCTTGGTTTTCCTTTCTCGGAGGCTATCAATTGAACGTTGGCGGTAGGCCTCTATCTAGGGCCGCACACCACGCGTCCCCACCGAGCTACCAAACGGCTATATGGACTACGTTCCCTTTCCGCACCACACTTCGTGCCACCTTTCTCCTTGCGCAAAAACTTTCCTCCTGAGAGAGCTCTTCGCTTCTGGTGCTCTTCCCGATGCTCCTTCTCCTCTCTTCTACGAAGATGATGCCTCAAGGAATACCCTACCAAGAAACCACCGCCGAAGATCTTGCCGGTTTCGTTAGCATCCTATGGACTGTAGCCTGGCAAGCCCTCGGAGCCACCCGACGACCAGAGTATGAAGTATACCGAAGCCAAACCCCTGACATCGTGCCCGAGTTTTGGGCCGATGTTCATGTCTTCGCTGCTAGCACCAACCCAGGCGCACCATTCAGAGTCTACGGAAGAGCCATGCCTACTCCGACTATGGCTATCTAGATGGCCGTCTGGGAAGCTATTGCCCTTCTTCACTATCGAGTCCCTGGTATGAACCAGAGAGCTTTTCTTTTCTATCCTCACCGCATCCCCGGAGGAGGCACGAGGTTTATCAACCCACCTCCAAACGAAGATGCTGCGGTGACCCATCTCTCACACTATCTGGTCGCCCAGCACGACCTCCTCACCCAACTGGTAGAGTTCTGGATCTCGCTGCAACATATCTCTCCTCCCTTGCGTTCTCCATCTGCTTTTAGCGACTCTTCGGCAACTTCCTCCTATACTCCTGAAATTGAAGAGCTTCCTATGCCAAGAGCACAAACAGCTGAAGAAGGTACCCACCGTTGCAGGCACAATGCTACCTTTCAACGCGCCCTGACCCCATCGGAGAGCCAGAACCCTCAAGAGGAAATTATTCCACCCCAAGCCGTCAATCCAGAGTTAAGTTAGGCCGATGATGCACACCGAGTTTGGATTATCCAACTCAGTACATCTGGTTGCCCGTGTGCTTGTCTTGCATTGATTTTTGCCCGTTGCATTTGGCCTGGTGCCTCTCGGCACTCAGATAAATTTGTTTGATGCGCTTGTAGACGCATGGTTGCGCGTCATGCTGGTTTTCCTGCTGTTTTACTGGAGTTTTCAATGGGTCTTCCGACCCTAATGATGTTATCAAGTGTTGTTCATTTTTATGAATCAAAACCTGGGATTTTCCTCTCGTCTCCTTGCTGTTTCCCTCTTTTCTATGCCGCTGCGGGAGCAATTACCCCAAACTGCAAGGCCAATACTCCACAGAAGGCATTCGTCTCGCCCAAGCCAAGTTGCCTCGGCTGCTAGCACTAAATCGAGCTCCGTTTGGTCGTGCTCGAGACCGCATAAGGTGCTCATGGAACCAGACCCCTACCAAATGGTGGCCTACCGGCACTGATCATTGGCACTCACTACGATGCCCAAGAGAATACGAATAAAGGACAAAGAGCCAACAGACACAACCCCATCAGATCCGCTAGGACAGCGCTAACCACTTAAAGGAATAATGACCACGGAGAAACAAAAAAGAGTTCAAAACCTTGAGTTAATATATACCCTACAAATTTTTTTAAGGGGGGTAGTTCCGAGAGTTTGAACGAAGGACCTGCGCTGGAACTATGAAGACTCTTTGCAGCAGAAGACCATGCAAACCTGCCCCTGTTCTCCTTCTAATCTATCTGAATCTCGGGGACGAGATTCCTTTTAAGGGGGGTAGGTTTGTCACACCCTGATTTTCCGAAACCTGAAAATTAGGGCCAACAAAAACTTTTTACACTAATAATAATAACACTCCCTTAATTAAACCTAATCAAAAATCCTCATCATCGTCTAATATAAACCGGGTGATCTCTTCTCTCTCCGGACACATGTGTTCAACTTCCGTCGTATTTATCCTTTCACCAAACCCGACTAGTGTCCCTCGACGCAAGGCAACCTTCGCCTACCTACTCCTTATCGAACCCCTTGCGTATTCGTATATGCACACCTACAACTTTCCCACATGCATGTACCTATATGTGTATGTGCATATGTTCGTCTACCATGCGGCATCGTTGCAATATCGAGATATATACGACACAAACCTCTTCCAAATGCCGTGATCTTCTGCCGCCTACTTTGCCATGTCCTATCGTAAGTGTATGCATGTATATACTGCTTTTGTATATACGCATATACGCAAAACCCTAACCCCTATTTTCTGAGTTATGGAACAAAAACCCTAACTCCTCATTTGACTCTGCCGCAATTCCATTCGTATATGTGAGTATTGTGGCGTACCCGGTTTTAAGGCCGGATAAGCCCTTGTGTTTACGGTACCGGTCCCTGGATCAGTAGCCGATACCCACAAGTTAACATGTGTATCAAAATCATACACGCACTTATTAGAATAGAAAACGTAATCCGATCCTCAAGATCTAAAAACTATACCTTTAGCCCAACGGCTAGAAATCTTACAGCGGAAAATCGAGCGGTGATGAGCCCATCAATATGCCGTTCCCAACAGGCAACTGACTGGGGGTTCGCCCTAGTTATCGAGGATACCGTCGTTGCTTTCGAACGGTCGCCCTTCGGTCTGGCCAAATCAACAAGCCAGGTGAGTACATTGAATGTACTCGCAAGCGCTCCGCCAGGGAGTTTATCACGGATATGAGCATGCACGGGAGTTATCAAGAAATTGGCTCTATTCTAGGTTTCATATTGTGTGAGAAAGTAAGTTTGCATTTGCAATAATTAAATAGATGACAAAGCGATTTTAACAAACATCTCGACGCAGCGAGATAAAGTATTTGCTCAATTCACTCAACCCGCTACAACGGGGAGTTCAATTTTGTGTTTTCCGCTACAACAGCAAAGCACGGTACTCGCCCGGTTCCTCAGGGAGACACCGCTCACCTCGTACTTACGGGGATACCAACGACAATCACCCGGTTCCTCAGGGAGACACAGCTCACCTCGTACTTACGGGGATTCTAGGGTTTGCCCGAGTCCACGGGGAAATCCCTTCTTCACTCTTCCCGCTACAACGGGAACTTGGCATGCTGCCCTGCGAACACGACGGTTCGCGTCCTTAAACCCATAACCCAGAAACCTTTTTGGACTTTGAAAGCCAGTCTACTTTAGTGTGGCCCGACCAAGTTCGTCCATGACTGCGGACACGGCTATTCGAATAGTTTTAACTCTCTGCAGATGTGGTACGGCTTTACCCACACGATGTAGTTCACCCTGGGCATACTGCGTGCCGCATGCTACCAGAGTTAGTACAACGAGACCCTTCACCGGTGTGAACCCAGCCATGAACCCGTCAGAAGGACATGTCCCAAACCTAGCTTGAGTCAGTAACATCGCTACAAGCAGGTTGGTGTTCCAACTTTGTGGCGAACAATACCTCGCTAAATTGCTGTATTTGTTCTCTTCGGGGTTACACCACCCCATCTGCACTCTACTAACTACCTACGGGTTCATGCTAGTTCAAGCCGGGTACTATGTCAAGTACTTCCCACAAAGGACATGTGGCCGCACGGTAAGACTTGGCCAAACGACACTTAAGATCGGTCCTTAGATGATCCGAGAAGGACTCCACACCACTCCCGTAAACGGGCAGCGAGAACCACAACGGGCCTTACCTCGCTCTTTAACAAACTCCCTGCTTTCACCCTTCATTACCCACCCGGATCAAAATCTTCTCCCTTTTTAGCTCGGTTTCACAAAACCATTTCCGGAAAAACATACCAACCCGTGGCTATGCTACCTTCATACACCTTCGGACACGACGGTCTGCTTCTCAAAAGTTCACCATATGAAATATGGGGTGTTATCATCTTTTATTTTTAAAACCCTAAATTTTTCTACGGCAGGGCTAAGCATGTATATATGCATATATTCTACCCAAAGTTTTCCGATAAGACTTCCAGAATACATAGTTCTTAGGGCTACAAGGGGTTCAGGGTCGGACTAGGGTTTTCTAACATCGGCATAACTATGCTACATAAAATAACGATAATAAAACATAGCATGCATGTTTCGTAAACAACATAATATTTTGTAAATCTAGGTTACAACATGATCAAGGGCGGAGAGCTTGCCTGGCAGCGTTGAATAGATCGAAGTTTGGTCTGGGCATGGCGACGCTCGAATCCTTCCTCGCGAAACAAGGCAACGCCGTAACTACACGTCGGAGAACGTCGAATAAGCAACGATGCAAGGAAGATCCAATTAAGAACCAATCTACACTCATGGAGTATCAAGACTACCCATTGAGCCCAGAAGGACATCAAGGCTTTTGAAACGGTAAGATGAGGTTAATATTACATGAATTAATAGTTTTGCATATTGGGAACTAGGTTGTCGTGATTTTAATATATTAGTGCCTAAACTATTTTGGTTCCCTAATCCTAGCTAGGGCTAGAGAGCATTGAACATGTTAGAGATTTTAGAAGGCTATGTGATATGGTTCTAGGGCCAAACTGCAATGGTATATGTGCATATTCATACATACATGCACACAATAGTTGCATAGATAATAATCTGCGTTTAAATTCTCTATGGTTTCTAATATAGGAAGGTTTTAAGAGTGTGCTGAATCATATGTTTTATTTGACTTTATGCAAAATGATTTCATCCTTAATAATCTATGCTCAAGGAAAAACAATATGACTAGGGCGGCATGACACATATATACGCAAACTAATTCTAATACAACTAATTTTAGCTCTGAGATAGATTAACAAGGGGGTGTTGGAGGCGTCGAGTAGAAAGACGTCTTCGGTTGAGAGGGGACGACTTGGCTCGATTAGAATGTGGAGGCTATTCAACAAAGAGGGGAAGGCTGAGCAAGAGGTCTGTCGCGGCAAGAAAAGGAGAGACAGCAGTAGCTATTTGCGGCAGCGGCGGGAAAATGGGGCAGTGGGAGCTGGAGTGGCAAGATATAGCAGTGACGCGCTGCCGCGGTAGGAACAAGGCGGCGGTGGTAGAAGGGAGTTGCCGTGGTTAGGAATGAGTTGCCACGGTGAGAACAGCCTGCCGCGGTGAGAAAAGGACCTGGCGATACCTCTTGCCGTGGCAGCAGGTGGATTGCCCCGGCAGGGCAAGGCAACAGGGCAGCTACTGCGGCAGGGAGGGACTCCAGAGGGGATGCGGGAGCGGCAGGCCTCGAGCTTTGGACTTCAGTGGCCGATGCCATCCCGCTCGGCTACAGCGGCAGGTTAGACCAGGAGATGGCGGCTCGGAGCTCCTAGACGACGGAGATGGCAGCGGCACGAGGGGTGAGCTCAGCGGCTCAGTAGCTGGAAGAAGAAGCTCCAGGGAAGAAGCGGCGCGGTTGACACGGGGCGGCGCAACAACGGGAAGAAGCGGAGCCAGCGGCGGAGGGGAAGGTCTTCACCGGCGGCGACAGGGAAGAAAAGGAGCTCAGCTTGAGCTGCAGTTCTTGTTTGGAATCGAGGTGGGAGAGAGGTGGAGGGGTAGAGCTCGTCGGCCATGGCAGCAAGGAGGGGGAGGTAGTGCCTGGCTCGGCGTGGACTGGAGCGGTGGCTCGGCTCTGTAGCTGCAACACAAGGAAGGATGGGGAATGCCAAGAGAGCAGGGCGCACGGAGGGCGTGAGTAGGAGAAGGAAAAGGCTGCCAAGTGGTGAGGTATTGCTGGTGCTCGGGTACTTCAGAGAGGAGGCAGGTGTCGGTGCTCTCACGGCGGCGTCGATTTGCCTTGGCGGCGAGGTCGAGGGCCCCTTCGGCTGCTGCATGCGCACGGGAAGCTCAGTGCTTGGGAAGAGGAAGAACCAAGGAGGGAGAAGGAGAACTGGTGAGCTTGGGCTGCAAGAATTGGAGGAGGAGTGCCCAAGGGGGGGAAGTGATGAGCTGCTGCTTGGGGAGAAGGGAGAGGTGGCGTGAGGGAGAGGAGGAGGTGGCAGCGAAGACTTGTGGTGTGACCGTGGCTGTTGGGTGCCTGAGGAAAAAGGAGCTCGGTATGGGGAAGAAAGACCTGGTGCATGTTGCTGAGAACTGGTGGTCAACTGCTGCTGCTGTACTGGATGAGAGAGAAAGGAAAAGGTGGCATGCGGTATGGGAGTTGGGGTAGAGACCAGGGCGTGTTGCTGCTGTGCTTGAGAAGAAAACAAAGGGAGAAGAAAAGGAGTGGAGGGCACTGGTGTTTGCTGGTGCTATGGTACTGCTGGTGCAGGAGATGGCGTGTAGAAAGATGAGAGACATGGCGCAGGGCTGGGCTCAAGTAGTAATGGGGTGGTTGGCTGTCATGTGCTGCTGGTTTGCTTTGCAGAGGAAAAAGGGGATGGGCATGGGATGAAAGGACAGGGAGAGAAGGAATCTGGGGTCAGCTGTGCTAGTGTCATGCTTGTAGTTGTGTTAGTGGACTCCTCACATGTAGCTGCATGGCTGGTGTTCAGAGCTGAGTTAAGGGAGGCGAGTAGAGTTTGCTTGGGTGTAGTGGCTGCTCCAGGGAATGACTGAGCTCATGGCTGTTGCCTGCAGCTTGGGGAGTGGACGTGTAATGCAGCTTAGAGTGATATGGAGTAAAGAAAATGAGAGCAAGGACATAAGGGAAGGGAGGAGTTGATTGCTGTAGGTGCATGTTAAAAGAAGGCATGTGGCAGGGACATGCATGGCAGGGAAAAGAAATAGCTGCTGCTGAGATGGTGTGGCAGGGAGGGCAGTGAAGAAGTAAATGGTGTTGGCATAGTTGGCAGAGAAAAAGTCAAGGGGTTTTGGCATGGTTTTACGGAGAAAAGTTTTAGGGCAAAGGTATTTATGGAGTTCATCAAATACTCTTGAACTGGATATGCAAATATCTTTGTACATTTAGGTTTCTAGAATATTAGGAAGTGTGGTGGAATTATTGTGGAGTTTTTCCGAAAAGTATTTGGATGTATAGAGTTATGGGTTAGGTTTAGGTTTAACTCGTTACTAGGAGAGAGAAAAGGTGGCACAGTTCCTGGGGGAAATATGTACCCATATACATGCACAGGGATTGACATAACACTCGTGTCCGAGGGATGGGTAAGGGTCATTTGGTAGAAATGTAACAGGTCAGATATTTATCTCCCGGCATGGTAATTTGGTGGAGGTGAGAAAATATTTGATTGACATGTGTAAATGGAGGGAGGGATACCATGGTAGTTATGGTTTTACCGAGAAAATACAAGCTAGGGTGTGGAGTGTATGTGTAAATATACACTTGGAATTTTCGGCGTATATAGGGTTTGTATGTGGAGGGAGTTGACATGTGCAGTTATGGTGAACTGTGGTTTGATTTCGGGTGCCGATACATGCGTATATACATGCATGGGATTTTGTTGACAGGAGAGGGGAAAACAGGAGTGTCGAGAATTAGGGTTCGCGTATGTGCGTATACATAAAGGCCGTATATTTTGCACATACTCGCGATCGGTCAAATCAAAGTTGGTGGCAAAAGATTAGGTCATTCAGAAAAGATTTAAGGTGTGTATATGTTTCAATTTTGCAAAAGTACCGTGGGGGCATTTAGCGGCAGGTGAGGTTTTAGGTTGCACCGACAAGGAGGGGGGAGGAGATGCCAAAGGTGTAATCGTGGCAAGATTGCAAGGTGTTTAGCCGCGTAAGGGGACAAGGGTAGAACAGGGTTTGAGAACATTTGCCGAACAGGGTCTTGACAAAGCAGAGGTCAAGGGAACCGGAACGGAGGGGAGAGGTTTTGATTTCCTTGCTTTAGGGTTTTAACAGAGGCATGATTTGTTTAAAAGTTTTAATTATGGTGTAATTTAATCAGCATTATTCACAAAAGTTTTTGTTGGCCCTAATTTTCAGGTTTCGGAAAATTGAAGTGTTACAAGTATGCCAGCAATACTCCTCCAACCTTGAACCACCGTGATCTCTTATGTTTATCCTGACCTCATCGCGACCATATATATGCATGAACCACGAAGTGTATGTGTACACATACAGTGTGAACTCTAACACACTCCTTCCGATCAATGGTGGAAAACGAAAGCCCTAATCCCTTCCACCTCCCGACGGCTCAGATGAAACCTCAACTCTCATAACCCTTCGGCTACTCTTGCCACGAACCCCTAGCGTATATATGTATACACTAAAGGACATTTCTCGAGCCCTAAATGACCATGGCCCTTTGTGATCATTCAAACCTCGTCGTCACCCCATATATGCTTAACTCTCCCGAGTAAATATGGGCACATCCACCTTGAAACCTCTACTCCTAAGCTCATCTTCAACTTGCTTTTGCAATATTGAAATGGAAATGAGACCCTAATAGATTATATCATGGGGGCGTTCAACCCCCAAACATGCTCATAAAACTTTACAACACTTGATTCGTACCGAAACAAGATTACAAGTATAATAATTGAATCATTAGTTCATGTATTCCAGGATATTAAATTGGGCCGATTTCGAGACTAGCTTAATTCGGGCTAAGTTAATCAATCTAAAAATTCCTTAACCTATCGGTAGAACATCCTCTCTATCTAGACAACCCGTCTTCGGTATAGAATCCTAGCACGGGTACTCCCTTTGAAAAATCCAATGAGCATCCAGCACCTAGTTCCATCCACGAAAAAGATCCAGAGAGAACTTCCAAACTTCCTTGCTACCGACTCATTCTTCTCTCTCCGGTTGAAAACACCCACACGAACCGTACATGCCACCTCCTCCCCTTTTACTGCGTTCGGTGCCTAAATTCCACATGACACTTCCAGCAGCAGCAGGAGCCTCAGGTCACGTCGCTCGCACCAGCACTGTGCCTATCTGCCACGTTGTGTTGCTCCTCCTTCCCCGCTGAATTCGGTGCCCAACTTATACTGCAACCACACAGCATCTTCCAACCACCCATGTTCCTTCATTAATTTTTCTTCACTGCAGTACAAAGACCGACCGAGTTCTCCTCATTCTTCTCAATTCACCATTCTCATCCTCTCCCGAGCAGCTCCTCAACTCCTCACCCGAGCAGCCATTCTCTCTCTCTCTCTCATTCTCCTCTGGCCAAGACAAGCAGCGCCCTCCCCATTTTGCTCTCCCCATTCCCATGAGCTCACCCCTCCGGCGGTGCTTCCTTGCCCCAATCTCCTCTCCCAAATTTCTTCCCCCTCTACCCGAGCTGCTCCCAGAGCTCCTCTCCTCCCCTCCCTTCTTCAAGCCAGGCCAGAAACCGAGCTCTCCCCACTCCCCCCCAATCCTCCAGCACCCAAACTGCTCTCCTCCCTCCACCGAATCTACCCTGTTCTCCTCTGCCATTTCCATTCACCCGAGCAGCTTCTCCCCTCTATTACATCAGCTGCTCCCATGACAAGCCGCCCCTTGATTCTCTTCATCGGCTCCGGTTGCAAGAGCTACCACCCCATCTGAGCACTTGAGCTCTTCCCCATCAGCGCCCTCCACCTCTCTACTGCCGCAAGCGCAACCACGGCAACCATTTTTGCCCTTTGGCTCCGCCTCCGGCGCCTCACCTCCTCCCATGCCGCCCCCTCCCTTGCTCCTCTACTTCTCTGCTCCTCTCCATCCTCGGTCGTGAGCCACCGTAGCCTTTCCTCAGCCCAATGCGTCCCCCTCCACCACTCGTTCGATTCCAAGCTCAGCTACTACACCGGTTGCTGCCAACGGACTCTACCACCGCCAGCTTCACCGTCTACGTCGCCGACCAACAGCATCTTCCGTTCCTCGTTGGTGAGGCCAACCGCCGCTCCGCTCTTCTCTCTAGTATCGAGGTTAAGACGTAACAAGCATGCGCTACTAACAGCTTAGCCCCTAACTGCCACTGCCGACCGACCACCAAGCGAGTTGGGCAAGAGCGCATTCTTAGGAGTGTGTTTTTCCCTGGTGAAAACGTGTTTCCATGACTCTCCTCCTGGATTGACGTTTCTTTTCCCCGAAAGCGTATTCCCAATTCGCGCTTTGCATTCCAACAAGCGCATTTTCCTTTACACTTCCTCCTGAAGCAATTTCCTTGTGCCGAAGACGTCTTTTGGTGGTATGTCTTCGTCATCACCTCCATTTCTAGCCAGGAACCCTACCTCTTCTTTATTTCCTTTCCGGCAAAACGTCGGAACCTCGTATCTTCCTCGTTTTAACTCCAATTGGCCCAACTCTTCTTCCTAAATTCATCAAAATTCAAACTCTATCCACCAGTACTAGTTTCATAATTTTTAAAACTGTTTGAACTTCAAATTGAGTATAATTCAAATACAAATGTCGAATGTATATCTTATCCAAGCAAAATAATTCCTAAAACCTCCGAAAAAAAATTCAACACCTTGAATCCAGTAGCATTTTGAAATTTAAAATCTTTTACTGCTTCGGTACCTGGAAGGGATATAGAACCCTAGTTAGCTTTATACCTTTCAAATGAGTATACCTGAGAATACTACTTTTGAAACACTTTAAAACTAAATTTCAGAATATATACTAAGAAGCATTCCTCATCATCTACAATTAGCAAAGAAATATGACAAATCCAACGTATATGAGCCATAACAGCAAAGCTTGACTATGTAAAAGTAAACCGACATTCTATGCGATGTTGACCATCCCTACCGGCCCTGAAAGCCCTCATTTCATGTAGAGTTGAATCATTCTCGCCAATTTGCAAACCCTAAGAAACTAACCAGGTCCGAAGTGCATGTCTTAAGTTTATGAGTGTATGTTGGCTTTTATTAGGTTCTTCCTCGCATCGTGGATTTATTCGTCGTTCTTTCGACGTGTAGATACCGACGTCAGGAATTATCACACGAAGGAATTCAGACAATTGTCGAACCGGGTTCAGGACCGAGCCCGGACAATATTGCCAGGCAAGCATTCCCACCTTGATCATGTTGAATTCCATATGTGTGAAATTAATTATTTTGTTTGCGAAACTTGCATGCTATGTGAATATCAACGGTATTTTATGTAGACCTAGTTATACCCTATGATGCATATGACTTAGGTCTGAATATCCAATTCCTTGTAACCCTAGGAATATTAATCAGTTGTTCCACGACCGACAAAAGTATTAAGACTATAGGCATTAGCCCTGGTTAGACCTGCTGTAGTTAAAAACTAAATTTTTGTTCGAATTACACGAACCCTTTCGGACATGGGAAATAAAGCCCTCGGATAGCATGTGTTATCCGAGGTGGAATTTGAAAGAAATATTTGTCAAAACCCCAAATAAAGCTGGAGATGATTTGTGATTCGGGTGAGAATGCTAAGGGTAGCTCGGGGGTGTAGAGTACCTGATGGTGGCATGATCGTCCGGGACAAACATGGAGTCGACAGTGGAGTCTTGCTCGAATCAATTAAAGATCGAGCCTAAGTGCCGCTAAACCAGTTCCTCACCGTATGTCCACATGTCCTTTATGGGAAGGACTTGGCTTGGTACCCCAGCAAGTATTAGGGTATGAACCCGTGGGAAGTAAGAAGCATGTGCTAGGTGGTTAAAAGTCCTAGAGATCCACTATCGCTGGGCGTTTGAGTGTTGATGCGACACAAAGGTGGGGAGTCCCATTTTTGGTCCGAGACGCAAAAGTTGGGTTACCACCTAGCGGGTCCAGCTCTGGTATAGAAGCGGGCGAAGGTCTCGTTGTAATAACCCTGACGGCACTCCTCGTGAAGAGTGCTCATTTGGCCATGGCAACAAGGGTGACTTACATATTGTGGGTAAAGCCGTACAATCTCTACAGAGTGTTAAAAACTAATCGAATAGCCGCGTCCTCGGTCATGGACATGAACTGGCAAGGCCACACACTGGTTAGACTAAGTTTTATTTGCGAAAGCTTGGGAAAGGGATTAAGGACGTGGGCATGACGTGTCCACAGAGTGCAATTTATGCTACACGGCTGATAGCAAGGAATTGCAGGAGGAGGAGGCTAGCCGTACTATCCGGGGTAGTACGGGCTGAGCATTGAGTTAAGCAGAGGCTAGCCGTGCTATCCGGGATAGCACAGGCTGAACACTGAGTTAAGGAGGCTAGCTGTACTATCCGGGATAGTACGAGCTGAGCAATGAAATGAGAAGGCTAGTCATACTGCCCAGGGTAGTATGGACTGAGCTATCACGAGAGATAAAAAGGAGGTAGCTGGGTCTACCTCAAGAGAAGTTTTGTTGCTTTAAATTGCTCTGATTTACAAAACTGCTTTGGAATCTACTATTCTCGTATTTAAATTGAAAACTTACATTTCCGCACAACAAGCAACTTAGGATAGAGCTATTCCTTGAATTACACCTTGCATGAAATATTGTCATTTAATTCTCTTGTGGGAATAGCTTGCGAGTACATTCAATGTACTCACCTGGCTTGTTGATTTGGCCAGACGAAGGAGACATAAATTCTAAAGATACGATTTCGACCGCAAAAGATAGGGCGTAACCCCAGTCAGTTGCCTGTCAGGTATGGCATATTGCTGGGCCATATCACCGCTTGTCTTTCCACTGCAGGTTTATAGCCGTTGGGCTACAGGTATCAGACAATCGACATTAACGGTATATTTACATAGTGTATACTAATATACGTATGTATGACAATGATATACAGGTTAACTTGTGTGTACCGGCTGCTGATCCAGGGACCGGTACAATAATCACAAGGGAGTATCCGGCCTTAAAACCGGGTACGCCACATTCTGCCTGGAACAAAGTACATGCCTGGACAATCTGCAAGTGAATATGAGTTACTCTATTGCCCACAACGTATAAGAAGTTACAAAGTAAAGAGAAAGTTGTATACCCTGTCTTGAGTTGTCATCCCGCTTTGCCTTCTATTCTGAATCCGGTCATAACATCCACAAAACTTGTTAACTTGTTTTTGAATAGTTGCCCAACGGTCCGACAGGGAGTTCTGGTTGCGAACGGACTCGAATTGCCTGTTCCCATGGTAGTACTGACGAATCCTTGCCCAGTACGAATCCCGAGATTGTTCGGTGCTAGTGGCTACATCCAAACTAGTAGTAAGCCATGCTTGCACAAGCAAATCGTCTTCTTCCTCGGTGAAATTCTTGGATCTCTTGTTGTTAGGTCTAATGGAGATGACAGGTTCTCCACATTGCGAAGGTTGCTCTCCAATTGGGCTAAAATTTTGACTTTCTTCCCAACTTGCGCCATCCAATCCACCGCTCAACAAGTTAGAATAAAAACCATCGTCCATTGGACCACCCTGCTTTAACATGAGTAACTTAAAATGCATATATATCACAACACAATCATAACGAACTTAATAGAACGTCCATGGTCCATCACGATACAGTCTAATACTTGAGTTCGAAGCACATATAGTGTACAACATCCAATTCTAGTTCATTCTTTACTACATAAAGTCCGTACTCCATACAACATATAGATAGCTAATAAATTGATCGGTACATAAAGTCCACACCATACAAATAGCTAGAACTAGCCATCACTCATCGGAATCATACAAAATACTATCGTACCCATAATCATGAGGAGATGGATTGATACCCTCTTCCTCACGTTTACCACTGTCGTCACTCACGTAATCGCCAGGGATAAGATCAACGGGGTCGATGCCGTCTTCATCAGGAACTAGTCCATCTTTTCGAATCATAGCAGTTGATTCTATAGAGAGCTTGTCAATGCTCCGTTCTAGTTGCTCAATTCAAACTAGGACATAGTTCAGTTCATTGTTCACGGTATTCGACATGGGAGAGAAGCAATCTTTGACAATTTTCTTACAGTCATCTGAGATCACATCTAGTTCTTTAATGGTCCAAGCCCAACCTTCACTAATTTCTCGCGGATCCTTGTCCATCACTACCCTAGCAAAAAACAATATGAGCATGCTACTACTAATTTAGATTGCATTGTAGTACTATAACACATAACTGAATGTTTATATAAATTTAGAGCTGCATTTGTTCTTTAAAATACTAATCTACTAGCAATCTTAATACTAGGAACATAATGCAATTTTATCATCATATACAGTTGAATGTTTGTGTTTCGTACATATAGAAAGTTGTCGAAACTCACCTTAATTTCTTCTCCAAAACCCAATAGTTTGAATGACGTATAGTGCAATTAGCTCGATCTATAACATTACAATAGCACAGAGAAACAGATTAGTATTTCAAAAAATACTAACAAATTCACATTGTTTATATATCTTGCTAATTTGCATTGGAAAATAAAACTACAAATCTCCCTCAAAATCCCCAAATCACCCATCTACCTCATACCCTAATCCCTCACCCCTCATTTCTCTCTTTTTTTCCCTCATTTCTCTCCTTTTATCCAACCGAGCCCGGTCCACAGACTCCACCCACCGTCGCCATCTCCCTCCCCTCACCGGTGCCATCTCTCCCTCCCCACCGGTGCCATCTCCCTCCCCTCCCCTCCCCTCCCCTCACCGGTGCCATCTCTCCCTCCCCACCCCTCCCCTCACCGGTGCCATCTCCCTCCCCTCCCCTCCCCACCGGGCTCACCACGCGCCGCCGCTCTCGGATCTGGAGCAGCTCGGGCTGCGCCGCTGCTCCCAGATCTGGAGCGGGCGGGCGGCGGGAGGTCGAGCCGAGCGGGTGGGCTGCGGGGGGCTTGCGACGGTGGGCTGTGGGAGGCGTGGGGGCGGTGGCCTGCGGGAGGAGTGCGGCGACAGGCCAGCGGCTGCCTCCAGGTGCACCAACAGTGCCTCCCTCCCCTCCCCTCCCCTCCCCTCCCCGGTCGCACCTACCTCTCTCCCCTCCCCTCACGGACCCAGCTCCGTCTCCTCCCCTCTCATCACCGGCGCTGGAGAGGCTCACCTGGTCGGGGCAGAGGCGCAGAAGGAGGCCTGGCGGGAGGGAAGCGTCCGGGAGATAGCCGTTGCCCAAATGGCGTGTCTTGAGCTCACGCCATATATGGCGTCCCGACTGGCCAGAATGGATGCTATCCAAATATGGAGGCTCGGATGGCGTTTCTGCTAGGGATCGATTTTTGCTCCTCAACCGCTATATTTGGTATGGAGGCTCGGATAGCGGCTCTGCTGGAGTTGCTCTAACCAACGCTGCGAAAAAGAGAGAGGTGGCTTGGTGAACAGAGAAATGTTGGAATAGGGGAGAAGCAAGGATAGCAGCTGAAGAAGAAGAATAACTTTGGTAGCTCGGGTAGAAATGGAGCAATAAAGAAGATTGGCCGGCTGCTGTGGTGACAGAAACAAATGGACAAGGTGCTCGGTTGTAGCTATACAGGGGAAGAGGAGCTTGGCCTGGTGAAGGAACTGGGCCTTGGTAAATTTTCCAGCAGACAACTTTTGTAGGAAAAGATGGAGAGGAACACATGGGATCTTTCTGAAATTTTCCATGAGTTTTTGGGGATGATTTCATGGAGAAAAGCTTTTAGGGCAGAGGTATTTGGTGATGTTCATTCAAAATTTTAGGCTGGAGATACAAATATTTTTGCATATGTGGGTTCTTGGAACACTGGAAAGTGTCGTGTGATTTTTCGAGATTTTTCTGAGAAACATTTGGAAGGGTTGCAGTTCCAGGCTCCATACTTGATTCAAACTCAAACGTGAAATGGTTTAAAATATTTGCACGGGACCTCAAGATATTTTTATAGAAACATGTTAGGATGGATCTCAGGATATTTCTAAAATTTTATGGGGATTTATGGAGACGCAGATAAGCATGAAGAATGGTAAAAGGATCATTGGTTATTCGGTAGAAGGATAAAAAGGAATAGATATTTTATGTCCCGGCATGGTAACACGATAGAAGTGAACAAGATATTCGTATGACACATGGTAAGGAGAGAGAGAAAAACCATGGTGGTTATGACTTTACCGAGAAAAATAAATTAGGGTTTAGAGTGTATGTGTCCACATACACTTGAATATTTTAGCGTATATGGGGTTGGTATGTGGATGGAATGGACATGCGAAGTTACGGTGAGTTGGGTTCTAATTTCTGCCACTAATACGTGCATATATATATATATGCATGAGGTTTGATAACAGAAAGGGAACAGGGAGTGCCGAGGGTTAGGGTTCGCATATATGCGTATACATAAAAGTAGTATGTATGTGCACATACTCGCGATAGAACATGGCGGAGTAGATGGCAGAAGATCACGTCATTCGGAAGAGGATTGTGACGTATATATGCTCTAATTTCACCAAAATACCGTGTGGGTACTTAGCTGCAGGTGTGGGTTTAGGTTGCACCGGCTAGATAGAAGGGGGAGGAATGCTGAAGGTGGGTTCGTGGCGGAAATGCAAGGGTGAGTGGCCACGTATGGAGACAGGATGTAAAGCAGGATTTGCATGCCTTGTCGGACAGAGATCCGACAAAGCAAAGATTTAAGGAAATATGAACAGAGGTGGAAAATTTTGGTTGTCTCACTTTTGGGTTTTGCAGAAGCATGTTTTGAATAAAAGTTTGGTCTGGTGTATTTTAACTGATATTATTAGCAAAAGTTTTTGTTAGCCCTAATTTTTAGGTTTCGAAGCAGGTCTAGTGATTTCTTCTCCCTGCTCCTCTTCAATTTCTTCTTCTTCGGTTGATGGAATGGAATCTCCAATGAGGTAATGCTTCAGTCTTTGACCATTTACCATGAAGCTACCTTCTGTAGCACTCTGAACTTCTACTGCCCCATTTGCTAGGACTTTCTTCACAGCACATGGCCCATACCATCGTGATTTAAATTTTCCATGGAACATATGGAATCTTGAGTCATAAACAAGTACTAGATCTCCAATATGAAATCCTTTCCTCAAAATGTGCCTGTCATGAATTTTATTCTTCTTTTCCTTGTAGATTCTAGCACTCTCATAAGCATCATGTCTTAGTTCATCCAACTCACACAGCTGCAATTTTCTATACTTCCTAGCCAAGTTAAGATCCATGTTCAATTTCCTTATAGCCCAATGTGCCTTGTGCTCCAACTCCACAGGAAGATGGCAAGATTTGCCATAAACAAGCCTGACTGGGGGACATCCCTATAGGGGTTTTATATGCTGTTCTATATGCCCACAAAGCATCAGGAAGCTTCATTGACCAATCTGACCTTGATTTAGACACCACTTTGTCAAGTATCTACTTGATCTCCCTATTTGACAATTCTACTTGTCCATTTGCTTGAGGATGATAGGTGGTAGTGACTCTATGGTTATGAACACCATACTTAGCCAAGAGAGCCTGAAACTGTGAGTTGTTGAAATGTGATCCTCCATCACTTATAACCACCCTAGGCACACCAAAGCGTGGGAAGATGATCTGTTTGAACAGATTGCAAACAGATTTAGAGTCTGCATGCACTTTGGGTATTGCCTCCACCCATTTTGACACATACTCAACTGCAACCAGGATATGCTTGTAGCCTTTTGATGATGGCAAGGGACCAATATAATCTATCCCCCATACATCAAATAATTCAACTTCTAGAATCCCTTGCTGAGGCATTTCATGTCTCCTTATCATCTTTCCTGCTCTTTGACAAGCATCACAAGCCTTGACGAAACTGTGAATATCCTTGAACATGCTTGGCCAATAAAATCCAGCTTGTAACACTTTTGCTTGTGTTTTTGCAGTACTAGCATGGCCTCCATATGAAGCAGAATGACAATGATAAATGACTTGTCTGACTTCCTCTTTTGGTAAGCATCTCCTCACTATTCCATCTGAACATTGCTTGAACAAATAAGGCTCATCCCAATAGTACTGTTTTGCATCATGCAAAAACTTTTTCTTTTGTTGGTAAGTGTAATCACTAGGGACAATATTGCACACCAAATAGTTGACTATATCAGCATACCAAGGAAGCTTGTCTTTGACATGTGAAATATGCATAAGTGTATCTCTGGGCAGAGAATCATTCACTTCAGTCTTGTCACTTTCAGAAATTGTTAACCTTGAAAGATGGTCTGCAACTGAATTTTCTGCACCCTTCTTGTCTCTTATTTCCACATCAAACTCTTGCAGCAAGAGAATCCACCTAATAAGCCTTGGTTTAGTATCCTTCTTGCTTAGCAAATATCTTATTGCAGCATGGTCAGTATAGACTATACACTTGGTCCCAACCAAATATGATCTGAATTTGTCAAATGCATACACCACTGCCAACAATTCTTTTTCAGTGGTTGTGTAATTGGATTGAGCATCATCCAAAGTCTTGCTAGCATAGTATATAACATGAAGAGCCTTTTCCTTTCTCTGCCCAAGAACTGCTCCAATGGCATAGTCACTTGCATCAGACATCAACTCAAATGGAAGAGTCCAATCAGGGGGCTGCACAACTGGAGCTGATGTCAATGCTTCTTTCAATTTCAGAAAAGCTTCCATGCAATCATTGTCAAACTTGAATGGCACATCATTATTTAGCAATCTGGTTAGTGGCTTTGCTATCTTGGAGAAATCCTTGATGAACCTCCTATAGAATCCAGCATGCCCCAAGAAGCTTCTTATTCCCTTGACATTCAAAGGTGGTGGCAGCCTAGCTATTACCTCAACCTTTGCTTTGTCAACCTCTATACCCTTGCTGATACAAGATGACCTAATACTATTCCTTCTTGAACCAGAAAATGGCACTTCTCCCAATTGAAAACAAGATTATGCTCTAAGCATCTTTGCAAAAACTGTTGCTAAATTCTCCAAACAATTCTCAAAGCTCTTCCCATAAACTGTGAAATCATCCATGAAAACCTCCATGATCTTCTCAATCAAATCAGAAAACACTGACATGACACATCTCTGAAATGTCCCTGGAGCATTGCAAAGGCCAAATGGAAGTCTCCTATAAGCAAATGTGCCACATGGACAAGTGAATGTAGTCTTCTCCTGATCATTAGGGTGAATTGGAATTTGGAGAAAACCTGAGTATCCATCCAAGTAGCAAAAGTATTCATGGCATGCATGTAACTGTTCGGGTTGGAATGAGCTGCCCTTGTTCATTTTCAACCACTGTCATACCCCCTTTCTTTGGCACAATGTGGATTGGGCTAACCTACTCACTATCTGAAATGGGGTATATTATATCTGCAGCAAGTAACTTGAGAATTTCTTTCTTTACGACCTCTTGCAATTGAGGATTCAACCTTCTTTGGTGTTCTCTTGTAGGTCTGCTGTCATCCTCAAGAAAAATTCTGAGTGCAAACAGTGGGGCTGATGCCTTTCATATCATCAATTGAGTATCCAATGACAGGTTTGTATCTCCTTAATATTTTCAGTAACTTCTCAACTTGTTCATTTGTCAAATCAGAACTCACTATTACTGGACATTTCTTGTCTTCCTCAAGAAACTCATACTTCAAATGAGATGCTAGAGGTTTCAACTCAATGGCTGCTTTGGGCACTAATGCAGATTCAGATTCATTCACTTCCTTTCCTTCAATTTGAGCAACAACATTGATTTCACTAGCCATTTCTTCCTCTTGAGAATTTGACTCATCCAAGTTTTCATCATAAACTTCCCTTACACACTGTTCTATAACATCAATTGCTAGACATTGATCATTGCGATGAGGCAAATGGGTTGGATGTCTCATGTCAAATATGATTTCCTCGTCACCAAACTGCAGCTTCAACTTCACCAAACTGCAGCTTCAACTTAGCATCTTTGACATCTATCACTGCCCCTGCTGTGGCTAGAAAAGGCCTTCCAAGAATAACTGCCTCACTTGCATCTTCCATTTCCAACACCACAAAATCCACGGGATAAGCAAACTTGTCTACCACTACAGGAACATCAATAAACACACCTGCAGGATGCCTGTAGGTTCTGTCTGCAAGTTGCAAAGTCATACTAGTTGGTCTCAAATCACCCAAGGCCATGAGCTTGCAAACAGAGACAGGAATCACACTAACACTTGATCCCAAGTCACTTAATGCATTGAACTTCTTGGTCCCTATCACGCATGGGACACAAAAACTCCCTGGATCATCCAATTTGGTTGGCAAAGAATTCTGGATCACTGCACTACACTCTTTTGTCAATGTCACTATTTCTGATTCCTGCATACTTCTTTTCTTGGTCAAAAGCTCTTTGAAAATTTTTGCATAGAGAGGAACATGCATCACAACATCTAATATTGGAATGGTGATTTGAACATCTTTCATTGCCTCCAGAAATTTTGCAAACTGCCTATCTTCCTTTGGTTTCTCCAATCTGCTAGGAAATGGCACTTTAAGCTTACCATAATTTTCTATTCTCGCACTAGCTGGTTCTGAGTTGTTCTTTTCAGTTCCTTGCTGTTGCGCCTCATTTGCATCTTCTTGAACAGGGGTTTCCTTTTCTGCAGGTCCAACATAATCCTGAATATTCCTCCTTGCAGGTGCAACATATGCATGTGGTTTAGGAAGGAGAGGAGCAACTACAGTTCCAGTCCTTGTGGTGATAGCTTGACTGGTTGAAATGGCACCACATTGCTTTGGATTTGCCTCAGCTTGGGCTGGTAATTTATTCTCTGCTTGTGCACTTGCTTGTGAAGTTACCAGACCCTTCATCTCAGTGGTAAAATTCTGCATACTCTTCATGAATGCTTCTGATTGCATTTCCATTGTTTCCTGAAATCCACTATGCAATTCCCTCTGCATTTTTATCACATCATCAACTCCTAGAGATTGACTTGCTTGAGAATTCTGCTGCTGCTGTTGATGTCCAAATCCTTGAGCTGAAGATGGAAATGATGTTACACTTGTGTTGTTGTTAAAATTGGGTTGAAACTGACTTTGCTGCTGTCTAAACCCTTGATTTGATGATTGAGAAGGGTTGAACTGATTGGTGTTCTTGTATGACAGTGAAAAAGGACCTTGATTCTGTGCGTAATTCACTTCTGAAACTGATGATTCTGCAGTTGAGTAAAAAGTGCATTCTGTTGGAAGATGACCTTGAATACCACAGATTTGACAAGCAGGAGATGACTGTACTGCAGACACCATTGAAGCATTACTGTTTAAATCTCTAGTTGGCATATACTGAGCCATCTGCTTGTTGAAAACTTCCATTTGAGCTGCAACAACATCCATTGAGCTGATCTGATGCATCCCTGGATGAGGAGGTGGGACTGCTCTTTCATTTGACCATGAAAACTTATGAGAAGCCATGCTTTCTATCAGGTCAAAAGCCTCATCCAATGTCTTGTTCATGATTCCTCCTCTTGCCACTGAATCAACAAATGCCCTTGTTTGATGTGATAAACCCTTGTAAAAGGTTTGCAAGATCAACCATTGCTCCTGTCCATGATTAGGGCACATCCTAATGAGATTCTGGTATCTTTGCCAAGCATCATAAAGACTCTCACCATCATATTGAGCAAACCTTGTGATCTTATCCCTGAGCTCTGCTGCTTTGGTTGGAGGAAAGTATCTCTCAAAGAAGGTCTACAATAGATGCTCCCAAGTATCCTTGAGATGAACAGGCAGTGAATGCAACCACGTCTTAGCACCATCTCTCAAAGAAAATGGGAACAACTGCATTCTTATAGCTTCAGGTGGCACTCCATTGTGCTTGAGAGTATTACAGTACTCTAAGAAATTTCTGATGTGTTCATGAGGATCTTCCAAAGGTGAACCACCAAATTGCTTGTGCTGCACCATGGTGATCAATGCAGGTTCCAACTCGAAATTGTTTGCTTGTATTGCAGGCTGAACTATCCCAGTTGAAGCACTCTGATCTTTAGGAATCCACAGATCTCTCAACAATGGTTTCTCACCCATCTTGTCTTGCTTCTTTAGCTTCTTAACTTCTCTTATTCTTTCTTTGAATGTCCTTTCAATCTCAGGGTCAAGAGGTGCTAATGGGGACTCTTTACTCTGAAGCATCATCAACTGCCTGCACAACAGAGGTGAAAATTCTCTACACACATCCACCGCTAGGAATGATTAGAAGGTTAGTGTCCCAATATGCCGAGGTAACAAATTCTGATAAAATCCAAGAATTACTGTGGCCAACAAGAAAATCAAACAAAATGACAGAGTCTGTGATACTAATGCCAAATCCTCTATTCACTCCCCGGCAACAGCGCCAAAATGATGAAGCTCTAGTAAAGGGTTTCAGTCGTTTTCTCCACAGGGAGCGAAGTTTCTCACACTTGCAATGTTTCTCACAGCTATGCCCAACTAACGGGTTGAAATTTGATGAAATAAACAACCGATACCACTCTCTGAATTCCAGACTGAGTAACTAAAACTTTGATTACTGAACCGACAATACAATGAATAGGGCAACCGACGACAGACAGCAAAGTTGAGAGGGCAAGGGACAGAGATTGATTCTTTCACCAAGAAATCAAGTCGAAGAGGAGAAGTTTGTTGTTGTTGCAGCCTTCAATTCGTTGTGAAGCAGGGGAAGCAGAGGTGAAGACAAGGGACAGAATTGAGGCTTGATGCAGTAGACTCCAAGTAGCTGCAGTAGTGGATTTGTTCATGAACAATGGAGCAGATCGGAGCAGCACTTCCCCATCTTCTCTTCTCTTTTTCTCCTTCCTTTGCTCTCCTCCCTACTCTCTTCTTGAATCTGGAACCAAAAGAGAGCCTGCGCTACGATGGAGAGGGGTCACTATAAATAGAAACGCAGCAGCAAAAGGTGACATGGTGTCACGGTTCCTGCGTGACTCTGGTTATTTTCAACTCAGCCCCACTATTGTTCTTTTCTTTCTTCAAGTTGATCCTTTCCTTTATCTGCTTTGAACCCTCTAAAGCTGGTTTTTGGTTTGGCAAATTACTGAAAATACTATTGACGTCATGTTCAGCAATTGTAGTTCTGATCAGGGTTTGAAAAGCAAATGATGCGTCAGTGAAATGGGTGTGATGTGCCAGCCTGTGGATCTTTTCCCGCTACTATTCTTCTTCTATCTTGATCCTTTTTTTCCCTCTCTTTTCTTCTCTGATCGATCCAACAGAGACCCACCAATAAAGTAACCAGAATAGAATGGATTTCCCAGCTTGAAAACAGAATTTATAGTGCCTTTTCGCACTTTTCTGCAAAAGGGAGAAACAAAAGCTGTAACTTGCTCATTTTGACAGTTTTATACTTTTAAGCATGATTTAGAGTTCCAATTGATGCTAAATAGTATCCAAAGGGCACAAAAATGGGTTGCAAAATACTACATATATGCTGTTTATCACGAACTCATTCCAAACTTACATGCACCAATATCTGTTGGTGGCCTTGATGATCATCACGCTGCATAAGCCTGGAAAGGACATTTGCATCCTCCTATAGTAATTTGCCAAGCAACTGGAGGCCATGAGAACAGAAGCTGCACGCACTGCCAACACCCCTAGTGTTCTCTAACCAAAAGCAGCTCAGAACCCGAACTCCTCATCATAGCACGAACTTCTGAATAATTTTCAGCACCAGAACTAGCTTGAGGTGCTGGCCATGGCTCCTTCATAAGCAGTCCTCCAAGATTTCCCTCGCTGATAACAAGTACCGTCCACGATTGACGGATACAAGCAGATGAAAAAAAGCCTCCAGGATCCCATAGCTTCTCAGGATGGTAACCACTGGGCAGCTCACAGCCGTGCACTTGAGCAGCCAAGATGAATTTTGCCGGGTCATTCGATACTCCAAGCATACCCCAGAGGCACTGGCCATGGTAGCTTCAACCGAGCTTCCAGCTCCACCACCCATAGATATGCGCTGAGAAGGAGGCAGCCACGGATTCCTTGCAACAATGGGCATTGGCAGTGTCCTCAAAACCACCACACCGTACTGAACCGGTTCCTCCTTGTACAACTCCCTGGACTCCTGACGTGCAGAACACATAACCACGCCAATGTTCATGATCGGAAATGGCTTTGCAGCGTACTGTTCATACCAGGAAGAGAGCTCGGTGGGGATGCGAGCAATGCGTGCCCGAGTGGTGGTGATGGATTTGGCGTGGGCATCGTCGAAGGTGCACACCCTACCAAGCGGCACAGTCGTGAGCTGAACGGTAATGGCGGAGCAGTTGTCGAGTCCGCTGCGTCCAGGGGTGTCAGTGACTGCAGCACCCTCAGCAAGGTCGTCGCCACCTCATAGCCGTGAGGCTCCTCCTCAGGGTCGGTGGATGTAGCGATTAATGGGGTCAGCGAAGCGGAGCTTGCAGGCGCGGGTGCGAGCGCCGCGGTGGCCTCCCACGGCTGTGATGCGGAAGGCGCACTTGTGGCTGAGGACTCCATGGCTGCCGCCTCGACGATGTGGTTGGGGCCTACCGTCGAACAAGTTGGTGAGAACCATGAATGTGCAGCCGGTGGTCGCGGAAATGTCGATGTCGAGCGCCGCGTCGACGATAGACAATGATGACGAGGCCGCGTGAGGCACAGGCGATACTGTCGACCAGGTGGAGGGCGCTTCCATGGCGAGGTTGGTGGTGTCGTCGGCAACAACGTCGGGGTTGGCGCCGAGTACCATGGTGGCGGTGAGCTTGGTAGAGGTGTCGGTGGCGGTTGGGGACGAAGTTGGTGCTACGGTTGGGGGTGAGCATGGACGCCTACACACTGCTCCCATGGCTGGGGCACCCCGTCAACCGTGTGGTAGGCGCGATGCTGCAATCAGTGCCACAAGCCACGCAAGCAGCCGAGATGGGTGCAGTGGCGTCGACCATGGCGAGCGGTGTGGTCTCAACGTGAGCCATGCCAGTGGCGTCAGGTGTCGAGCCAACCGGAACAGTCGTTGCTCCCCGGGTAGTGGAGGTGGCAGGGATGAAAGTCGGTCATGCGTGAAGAACGCCGAGGTAGCAGCACCCGTAGATGCACCGGCCATGCAAAGACTTGAGCACAGGCTGCCTCGTATCATGCTCGGAACTCCACAAAAGCCAAAAATGTGTGCTTTTCTGGAACATGGAAATCTTGTTTCGAGCACACTGATGAAGCAACTCCTTTCTCACCGGACAGAGCACATGTGTCACGGTGACACTGAGAAACGTGCACGTGGTCACCGTATGGCGCCCGGGACATTCTGTCGAACATGTGTTAAGCAACTTGAGATGGTGGTGGGTGGATGGGGATAGAGTGCTGAGATGGCTCTGAAGCCAAATTTATTAACAACCCAGTCACTAATCACTCAATCACACAAGTATATTGGTATTTGGTTACAAAATCTGCAAGAATAGGGATCGGGGAAGAGAGCTAAGGTGGAACAAGAAGCAGCCTGCGCCCGCCGTGTTCGTGTTCCAACTCTGGATGCCCTCTCTGTTTGTGTCCTGGTACTTAATACTCCTCAAGTCCCGTCCATGACTTGGCCTTAGCCCACGCACACATTCTGTTAGCTGGCCCATGTGCATAATCTTAAATCAATATGTAGAATTGAAGTTTAGACTTGAACCTATCGATGAGTCATTTATATGTGATATTAGATTAATATGCGTCACTAAAGTTCGGATTGCGAGTACGCTGCTCGGCCGTTTGTTCTAAGCCGACATGTTGGTTGTGTCTGATATCAGATTAAAACGCGTAACTAAAGTTCAGATCACTAGCTGGTCGATCGTTTCTACGTGATATTATAAGATCCACCATATCAATGACTTCTTTTTATCATTTTAGATGTAGTTATAAAGATCTATCGGTTATGATATGTTTAAGTATAATTATGAAGATATATTGACTGTGATCTATTTATGTTTAATTGTAAAGATCTATCGGCTCTTACCTGTTTAGGCACAATTATGGAGATCTATCGGTTATAGTCTGTTTAGATATAGTTATGAAGCTCTATCGACCGTGATTTGGTTAGGTACGGTTATGATGATATGTACAGTTATGAAAATTTATAGTTTATGGTATATTAATAAAAAGAGGGTAAAATCGACATGTTTATATATTTTTAGTTAATCCATTGTGTACTCTTGCTATATAAGAGTAATCCCTCCAAAATCACATCCCCTTTCCTCAAATCCCACCACTCTCCATGCGCGGTGGCCAATATCCCCATCAAGCAGCAACGACGACGAGTTGGACACCAGACCTAGCGGCGAAGGTGAGGTAGGTGTGGCAAAATGTTCTTACATCGGCTAAAATAGCACATCGCAGATGCCACAAGCTGTCAAGTACTGCAGCGTTAGCCACTCCAACGGGGTAAAACGTGTCGACCTGGTTGTTGCGCTGGGCACCTACAGCGACGGCACCTGTTTCTTCGTGGACTCGCCATCGCGCTGCACTGTGAAGTGTGCACTGCCAACGACGGATAAATTCGTTGTTTAAGCGAGCCGAGCGCATTCAAGACCTGTGGCGTCTTCGGTCGGGGCATTGAAGTCTGGGTTTGGATCGAAGACTGGGAACTGGATTGAGCGACCGTGTGTCCCCAGAGGCACAAGCCGAGGAGACAGTGAGGTTGCGCTATACGGATGCGCACCGGCGGGCCACACCGCGCGTGAGGACGCGGCGCCCGTGCATGCCCGCCTCGGCTCCATACCAAGGCAGGCAACTTATTATGCAGTGAGCCAGTGATGCGATTCCATCTCGCGCCGTTCTGCTGATTTATGGCATCGGTTATGAGTATATATGGCCATGAATGATGGAGAGCCTATTGGTAGTGAAATGGGTATAATGATAGAAGATCGCAGGATTCAATTCTGAAATTTGCGTGTCTTTAATTATCTGGCACGGTTTAAGCTCAGCTTGATGGATTTGGCTGTGAAAAGTTGTACGGAAACTAAAGTGCCAGTGTTGAATGCTCTGAACTCACCCGAGCAAAATCCCACGCCACCGATGCTGGCTCCCATAATCTCCCATCCGGCCATCCATCAGTCGGCACTTGCAATAGGCCCGTAGCTCTTTTTATCTAACGGTCACTGGCAGCAGCAGTAACTCCTGTTGTCTCTAGTCTCCATCTTCTGCTCCCGCCCAGTCGACCTTCATCATTCCCAGAGAATGACAAGACGGAAACGCATCCAAAGGACTGAATCCCGCGGAGTCTTCCCGTCGATTTGGATTTCATTTTGGCGTTTCCCACTCCTTTCCCCCCAAAGCCATAATAGGCGCTCGTGTCGTTCGTGCTATTGGTACCGTTGCGTGCCCTGAGCTGGAGAAGAGACCATCAGCACGCATAGCACACGCTGAAAAGCGTACCTTCCATTTACTTGCTGTCCTCTCCTCACTCGGATGTTACCGTTGTAACGTGCGGTAATTCTTTTTTTTTGAGAAACCTAACTTGCGGTAAACTGTTACTACCACTAAAACACCAATTGCAACGCAAAAGGCAAAGCCAAAAGCGCCCGAATTCCGAGCCAACACGTTGGTTGTCTGCTCGCGTTGCATTACCTGCCATGTACGGTGCCGATTGCAACGTTGCCAATCTCCTTCCTACTCGAGATAGGCTTGTGTTCTTCTTCGGATGCTCCCTTCGTGACGTCGTGCGGGGGCAATGCTTTGCTGCGTCCGTGATTTGCTCGAGGGATAAGAACAACAAACGGGCTCAGAGATGTGTACGCCAGCTCCGTGGCCTCCACCGGCTCCACGGCATTTGTTTTGCATGGTCACGTGTTATTTTGTTGTGAATTTGTGATGCCGTATCCGAGTGTTCGGCTGATATGCAACTCCTTTTATCTAATCACGTCTCACTTATGCATTTTTGTGTCGATGGGTTTTGTTTCTTTTTCCACACGGAAGGATTACCCTCTGGGTTCCATTACTTGTGAAAATAACGGAACAAAGGCCCAGCCACACAAAATAAAAGAAAAGAAAAGAAACAAAACAACAAGAGCAAGGAAAGCCCCAGTGCGCAGCACCCACCAGGGAACGCACGGTTTATGCCCGCAAATCACAGTTTTAAGAACTACATCCCAACATAATTGAATTACATTCCAGCTGAAACTTAAATCCCTTCGAACACCGATCCCTCGTCAGTGATCCTTAGCATCGTATCAGCAGCAGCGGAAGCTTCATGATGCGCCAATGCCACCGCCTGGAGAGCGTCGGCACCTGTTTGAAGTACTTCACGTTCGTTGCCCTGTTGAAAGCCCTGCCCAATATTTAATGAAGGCACACGCATAGCAAACCATTTAGCTGGAGAACAAATCAACTTCTTACCAAGGCAAGCACGATTATGTAACTTCCACAAAGCCCTAACACACAGCTGTCAAACCAACCGCATGCGCATTAACACAGACAGACAGATATTGTTGAACTCACCAGAAATACTGGCTGAAGTTGCCAGGCCGACATGGTGCCCCAATGGCAATACTGACTACCCCCTACATGTACATCGTAGCCGGGCATTAAAAACAGATGATGAATCGACTCAACACATGAACAAAAGCGGCAGGTAACATTGCCAGGCCCTGTTTGTTTAGACTTTTTTTGGCTTCTGGACTTTGGCTTCGAAGTCAAAAAATCACCTATTTACCTGTTTTTGGCTTTTGTTTCAGGCTTTTCGAAGTCAAAAGCTAAAAGCAGATAAATAGGTGCTTTTCTGGCTTCGAAACCAAAATCCAAAAAGCCAAAAGCCTGCCAAACAAATAGGCCTAAGCATGTTAGCTTTAGTATGCCAAATCAGCTACAAACAAATCTCAATCTTATGGGGGACTTTGGCTTTCCAGAGATGTCGAAAATTTCTATTACGCCAAACATTGGCTAACTGCGCGTATAGAAATCTACTATATACTAAAAATAAAATATAATAGAAAAATAGAGAGAGGCTAGAAATTCTAAAATAGAAGTAAAAAAGCCGATCGTTAATTTAGTGGATCCTTTTATTATTAGTGGACCACAACCAATAGATCTTCATAGATGTACCTAAACAGATCACACATGGGATCCAGAAATGCATGGCCGTGCTACTTAAGATTAAAGAGTTAACCTAGTAAAGGAATCCGAGACACACGATCGAGAAAGAGCTGTCAAGCTCGAGTTTGAGCTTGACAAATATCGTGAGGCAAAGAGAGTTGCATACATAACATTGTGATGGTTCGTCCGATATAATTTTTACGTACGTTTGGGAGTTGACACGTCCTGCTAGGGGCCGCTACCAATTAGTGACCGAGTAGGAGTACTTGGTTCATGTCTAAATGTGCGTGAACCTATAGGGGTGCAGACTTAAGGGGCAGGAGCTTAAATTCGGATTAGAGTCCGAATTAGACTAGGTATTAGAGTCCTAATGGGCCTTTAATGTAGAAGTCCATTATGGGGACGTCTATATAAGGAGGAGGGCGGACGTGTTAGGGTAAGCCAACTGAGATTTCCCGAAACCCTAGCCGTCATCCCTCCGACGCCTGAGGTTGCCCGTTCGGATCTAGCAATCCGGACGAGCGACGTTCCTCCCCGAACGTGTGGATACCTTGGAGGCATTGCAGCTGTGACGCTTGGACAATCCGCCCGAGGGAACCGCGAGGAGGAGACGATCTGTTCGGGAAACCGCGAGGAGGAGACGATCTGTTCGAGGGAACCACGAGGAGGAGAAGGTAGTACGACTACAGCTGCTTCCGCTGCATCAACTCTACTTCCTCTACGGTTCTGCGCAACAATGGGTAATCTCGTGATCTACTGCTACAACAATTCCTGGTTTACGCGGTAGAAAATTTTGTTTTACGCTAGTGTAGCCTACCCGTAACCCTACAAACCACACAACAAACTCATTCTCAATTTTCCTAGGAGAAACAACCCTTTGTAGTACAGAAATGACTATAGAGCACTTTGTATCACGAGTGGAAATAGCAAACCCATCAACTTCTATATGATAAAAATCCTGACCCTGAACAACAGATCCAACAAATGGAGTAGCGAACTCCCATGGTTTCCTATTGGGGCATCTCTTAGCCAAATGACCTTCCACACCACATTGCTCACATCGAATTGGGGTTGTGCAATCAGCAACCTTATGCCCCGCCTGATTGCGGCGATAGTAAATCCTAGTGTTCTTTGCATCCCCACCCGTAGCACTAGAACCACCACCACCAGACAAATCCACCTGAGTTCCATGCACATTGTTGTACCTTGTAGCTGGTTGAGGGGGTTGGAACTGACCCTGTGGTTCCTTGTGCTTCCACTGAGCCGTAGGGGCCAGCATCTACACCGTCAGTGCCATACTCGTCGACGGAGTTGACCGATCCGGCGCTCGCTGGGGCCACTCCTCACGCATCTCCTCTCGGTGCGACAAACGATCACACATTGGTACCGCATATATCCCCGCCTTGTGCCACAACCGCTGCCTCCCAGGCGGCATTCTCCTGCTGTCGATGTGATTTTAGTACAATACCTTAACAACATAGGGAGTGTATAATGTCATCAAAATATATGTACTCGGGCAGCTGGGACCTGTCGGCCTGCCACAAAATGTGCATCGCGCAAGGGTCTATGGCCCATCTTAGAAGCTCATTACTGATCGCCTTCATCTTTAGAAATCTAGGAATGATAGATATATCACAGTTTGAGGAGGACTGTCTAGTCTGAAAGGCTTCTCAATTCCAAACTCCATACTAAATTTTGGAATTATCAGGGAGAGCGCAGGTGGCCAATAGGGCCATGGGCGGATCTAGCCACTGCACGTCCTAGAAAAATGCAAACATTTTGATATCATGTAGTATTTATATCTTAGCGCTCTAAGTCCTATTTTGGATCTATTTATTCGAACTATTATGTTATGAGACCATATTAAACTATTTATATTGTAAATTTGATAGATTTTGGACTCAAATATTGTATTTATGATGCTCGTAAATAACAATTGAACTATACGCATGAAGTGTGGCACTCCTAATGATAAATCCTAGATCCGCCAGTGGATAGAGCGTGGTTACAACTAGTGTGACGTCGCCCTGGCCCATGTCACAGGAACAAGAACACTGAACACACTCGACATAGCACCACAGATAATTAACTTCTTGTGATCTGATCAATCGCAGGCTCACCTCATTCTGTTATGTCGCTGTGTTCATGTGACACTTCAATAGTATCTTTAGGGGCCATCATTCCATAGTAAATATTTCTCGCGGAACCTTTACATGGGGCCTTCTGATAATGGGGGCCGAGGCCATGACTTATCTTTCTTACATAATCTCGATCAGGAAGGAAGCCATTTCTCTCGACGCAGCTGCACCTTTCACTCACCCATCCCAGATTACCGTAATCATCTTACAATCCATTTCTATTCCATCTACAAAGTACGTGCTGCCATTAGCATCTTTCCTTAGAGTAGGTGATGACACTGTTATTACCAATTTTTTCTTGGAGTACATAACGTATACTCCATCCGTTCTACAATACTTGTCACCCTGACATTTAAATTTTGTTCCACAGTATATGTCATCTTACTATCTCAAGGTGAGTTTTTACCATTTTTTCCCTCTATACCCCTCTCCCTCATTAATGTCATACTTTTATGATTTACTTTCCCCAAACACAATTAGTCATGGTATTGGGTGCATATAGCATGCATGCATGACTCTAGAGAATGCAATAGTACATTGATTAGGCTATTTAATAAATTGATTAAAGGTAGTTTAGTCTTTTTAATGAGTCTTTGGTGAAAATATAAAATATCAGGATGATAAATATTATAGAACGGAGGGAGGAAGTAGTGTTACTGCCATTAACAGTAGCACAATAAAGATGTAGCACATGAACTGCTTCCACCAATGCAAGCCGAGCAACCGTCCACGGAGTGAATCAATGCGTTAACCACACAAGCACCCTATGCGCGGACGTGCCGTTCGGTTGGTAGGTAGTAGATCTACAGCGTTAATGTTTTCCTTTTAAGAATCAATACCTTGCTCCCTCAAAAAGGAAAAAAGAGAAGCCAAAAAAAGAAGAAGGATAAATACCTTGCAGCTGGAGTAAAAGCAGAAATGGTAGAAGACACAAGGGTCAAGGGCCCTTCCCTCCTGAAATATCTCCGAGAAATGGAACAATGTGACAAGCAATCCTACCAGCAGCTCTCGACGCAAGCCCCACCGCGCAGCCAAATGAATTCACTTCAATGCGGACAGAAGCAACCGCCTCATTTAATTACTTTTCGCTCCCTCCTGTACTCCACAAGGATAAACTACAGCTCACTCGAAACATGTAAGCTGGAGCATACATAAGTAGCAGAGTTCTCTATCCTTGCTCTGTTGAAACTATTCTGCATCCGTCTCAATCTCGCCTCTTCTCCATGGATTTTGGCAACGCAAGATGGAAGGCTCCATCGCTGTGCCTAGTGCTTGTGCTTCTTCAAGCAAGCCTTGCTGCTTGCGCGATAGCTCCCAAAACTTACATCGTTCAGATGGCCGCGTCTGAGATGCCAAGCTCATTCGGTTATCACCATGAGTGGTACGCCTCCACGGTGAAGTCCGTGAGCTCTTCCCAGCTGGAAACTGAGGCGGATGATGCTTACACGAGGATCGTCTACAACTACGAGACGGCCTTCCATGGCTTCGCGGCTCGGCTCGACGAGGACGAAGCCGAGCGGATGGCCGAAGCGGCCGGCGTGTTGACGGTGCTCCCGGAGACGGTCTTGCAGCTGCACACCACCAGGAGCCCGGACTTCCTGGGCATTCGCCCGGAGATCAGCAACAGCATATGGGCTTCCGGCCTCGCCGACCACGACGTCGTTGTCGGCGTGCTCGACACCGGCATCTGGCCCGAGAGCCCCAGCTTCAGCGACAAGGGGCTCGGCCCCGTGCCGGCCAAGTGGAAAGGCCTGTGCCAGACCGGGCGCGGCTTCACCATGGCGAACTGCAACCGCAAGATCATCGGTGCCCGCATCTTCTACAACGGCTACGAGGCCTCGTCGGGGCCCATCAACGAGACGAGCGAGCTCAAGTCCCCGCGCGACCAGGACGGGCACGGCACGCACACCGCCGCCACCGCCGCGGGCTCGCCCGTGCAGGACGCCGGCCTGTTTGGCTACGCCCGCGGCGTCGCCCGTGGCATGGTGCCCCGTGCCCGCGTCGCGGCCTACAAGGTGTGCTGGGCCGGCGGCTGCTTCAGCTCCGACATCCTGGCGGCCGTCGATCGCGCCGTGTCGGACGGCGTCGACGTGCTCTCCATCTCCCTCGGGGGCGGCGCCTCCCCCTATTACCGTGACACCTTGTCCATTGCGTCGTTTGGGGCCATGCAGATGGGCGTGTTCATCGCCTGCTCGGCCGGCAACGCCGGCCCGGACCCGATAAGCCTCACCAACCTATCGCCGTGGATAACCACGGTGGGCGCGAGCACCATGGACCGCGACTTCCCAGCCACGGTGACGCTCGGCAATGGCGCGAACATCACCGGCGTCTCGCTTTACAAAGGCCGGCGGAATCTTTCGCCTAAGGAGCAGTATCCGGTGGTCTACATGAGCGGCAACTCAAGCATCCCGGACCCCAGGTCCCTGTGCCTCGAGGGGGCACTGGAGCCCCACGACGTCGCCGGAAAGATAGTGATATGCGACCGCGGCATTAGTCCCCGGGTGCAGAAGGGTCAGGTTGTCAAGGAAGCCGGTGGCATCGGCATGATACTCGCCAACACTCCAGCAAACGGCGAGGAGCTTGTCGCCGACAGCCACCTCCTGCCGGCCGTGGCCGTCGGGCAGTCTGAAGGCATCGCGGCCAAGAAGTACAGCAAGACCGCCTCAAAACCGACCGCAACGCTCAGCTTCGAAGGAACCAAGCTCGGGATCCGGCCGTCGCCGGTGGTGGCCGCGTTCTCCTCCAGGGGTCCAAACTTCCTGACTCTGGAGATTCTCAAGCCGGACCTCATCGCGCCCGGCGTAAACATCTTGGCTGCATGGAGCGGCGACGCCAGCCCGTCGAGCTTGCCCAGCGACCGCCGTCGCGTCGGGTTCAATATCCTGTCGGGGACGTCCATGTCGTGCCCACACGTCGCCGCGTGGCTGCATTGCTCAAGGCCAGCCACCCCGACTGGAGCCCCGCGCAGATAAAATCCGCGCTGATGACCACCGCGTACGTCCACGACAACACGTACCGATCACTGAAGGATGCAGCGACCGGCAAAACATCGACGCCATTCGAGCACGGAGCTGGGCATATACACCCACTGCGAGCACTCAGCCCTGGCCTCGTCTACGACATTGGCCAGGACGACTACCTGGAGTTCCTCTGCACGCAGAACCTGACACCGATGCAGCTTAAGGCCTTCACCAAGAACTCGAACATGACATGCAAACATACCTTCAGTTCGCCCGGCGACCTGAACTATCCTGCCATTTCCGCCGTCTTCACCGATCAGCCGTCCACTGCGCTGACGGTGCACCGCACTGTGACGAACGTTGGTCCTCCATCTTCGACATACCATGTCAAGGTCTCACAGTTCAAAGGTGCGGAGGTCGTCGTCGAACCGAACACCCTGCGCTTCACAAGCTCAAACCAGAAGCTTGCCTACAAGGTTACACTGAGAACCAAGGCCGCCCAGAAGACACCCGAGTTCGGGGCTCTGTCATGGAGCGACAGCGTCCACATCGTCCGGAGTCCCGTCGTCCTCACATGGCTGCCACCAATGTGAGCATTTCTTTAGTATTATTATTATTATTATTTTGCATTAGTCAGGTTTTGAAGCAGAGCTGCAGAGGCATCTGTGTCCTGGCCCCTTGGTAAGTGAGGCTGATATATCAGTTGCGTAGCAGCAGCACAGGAGTTCCACTTACCGAAGAAAAATGTCAAGCCACATGAAAACAAGCTTTATTCCTCAAATGTATTCATGCTTATTCCAAATGTTCAGTAGCTGATTGATTGTTTTCTATATTACTTTGTGTACAACATATTGGAGTGAAATAGTAGTATAGATAACTCTGACCGTGACAGACCTAGCTCGATTCCCAAATGGTGACACCATCACAGGTGCAGAGCTTCTTGTAGTTCTCCCCAACACCAGCACTTCTGGCGATCACGGCTGCTGCAATGCCAGAGTCTGATCTGTCCTCGGTTGCATACAGCGCAATAGAGCGGCCAATCAAGTCAACAACTTTCATTTTCTCCGTTGATACTGAAAATTGGGCTTCTCCGTTCTCTGCAGCTTCTAGCGTTCCCAGGTCACCAAGGGCTGTTTCAGAAAAGCGTACATATAACTACATAACTTGCTGCTATCAAACTGCCATTACTCAATACAACATTACTCAGCGAATTTGATATTAAAAAGGGGTTGAAAAGGTTGTGCTTTTCATATCGAAAATTCGATCTTTCTATTATAACTATTTCACAAAACCATTTGAAGAAAATACGGGATGGTTCTGCTGTCACCACACTAGCGCTCCATTGAAACCTCAACTAAAGATATCCTGGACTTCAGTTTGCAGTCAAATCGTCACTTTCCCAAAGATATCCGGATTGTAAAATCATACAACACACCTAAAGAAATAAATTTTCCTAAAATATATAATATATAATGAAATAAATGCAAGCAGTAAAAAGAAAATACTCCACTCGTTTCAAAATAGATGAAATAATACTCCATTCGTTTTAAAATAGATGTATTTTTAGCCTCTTCAACTTTTCTCAAAATACTTATCTTTCTACAATTCCAATGCATTTTTGGTCATTTTATTCATGTTTTGCCCTTTATCGGTGTCATCAAGAAAAGTGCTAATTACTCATGTGTTGCATGCACTTGCATAGAACATCCATTTATTAAAGGGCAATATTAACATTTCACTCATACCCTTAATTCCTGTGCCCAACTGTAAAATGAATCTATTTTGAAATGGTGGGAGTAATTAAGAAAGACCCACCAGTGAGGTGAGCTACAGTTCAATCCCGATCTGCTATGTTCTCACAGCACACGTGCCACATCATATGCAAAAGAAGGCAGAACACCAGTATGTTACTAATATTTGCAGCTATTTAGTTAGGTGAATTTGGTCATTGTATTTAAGACGCAATGAATGCTTTGTGCATGGTAGATCACAACGAACTGTAAAAGGAAAACGAAGTAACAAATCTAGTCTAGAGATATATTACTATAGGGGGATGCTATACAAACTGTGACTAAACATTTTTGAAGGGACTGACTAAATATGAACTGAGTGACACACAACAAGTGCGAACCAACAAGCCTTCCATGATAACCTACTTTAGTTTGTTGAATTTGGCAGATGTATTTATGAATGCTTTGAATAGTAGACACCAGGGACCGTAAAGGGCACAGAAATAACCAATCGAGTGTGAGAAATAGCAGTAGGTTCCCTACAAACTGTGCTCGACTATTAACTACATGAGTTATGGGATACAGCTGTGAGACAACATGTAATGTGGATGTAAAAAGGTCTGTACACGACTGGACTTTATGAGATTTGGGATACAGCTGTGAGATAACATGTAATGTGGATGTAAAAAGGTCTGTACACGACTATCTGCTGTCAAAACGTATGCTTTTCCAACTTGAAATACTAGAGTATCATGAGAACCGATGATATGATACCACGGGTTAGCTTTTTAGAAACAGGGAGTCAAGGGTCAGCTTTCTGGTAGTATCTTTTTCTTCGGAAGTCAAATAACATATGAGGATCCGTAGGCATATCCAATTATCCCATGTTACCATGTGTACATGATTTATTAAACACTCCAGTGACTAAGCGTTGGAATATTACCTTATCAGATAAATAATCTGGCGGATTATATACTTTGCCAGTACTTTGTGCACCTTCTGTCAAATCCCCAAATTCATTTATTGACCATCCATGTTTACCAGGTGACAGACCACTAAAAGTGGCTTCAACTCTAGCCAATTCCATATTAACTTGGGCTATACGAACAACACCAAATATAACAGGCCCTTTGAACTCAGCTACAGCAGCTGAAACTAAGAAATCTGCACATGTTAGGACAGACAATCAGTTATCATAATAGAAGAGATATGCAGCACAAAACTAATAAACATGCCAGCAATCAGAATATTATCTTACAACAGTATTTGACTATTTGCAATGGAAAATAATAATGCTGTGTCAAACTACTAAATGAGTTCAGCAGTGCATGCTGCAGCTTAAAAGCATTTTGAAGACATATCTTGAGTAGCATCACAGTAAAAGCAAATATCTTCAGAATTTGGATTCTATATACATCTGTTAGTTATGAAAGAGAGGATGCACAAATAAAAACCATTTAAGGCTCAAAGCTGCAAATTCCCTACACTAGTCATAGGAGTGAAAGCCAGTATCACAGTTCACAAAACCACTGATTTCTACACTTTCCATAACAGAACATCAAATTCAGTATCACACAATTAGCGAACAAGAATGACGGCAGGTATGAAGGCTAATCTGAAAGACTTTAGAGAGAAAAACATGATAAAATATAGAAATTAAGACAAACCGTCTGGGTTCCCTTGCCCAATCAGACGTGCATCTCGTCCTGTTTGATGCAGAGCATCTAACATTGTCTTCACTGGGAGAGACCCAAGAACTCTAACAACCTGGTTATTCAAATCCACTTCGATGTTTTTTATTCCTGTAGTAAGACGCAGTCTTTAAAACCAAAAATAAATGGTTGACAGAGAGAACATAAACACAATTTTATTCAATAGAGCATTAAAATAATATGGTCTTGTACCTTCAAGTGTTTCAAGCCTATTTTTCACTGCTGTCACACAGCCCTCACATTTCATGTCCACCATGAATTCTGTCTTCAGCCATATAAGGAACTAGATTATTACATAATTCTTTTCATTGAGAAATCAAAGGGTATCTCGAAAATAATGCAACAAGTCTCCTTGATTTTCGTATCTAAGATGATGTACAAGAAAGCATGATCCAAAATAATGCATTGTTTCCGGGAGACTAATTCAATATTCATTCTAAAATCATTTGCCCATTAGGGAAGTCCAATCAACCTGAAACATATGATTCTTTTTTAAATGACATAACCCCACTTCACGGTGGGTTTTCGACCTGTACACCTTATTTCTGAATTATCAAATCTTACTCTATGATCAGAACTCACACTTGGACAATAAAACTTAGCTTGTGAGGAAGAAATTACAGTATGTTCTCAAGTCATATGACATTGATCTTTACAAATAGAGTAAATTTCAGAGAACTCCAGATATTTTGTACAAACTATCACAAAAATTCAGATTTAAGCACCTATTTCACAAAGCTATAGATTTAAGGAGTAATTGTGTCACAAAACTCAGGTTCTGGAACTCATCGTTACATACCATCAAATCGACGAGGTGAGGCCCACCCGTCACTGTCTCAATCCAACATTGAGCTTTGATGTTGGATTGAGACGGTCACAGGTGTGCACGCCTCGTCAGTATGGCGGTTTGTAACAGCAAGTTCCATGGAGTTTTGTGATACAAGAGATCCTTAAATCTGAAATAGGAGCTTAAATATGGAGTTTTGTGATAGTTTGTAAATATCTAGAGTTTTGCTAAATTTACTCTTACAAATATGATATATCACCTTAGCCTAGCAATTCAAAATGGAAACATTGGGGCTGGGCTTCTGAATAGTTTATATATCCAGTTTCAGATCATACCAGCATTTGCTATATTTCGATAAGGATTAAATTTTCTTTTATCCAATCTTCACAAGGCGTGTTGAGTTACGGAAATATTTATCCATTTAAACTACCCCTATTATTGTCACCAACTTTCCGCACTGAAAATCTACATTGAAGTAACAGCCTGAAGACCGTACTGGAAATCTTTCTCAAAGTAACAGCCTGAAAACCAGATTGTCGGTATGAGAATAGCTCAATTGGGCTCTCCTCCTAGTCCTTCCATATCTACAAATTATTTAAGCTTTTGGAGGTCTCCTTAAGCAACAGGGGAACAATGAAACAAAAATGTAGATACAATAATCCTTTTGATTCCCCTAATAACCTAAACATCAACCCATAAGGAAAACCATCACCTTCAGCTCAACATAATCCGAAATTCTCTTGTGCAACTCATCTACTAACATGCTAATAGCTAAATCAGATTACTTGATTGCTGTGATTCCCACTTAAGCACCGGGTGAGGCAAAATACATACCAATCTCACAAAACAGTCTACTCAGGCAATAAAGCCAACTACAGAAACCAGCTAACCAGACGTAACAGCATATCGCTATTAGCATTCTAACAAATTGGCCAACTAATAATTTAAACCTAGAGTGAGACTCTTCTAATTCGATTGTGCACCTCCCAATCACCAATAAAATCTAGTATCTAGTCTGTGAACAAGTCAACAACTAACAAGGCTCTCTCAATCATCTTCCTGCCCTAGTAGCATCGCAGCCCGACTAATGAGGAAAACAAAATGGTCTCGTCAAGTTTGGGGCGCTTACCGTGAGCTCCGGAAGCGCGGTACCCTGCAACACACACAAAAAACCAGACATAAGACCATAAAGCTCAGGACCCTAACGCGAGGCGAGCACATATGGAGAGCAACTCAAGGACGTGGCCAAACCTTATCGGGGGCAGAAAGATCAGCTGTGGCGGCCATCGGAGGGACGGCGCTCGGCGTGCGCAAGGCGGCGGCGGCCGAGGAGGAGGAAGCGAACGCGGAGGCGAGGGAGGTGGGCAAGGGGAAGTGAAGTCTGGAGGAGGGGGAGGAGGAGGAGGAGGAGGCGATTGCGGCGACGGCTGCTGCTGGCACAGCGGAGGCGGCGGTGAAGGCCCGGAGGAAGCCCACCATTTGTGCCCCTGACCTGCGTAGCCGCCAAGTCTCCTGCTGCTGTTCTGCTCTAGTTCCTGCGGCGATGGCCGACTCGATAACCTGATTGACTAGTGTGGCACGATCCAATTCTCGTTTCAGAATTCAGAACCGTAGGTTGCGTTTTCTTCTCTCCAGCGGCCTCGATCGTTTTCCATCTTCGTTCGCATCATCTCACGTTACTGGGCCCTCAAGCTAAGTATGATATTCATTCGATTCAATATGCAAAGGGAACAGAGCTTAGTTGTCCTGATTCGGCGTAGACCGGCCCGGATATACGCCCGGCCTGGGGTTTGAAGTCAGTGAAGGCCAGATGGTCCACCTGGCTCTGCTCTGCCTTTACTTGTACATCGAGCTACGTCTCATGAAAAGTACAACGGGCTAATCCAACCCAAAGAGCTTCAAAATTAGCTTCGAAACAGTGAGTCAAAAACCCTCTCCATAAAAAAACCAAAACAAAAAAAACCGTCAGCACAGAAACGAATAGACGAAAGCCAATAGAAAGCCAGTAGCTTGTGCGACCTCTTGTTCCCCACTCTCCGGAAGAAAAAAACTTCTCGTCGCCATAGACCATAAACGAGCTGTTTTTTCAGCATTCAGCGTATTGTTCTCTACAGTACCTCCCGGTGTGGCTTCTGGTCAACTTCAGACTAACCAGCTTACGAGAATGTCTGGAACGGTTCAATTTCCAGAAGATGACGAATGATTAATAGTTTATCAACCCAACATAGCACCAAGTTTACTAAACGAAATTCATATCACCGGCTGATGCCCTGTGTTCTTCCATGCACCTAACTTCTTGTTACAAAGTAGCAGTAAACAACAAGGATTCATACATTCAGCAAAATCAAGCTGCAAAGGAAGGTGCACAGAGCAGCAACCCATTACATTTCACCTGCGTGAACACAAACAAGTAAACCGATTACTACAAACAATCCGGCCAAATTAGAAAGATCAAAGATCCCTGCATCGACATACGGAGGCACAACTCACAAGTGCCACTCTGCATTGAGATCAGTGTAGCTAAGACCCTGAAGCTGTCAAAACTGATCCTGATAATCTCTGAACCTTAAGCTAGGTCCAGTTACAGGGCAACTCTCCTTTGGCAGAGGGCTGAATGGAGCTAGAAGACTTCACATGCTCCCTGCCAATAAAGAGAAGCCCTGAAACTGGACTGCTTAGATACTCCCACTCTTGATCATTCGAACAGTCACTTCTTTCTTCTTCCCTTACCTTGATGACCGTGTTGCCCTCCCTCTCTGCCGCATCACGAGATTTATAGGGAGCAACAGTCCAGCAGGAGGCATATACGTGCTAGATTTTCGAAGGGTTTTAAACCATGGATATCCTCTTGGCATCCAACATCTCCCTTTCCCTTTTTCCTCCATGGGTATGTCCTCTAAAGTTCACTCCCCACTATGGGATTCTCTCTCATTTTCGAGACCCTTCTTTTGCAATTGAAATTGACACTTTGCACAGTAAACTTAACTGTTGAATGTTTTTCTTTGATCTGGAAGTGATGGGTGAATAGAATACTCCTATTTGACCATGCATTAAGTTAGTAACGAAATCTGTCAAAACTGTAGGTCACTAATGCAACCGTATAACATTTCTTCTTAAATAGAAATTTCATTTGTTTTGAGACAATACAGATCTCATCTTGATAGAAAATACGAACACACACTTCCAACAATGATGTGCAACTCGTCCCAAAGAAACTCTAGTCCATGAATATTATCAGAGACATACTGCAGTACAAATACTGAATGTGCTTGCGAACTTAATTTGATTGAGCTAATTACAGTTTTCTCCTCCCTGATCCTTCAGCGTGCGGCCTCTCATTTTGGATTTTTACTCCCATATACCTATCAAGTTACAGACATAATCATTAATTTTGATTTTTAAGAGATTGATAGGATTCGACCTAAAAATGCAACTATCGAGACATAATTATTACCACTAGCACCTGGCTAAAAAGTGCTAAACATTTTGTGATGAGATCTCCTTTAGTGATCGACCAAATATGATATGTGAACAAAGATGCCAACGGAGCAAACATGAGGGGTTACCTGCCCAGCATCATGACGGTGGCCTGCGGGTTGGTTCCCGGTGAGGCGTTGAACGTGGAGCCGTCGATGACGCGCAGCGCGTCGACGCCAAGCACCCGGTACTCGGCGTCGACGACCCTGCCGACCTGGCAGCCGCCGTGGTAGTGCCAGATGGTCATGACGGTGTCCTTGCAGAACTGCTCCAGAGAATTGGAGTCGTTGTCGTGCCGGGGCAGCATGTTGACGGGAAAGTCCGCCGTCATGTTGAGCAGCTCCTCCACGGAGAAGTAGGGGTACGTGAAGTTCTCGAAGGCCTTGGACTGGATGACGCGCTCGATGACCGTCAAGCCGTCCACGCAGCGCCGGAGGTCCTCCGGGTGCGAGAAGTAGTTGAACGTCACCGACGGGTTGTCGTCGGGGTCGCGGTTGCGCAGCTCCAGGTGGCCCGTGGACAGCGGGCCAAGGATCTTCTCCAGGATGAAGCCGCCGCGGAACGCCGACTCGTCGAGCAGGCTCATCGCTTCCGCCGCGCGCGCGATGGCCTCCGGAGTGCGCTGCTTCGGGGGCACCGTGGCCAGCTGCCCCGTCTGCAAGAACAGGGATACATAACAGCTGAACTGTGCCTTTCCACTGATCACTTCAAAAAATGTCGCACTGTTACTTGCAATGCAACAACAGGGCATGCATGGATTTACGTACCTGTGGAGAGAACATGCCGAAGTTGCGGGGTCGGCGGTGGAGGCTGGAGCCCGGATGCCGCACGGCCCAGTTGGAGCCACTGGCGCCCTCGATGTAGCTCCCGAGCTCGGTGATGCCGACCACCTGGATGAGGGACACCTCGACAGGGGAAGGCGACGGCACGTATATGGCGTTCATGGGGTTGTCGGCCATGCCCTGGCCGACCGCGGACTGATTCAGGACGAGCGTGATGCCGAACGAGCGGAGGTGGTCCGCGGGGCCGACGCCGCTGAGCATCAGCAGCTGCGGGCTGCCCATGGCACCCGCCGAGAGGATGATCTCGTTGCCGCGGACGTTGTTGAGGTACGCCTTGTGCATCCGCCCCTCGGAGTCGTGGAACACCACCCCGTGCGCCACTGGCCGTCTCCCTGACACGAAAAGTGCGGAAAACCGGAAAACTAAATGTCAGTTCAGTTACATTTGTTGACTTCTGTTGACGCGTGCAAGTCGCCTAGCCGAAAAAACACCAGCAACACGAACTTTTTAACTCGTGCTCTCACCTCCGACGTTGAATAAGATCTTGGCCACTCTGGCCCGGAGCAGCACGTCGAGCCCCTCGGGGCGGGCGTACCGCAGCAAGTCCGCGGCCGTGTGCCGCCGCCCCTCCGCGTCGAATATCGACCCGCCGACCTTGGTCCCGTCGATGTGGTCGAACGTGAAGCCGTTGTCCGGCGCGACACCGGCCTCCATCAACCCCCTCTGCAGCGCGGCCTGCCAGGGACCCAGCTCCGGGTGGAACGCCACCACGTCCTCCACCCACCGGTACGCCGCCGTGGTCGCCGCGAGGTCCCATCCGACGGCCTGCACGTACTCGTCGCTCGCGCGCGTGTAGAACCCGGCGTTGATGCAGCTGCCGCCGCCCAGCACCCTGGGGCGGGAGTTGATCACGCCGTCCTCGGACACGAACCGCTGCGCCGGCGACCCCGTGGACGTGTCGGAGAGCGTGTCCGCGAAGCGGGTCATGTTCCCGATGCGCTCGTCGTCGTACGGCGACCCGCCGCGCTCCAGCAGGAGCACACGGAAGCGCTGCGACAGCGTCGCGGCGAGCGGGCACCCGGCCGTGCCGCCGCCTACGATGATGTAGTCGTAGTACGACACCTGCGGCGCCCGCGCGGCGTCCTTGGTGAAGGTGTAGTTCACGCCTCGTGCTGTGTTTACGCATGAACACCCGATCGATCAGTAAGACATTATGGGCAGAGAGAACGGAATGGAGAAGTAACGAGCTTATGAAAATCAAATCACCTTGTGGCGAGCAGCATAGGACCGCGAAGAAGCTTGTGGCGATGCAGATAACCAGTTTCTGCATAACCGGCTGGTCGGAAGCCATCGGGGTGCAGTGTAAGTAGTGAGGAGCGGAGTCTGGTTTTTGTGTGACCACTGTAGGATAGCGTGTGCCTTTATGTAGTGAGCACATGAGAGTGTATAACAGACTAACCCAAAATTTGCTCAAAACGCCCGACCTGAGGTGGGAGTGTGGGATGGCCACGCATCTCATTTAGATTTTTATCCTTTGTACACACAAAAAGAGTTAACTTGAAGTGGCACGATTTAGACTAACGTGCATTATATATGATATAGTGTAACTCAATGTTAACTTGGCTGATTCTAGTTCAGTGTGGAATCGAACTCTGTTTCGCTTCCAAACTTCGTCATCATGTATCTGATAAAAGTGTTCAAATTGACGTACGTGCACACAATGTGGAATGTATTTGTGAGAATATTAGCCATATATTTATAATTTCATATTCGACATCATCTGTATATACAAATTAGTTTTTTTCCCTTCTCTAAAAATGTCATCAGTGGGTACAGGTATACTCTCTGTGGATCATATTTGTTTAGTCCGAGAATAATACTTAATAGTCATCGAAATTAAACATAGCAAAAGGATCGCCGAGAACTCCAGGCAGAGATGTGGTCAATGTCAGCTGTTGGATGTACGTACGCTCGTACGATGTCATCATTTCAAGCTTCAGCACCGAAGGCATGCATGCTCTAGTAAAAATCGCCTCACGACCAGGCATGCACGCATAAGCGTGACCATGCCATTAGCGTGGGTAAAGAAACCGTAGGACAGAGCCGGCTTACCGACCAAAACAACCCGTGAGCTCACCGCCTTCGCGTGGAGTGGAGTGGCCGTGTCAAACCCGACAGTTCTACGTAAAACCTAGAGATTTTTCTTTCGTCGCTGCCCTAAAACCAACATCACAAGATAAGATTCAAAGAGTATACAATAAATAATAGATAAATATATACATAAAATAAATAGACATAAAAATATAGAGTGGTGTTCTTCTCTTTATTAGATATGTTCTCACGAACACCAATAATACGTATAAAATAACATGAAGACCACATCTCTATTTATAGACCATCTACCCTAGGGTTTAATATGACCCTGGAGGACGTGACACGTCGGCCAGCCCACCCCCTAGGAGGCCCGGTTTCATAACACTCCCCCTTGGACAATTACTACAAAATATACATGCCTCATTAATAAAACTCCAAAAAAACCCAGTGAGAAAAATTAGAGAAATAGTGCATAGCATTCGCTGCTTGTAATGCACTAATTGCCTCATTAAAACCTTATAGATGAAAATTTTCTATAAAACTCATCAAAGAAAAAAGGAGTGCAACCATCTAAGTTTGATTAATCTTCAGTTGATTTAATCGATGAATGATATCATTTGGTTAATTCTTATTAACACAGGAATTTCTCCCCTTGAATCTTGCACACATAGGAAGCGAATTTCCATTCTAGCTAAGTCTTCAAGAATTGATGCTCTTACTCTACATTCTTCTTTGTAGAAAATATTTCATAGGACAATAATTATCTTTATATGAATTTTCTGAGTAAATCAAAATTATGAACTTTCATGACTCAAAAATGATAATTAAAGTTCTTTATTTGCATTAGTTTCACTCAAAATGGCTCTCATTACAATCTTCATGTCTAAGTTGGATGTTTCTTGAAAAACACTATGGGTGATATTACTTATATGTAGAATATGAGTATCACACACATATACACACACACACATACACACACATGATTATCTTCTCAAAATTAATTCTGGAAATTATGACGAGTCTTTCTTGAGTTGCACCCTTTACTTGTACATTGTAAGTTACGGTGATTTTAAGGTATGAAGGTCAAATTTGGGAATGATTTGTAAGCTTTAAAATTATTCATAACAGTGGTATGTAAGAACGTGATGACATGATTATTTACTGGTTTTTAGGTGAATTATGACACTAAGCATTTTTATTTTGACTGTTAAGCTAGATTCTCTAGAATCCATATTTTAACATTAAGCATAAAGGGGCTATTTGGTCATTTTTGAAATTTGCAATTACAACATCATAAATAACAGTGGCTTCATAAAATTGTACAAGTAAAAATATGAACTTAGGAAAAAGGATCACCTCATTTGGAGGTCACATGAATTTTCTAGGAATTTTTGAAGTTTTAGCAATTTCTAGCATTTCATGTCTTTTTCTTAGTAAAGATTATCAGAATAAATATTTTTATATGAAATTAGAATATTTCTACTGAGAATGACGTGTGGGGTCATAAGGTCGTACATTCCTATTTTCCATTTTTAATTTCTCTTTTCTCTATTACAAGTGAGGCCAGGCTGTCATAGAGAGTGAAACACAACTATGAAGTCATTGGTACCACGGTTGCATTAAGCATTCTCATTAGAGTGTAATCTGTAGCAATAGCTCAGATAATTCAAAATTTGCCATTAGGGCGACGGTTAACTAATCATGCATGCTCATCATCAGCACATTTAGTTGAGAGCGTTGAGATAACTAACCAGTTATTAGTTACTATTGCATTGAGTATGTTTCAATCGGGTCAACTACTCTCATTGCCAGGCATTAAGTTTGCATTGAGTATGTCTCAATCGGGTCAACTACTCTCATTGCCAGGCATTAAGTGTGCTGGAACTCTAACTATAAGCCATAACCCTCAGTCATTATAGAAGTGAAATAATTCATCTCCTGAGTGCTGAACTGGGGTAATAAAATGTATCTCAAATTAGTACACATGCACACGGCTTACCACCGTGAGCAATTAAGTTGTTTTTGGCCTTAATTAAAAGAAGCTATTAATCCTAATGATTATGTGGTCATCCAGACAGTGAATTAGTTAAGTGTTAGTTGGCCATTAATTTTGCTAATCGCATTAACTCAACAACAACCAATTTTGCGATTGAATACTGTTCTTTTGAATTGATGCATGATCGTTGAGCGTTGGTTAATTAACATGTTCTGACAAAATCGCGTAAGAGTCGAACAAAATCTCAAAAATCCTGTAAAGATTTAGCATTATTCTCGAATTCACTAAACACATCGAGATCGTAGGAGCCCGGCGATAGATACTCTCACCCTAACCTGACCCTAAGGTCAGTGGGTCATCCAAAGGACCGGTACCATCACTCACATCTTGCCTAGTCGGCTAGCGCATCACAGCCAACGGGTCACTCAACCGGTTCTCATCACACTTAATAAAATAAAGAACAATACTAACTATTTACAGCTAACTCATACACTTCAAAACCATACACACATGGTATATGAGCAGCCAAGTGAACAACTTGTATATCAAGGATACATGATAAATGTATTATATTCCATACTCGGGGCAGTATTTAACTTACATCCAATTCAACTTAAAGGTCAGACTACAACCAAAATAAAAGTAAGGGCAGCAGCGCAAACCACATCAAACACCCGAGATGGTCAACATAGCAATCTCCAAAAGTGTACCCATAACCCCTACATGACCTAAGGTAGAAACCCAAGCAAGCTAAATGTCCACATTGACATTTTCATCATCAAAGTACTCACCTACACTAAGTTCACCTGCAACATGCAGGAATTGAATTCCTTCCGTATTTTTGTACTGGCAAGATGCTTTGTAGGCTCATCTCAACTCACTTAAGCATGGCAAGGAATAAGCTCTAACACAACAAGTAAGCATGGCATCATTAACAAGTTAAACATGGCATGAACATGAATGAATAAAGCAATAACAATTCATGAGCATGATAAACAAATCATCTCATATCAGCAAGATAAGTAATTCGTCCACGTTTCATCCACAATAATCACCACAAGTCAAACAAAACTCGAATCCAACATCTAGCTAGTCAACCAAGACCTAGCCAATTGAAAGAACCACAGTCTGATTCGAACTAGAGGACGACTGAGGTAGCACCCTCTACCTCGACCTTTGAATCAAGACATAACCAAGACCCAGTAATGCGTGCTCACACGCGTGGCGGCGGAAGTCTGCGGCGTTGGTCTGATCGGCAGGCGCAAGCGCTTGCTTGCGAAGGAAGCGAGAAGAGAAGAAGGTGGCACGACGCTACGAAGAAGACAGCAAGGTGGGAGGCGCAGACACGGTGTTGGGCATGAGCGCAAAGATGCAGATGGAGAAGAAGATGATGGCCGAGGAAGCCCAACACGGTGGGAGAGGGTTTTCTTTTTATAGTTTTGTTTTATTTTATTTCCATTCAGTTTTTAGATCTAGGGTTTAACAGAAATAGGTTCAAACATCCTCTTTAAAATGTCCAAGAATATTTAGTACTTTAGTATGCCATAATTGTACCCCAGTATTTCATTCGATTAAGATATCCTACTTTGGACTAATATGTTAATATATTTGCAATATAATCCGAAATAAAATTTGAACTACAAGTATTTAAATAATTCTCGGATATTTCCCATAAATTTATATTTAGTATTAACAAGGTAAATAAGCTGTAAAGATGAAATTTACAATAGTTGGAAACAAAGGAGGTTCATCTTGTTTACTTATTTCAATTTTGTCCGCAAGAAAGAGTTGTAGGAAAAACATTTATTAATGCATGCCAATCAACCCCAATTAACCTGAACATTCTTGTGAAGTTCCTATGAGGTGTTTAGAACTTAGGAGAAGATTTTTGGCAAGGTTGGTTTCACAGATTCATTTAATGTTGTTTGTATGCCGCAATTCTAGAGTTTTTGAGTTGACCAAATTCTATATGGCCTATATGCATGCATATAATGAAAAGAAACTCTTTTTATTCACGGTGATCTTTACTGACTTCGTGTCTTAAGAATAGGGTCATTGCATCCCATATATTTCATTTCGAGTTCTGGCTTCGAGCATAGACTTTTCCTCTATCTCATGTTGTCATCATGATACTTAAATCATCAACGTGAACTTCCTTTATACAGAAATCATTCAAAGACTTAAGTATAAATTTATAAGGATTGCCCTGATAGTTTGTGTGGCCTTTCTTGCATAGAAAGCTGCATACTTTTATACCACATCCATTAATAATATTTTTTACATTTTCTGCCGCTGAGATTAAATAGCTAAAAGTAATTACACCAATGAGCAGAGCTTTAATAGGAGCAGTAACTTAGATCACATGGGGAGGAGTACGAGCTACTTGTCATAAATACTTCTTATTTCTTCAGAGTAATCACAGTTTTTCATACATCTTCCTACTTATTTTCTTCACATGTCAATATGATTAATGGAATCTCTCCATGAGAAGCTTCTTATAATGCCCATTCGGTATTGCACTATTTCTTGTTGTGGATACATGATTCTTTAATCTCCAGCATTATTGTGCGCACATGCTTCCTAGCTGGTGACTTCCGGTCGTAGGAAAATTCATGTCTATAATGTCATTCAGTTTTGGCTTCAAAGATGTGTCAGCTCTCAACTGGCTCCCTGCTTATTCTTTATATGGGGGTATTTCTTAATCTAGGCAAGCAAGTCACATTGCGTAGCTTTCTCTAGACGTCTCCTGATATGCGAGGTTTTTTGAAGCCAAAGTTCTTGTCCTGTTATAAAATACAAGAAGGCATTAGGACAAAGGATGGTATGAGGCTCTATTCTCTCCGGGTTCTTCGTGCGTCGTCCGGTTGTACCGCTAGTGTCCTTGCGGCGAGACAACAACATCAACCTCGGTTCCATGCCTAGGTAATGACCTCACACCATGACGTGCAATAGTGTACCAAGCTGACCTGTAGCACGTTGTGCAGGGTTTGCTGGTAGCATGTCCGATTCTGTACTGGTGCCATATGGACTGAATGCGGTACTTGTCTATGTGCCAGTTGTCGATCGTTCTAGGTTCATCTATTAAACAATCCTTTAAGTCAGACTAGATTGATCTCCAAAAATACGATGTAGCAAATAGAAAGAAGGATTCAACGTAGAAAGCGAGAGAGCAAAACAAAAAATAATATGAATATTGAGTTTGATCTACTAGATTTAATTGATGGTCACGATTCAATGATTACCTCAAGGATGTCGTAAAGGTAGCCTGATCTGTAAGCTCAGAGAGTGTCGTGCTGATAACGTGTTGTGAAACTAACGTCACGACGTATGATCGGATGACTATGTAATCAGTAGTAGATCAAAAATGTATATAAAGTAAAATAGACATGAGAGTATATAAGTGTGTTTTTCTCTTTATTAGATCTATTCTTACGAGTATAATCTTTTAATAATACATATAAAATAATATAGATATCAGTTCTCTACCTACCACTAAAATTTAGTAATCAAGTATATGGACTAAAAAACGCGGCGCACCGGCCGATGCACCTGTAAGAGGGCCGCTTTCATGACAGTCGCTATCAGCGAGCCCGGAGCGAGTCAGCCGGCGCAGATTTAGTACGGCGCCCATCTAAATGGTTGACGCTTGTAGATCCTGCATTCTCGAAACGGTCTGGTTCAGTGAAGTTTATTTAACGCGCTCATGTCCCTGCATTGGGCACCTCCGAGTTGTGGCCTAGTAAGTCGCCTTGCGACCGGAGCCGCTGGGAGCTCACACTTAATGATTCCGAGTTGCGTATGTATTGAGTACAGATACTACATCACCTCAAAATTTTAGAGCATGGCCCAGCTCATAAGGACATGACTACTTTGTCCACGGTCACCAGAAAGAAATCATCTCCAACTTGCATTTCCAACAATTTACAAGTTCAGGGCTACAGATCTTAACAAATTGAATACACCTGTTCGATTTATACTACAATACAGTCACTTACATTGATATAATATCTCTAGACGTAACAGACGAACATTTACACCGTTTATTGAACTATAAACCACAGCTAGCTACTACTCCAAGCCCAACCCAATGCGGGCAGGAGTAGGAACCATTCTAACGGGCTGTACAGTGTACAGAGAAGGTCTGCATCCTCAGTAGAGTGAATTGTATGTGCAGAATGTCGCAGCAATGGAGGCAACACAGATCACAAGAGGTGGCAGGAGGGTGACGTTGAGGAGGAGGTCCGGGCCGAGGTAACCCGCCGCGGTAATTGTCGCGTCTGCGACCACACGGGCCAGCGTCCCGGCCTCCGTCGACAGGAGGCCGCCGTTGTAGGTTCCACGCGCGAGCCTCGACGACATCACTCGTGAAAGCAGGGACAGGTTTACTCCTGCATCATTCATCAGGAATGGAGAGGTGGTAAGAGCAACAGCATATATATGATTGCTTCAGATCTTGCATGTACGTCAGATCAGATGTTATGTTGCGGAGCTGAATGTGTTTTTTTATACGAAAAAGACAAGGAGGTGAATGATTCTAGGATGTTTACAGTTACATACCTTCGAGCACCTCAGCAAATACAAATGTGATGAGAGCAGAAGAAACGTATTGTGGAATGGAGTAGTGAGGTGTGTAACGGAAGCTCATTATAACGCCAATCAGAACCATGACTTCAGATGCCACCAGGATTTGCCTGCAAAAGAAGCATTGTATTGGCAGCTCTGCATCATGCTTTTTTACTTCATGAAAGTCTTTACAGTGGGCGTAATTAGGGCCTTAACATATACTGATCTGAACTAATTGCAATTATGATCTCTTGAAAAGATAAGCTCCTGACTTCACTCAATTTTATCTCAAATGGAAACAGTAATTTTTGACAATGTAAGTGCATTGCAAGGCTCAGAGAAGGCAACAAAAGCAATATGACAGTTATAATACTTCTAGAAAGAGAAGAATTTCCTATACTCTAGCGTTTCGTTAAGAGAAGTTACCTGTCCTCAAACCAATTTGTAATGTAGCTCCCAACAACGGCATTGACTGGAAGAACAGTCAACCCAAGAATTGCTAAAAAGATAGCCACAGCACTTGTATTCCAGTTAAAATAGTATGTGGTCACGACACTCGATTCAGAGAGCAAAATTTCCATAGCATACTTGAGCATAAAGTATATCAATAGCTGGACCTGAGAAATGAACGCACATGTAAATAATCAGAGGAGAAATATAGAAGACGGTAGTTACAACAAATAAACAAAACCTACACATGAGCATTCTAATTGGAATGTAAATGCAGTGTTTGTTTACTTTTGTGTCAATTCAGATGTACATTCTAATTGGAATGTTATGCAGTTCATGTAATCATGTACCTTACTTTTTTCATTTGGATAGTGTACTTTCCTTTTTGGGCATGCTCAGGGCAATACAAAAGAGAACTTGATAAAGGGTAAAAAAGGAAACCTTCACAGATGGCGTGAGCAATTTGTATGCTGAAACAAATGATGTTGCTGGTTCATGAGAGTTTTCAGAGTCCTCGTTCTCATCGTTATCCTCGGCATCCTCGTCCCGTCTCTCTTCTGTACCTAGAAGCAAAGGCTGTGCTAGACCTTCCTCCAAATTAGTACTTTCTTGATGACCTATTTTCACACAGTAAGTTAACTTCATATCAGAACGGTTCCTGGTGATGCTAGAAATAATGTCAGTGGCAGATTAGACAAGCTAATATTACAAGTAATGCAAGGATAAATTCCAGTGCAGTTTGTGTTTTCAAACACAACATTTTGCCACTAGCAAGCTACTTCTATGGGTCGAGAGCTTACCAGATTCAGAAGGCGGTGTACTGAGAGCAGCCTTAGCAAAGTGTTCCGGCTCTTTGAATGAAAACCACAGCCACACCAAGTAAAGAAGCCAAGCAATGGACATGACCCATCCAGGCAATGTGCTCTGGTTAAAACTGAGCGAGTATATCTTAAATTTTGTCTGGAGAAAACCTGCAAGACCAGGTCCACATGCCATTCCAAGAGCACTAGCACTGACGAATCCTGCAGAGGCTTGTAGCCTGATCTTGAGAGGTACACAGTCGCTGATATACCGACGGTTCACAGCTCTTGCAGAACCTAACCTGTTGCCAGTATGATCAAATGAGCAACTTCAGAAATCTCAAGCCTCAAACGATAATGATTCAAGCTGTAATTTTCATGCAAGCTAAGCAAGAGGTAAATAGTAAGTAACACATGAATAAACAAATCAAAGAGAGAAAAGGTATGCTTACCCGCACAGTATCCTGCCAATCAGGAGAACTGTCAGTGAATTCAGGTCATATGCCAATGCATATAGCAGGTTCCCGGAGAATAACATAACGCTACTGAATACGAGAGGTCTGAAGTATGACTTGTTCGACCATGCACTGAAATAAACTGAAGAGAACACTTGAGCGACTGCCATTGATCCAATAATTATGCCACAAACGGTCGCGGCAGCTCCAAGGCTCACTGAGTAGTCATCTGCAGTCGGCACGATGATATATGTATTCACCATATAAAGAAAGGTGTTCACTAGGTTAAGCAACAGAGACATGAAATGGTAGCTCTCGTCATTGACAAGATCCTCCGATCCACTCTGTGCATCCTCTTGGACGATAAGTGCGTGTTGTCCTAAGAATTGCATGAAATTTGTCGCGTGCGTGAGTTTCTGTACTGCGTGATTTACTTGGTCTATGATAGGGTCCTGAATATTAGAAAAATGAATCACATCGGTACATCACAATCTTAAATCATACAGGAAATACGTCATCCAATTCAGGGGACAAAAAAAAACTGAAAGAGAATGGAACAGTGAAGATATATATACCTTCAGAATAACTGATGGATGATCATAGATGGATAAAAAGCTTCCTTGATGCTCATCTTCCAAATATGCAAGGTTGCGTGATAAAGCACCCGCAACAGCTACAATTCCCTGTATTGATAGAAGTGCATGATAAGTAGTAGAAATGCTGATTAGCTACAGAAAGAAAGAAAAAAAGTAATTGTCTATGTCAAATGCCAGAAAATTACCACTTGCTTAAAGACTTGCTGAAGCTGAGAATAAGGATGGTTTGCACGAGTGGTGACATAGTAATCTGTAAACTTATAGCCAAGGCGCTTATCAAATTTCTTCAGTATCTTCCTTAGACCGGTAGCATTCATGTCAACAAATTGGAGAAGCTTTACAAGATCTCTCCCGACTTCTCTATAAGCCTCACGAAGTTGAAAAACTTGTGATGTATCAACCTGTTCCAGAATAGCAGCGCGTTGTTTTCCCAATTCCTCGATCCTGCTAGCAAGGTTGCCTTGTTGTTGTAGCATAAAAAGCACAATCCTTTCGATCTGCATTGAAGCAACCCATATGAATTTTAGCTAATCAAAATGATCCACGCCATTTCAACACTCTTAAGTTCTTGCTGCAAGGAACGACAGAAGAAATGGACAGCTAGTTCCAAGACTCCAAAAGATCCATCTAAAATCATTTCAAGAGCAATCATTCTTTGTATACCTGGTCATCAAGAATCCTTGAGAACTCTTTAAGAACTTGCTCGGTATCTTTGCAACGATGTTGAGTCTGTTGAACGTATTGCTTTAACATTTTCTTCATCAGCTTGTAATTGATATAGTACCTATCAATAGTAAGAAAAGAACCCATGTGAATACCGCAGAAACTTCCTTAACATTGTGGACCAAATTGTGAGACACAGGTTACAGGCTTGTGAAAATATGTATTAACTTCATCATCATAGGGCAACCTAACAGATGGATGGCTCCACGATTTTTGTTCTATTTATAAGATTGAAGCAAATGACATAGACCTAGAAGGGACACAAGCAACATGCTTTTTTGTATATTAATATCTAATCAATTCGATCCAGAAGAGAATTAAAATACAAAAAAATGTTCCTGAAGATAAAAACAAAAGGATTTTAGAAGCACTTAAACAAAAGACATACCCTTTCCATTCTTCGACTTGATCTACTGCCAACTTCTTCGCAAAATTAACCATCTTGCTGTTTCAGTATCTGAATCTAAAACGGAAGATAAATTATTAATCTACCTAGCATACAGAAATCAACACAGCTGCAGTATGATTTAGGCTGCAACGCTATTACATAAGCAGGTTCAGGAAACTATTTTTTGTATTTTTTTTATTTGGTAAACTAGCACGGTGTCCCACACAATTGCACAGGAAATATTTTTAATTATCTTTATTTTTTTACCTGTACGCGTGATATTAGATCAGTTCGGAAAATAAAAGTTCAGATCATGAGATTTAGGTATGGTATGATGATCTATTGGATGTGATCTGTTTAGGTACAGTTATGAAGATCTATCGGTTGTAATCTGTTTAGGTACAGTTATAAAGATCTATCGGCTGTAATCTGTTTATGTGCAGTTATGAAGATCTATCGATTGTGATCTGTTTAGGTACAGTTATAAAGATCTATCGGTTGTAGTTCAGTAATAATAAAATGGTCCACCAAATTAACGATTGGATGTTTTACTTTTTTGTGAGAATTTTTAGTCTCTCTCTATTTTTTCTATTGTATTCTGCTTTTAATATATAGTAGATTGACTTATTTGCCTCTACCAAATAGATCATTGACTTGCACTCTAACGTATGAAAGAGGGAAAGATGGCGATGTGCGATCAACGAGTACCACTAAGGCTTAGTCCCCTCAAAAAGTTAAGACTAAGGTTTAGCCAATCATTCAGTATGTGTTCACACGATTAAGCATTAATCAGAGAAAAAGCTAAACAAATATCTCCTTATCCAATCCATCCATTCCCTTCTTTTGACTTTTTTTAGAAATCATCCACGCCCTACGGATTTTGTCATTCAACACGCAAGAGTTGATTGATGGCCATTGCCCAATGAGTAGCTTCTAAGTTCTAATAGTAGATCTCAATTCTCAAGGCGAATAAAGAGGAACTGAAAAGAAAGTACACTGTGGAGAATGATCCATTCAGTCACTAGAGGGGTAATTTTCAGTCTGCTGTAATATCCAGTTACAAACGTGCGCAAGATATCTGTGGTTATGACTTATCGTTGAGGGCAGCTACAACAAGCTAATTAACAAAAGACAATTAGACAAAAGTCCACGGGCCGAAGTAGGGACAGAGTCGACGGAAATGTAACTCCACACCTACATAAATGTCCACCTACTATCACATTCCTCCATTTTGATTTAACATTTGTACAAATGTTTTACTAAATAAATACACCTTCAACTCTAACCATTTATCATCATATAGTCCCTTTGAAACTGTAAAAATAACCCTTCTTTCTCATCTTAATCTCCACCCACCAATAAACATGATGGATTTTGACTTTTCTTTCTAATATTTCATTTCTTTGGTGATTAACGATTTTCACCCTCCACCAATTCAGATCATGATGAATAGAAACATGAATAAAATCATTCAAATTCCACCATTCCGCTGAATCCACAAACCAATTCACATGCACAACCATGATTATTCATGCCTATTCACAATTTGGATCTGGTGCATCTATTCTATTATATACTAAAAGTACAATACAATAAAAAAATAGAGAAAGACTAGAAATCCACACAAAAATGCAAAACATCTAACCATTAATATGGTGGACCATTTTATTATTAATGGACCACAACCAATAGATTTTTAACTCTACGTAAACCATAAACAAATCAAAACCGATATATCTTCATAACTGTACCTAAATAGACCACAACCGATAGATCTTCATAACTGTACCTAAACATATCACAACCGATAAATCATCATAATTATACCTAAACAGATCACAACCGATAGATCTTCATAATTGTAACTAAACATATAATAACCGATAGATCTTCATAACTATAGCTAAACAAATCACAACCGATAGATCTTCATAACTGTAGCTAAACAGATCACATCCGATATATCATTATAATTGTACCTAAATAGACGGCTTAGTACAACGGCTAGCGGGCTAACTTGCGATCTAAAATTTTATTTCCTATACTGATCTAATATCATACGTACAGATAAAAAATAAAGTTAATTAAAAAAGTTTCTTGCGCAATTGCACGGGACACCATGCTAGTTCCATAAAAAAATATTGATAAAATGTACCAGATGTTTGATCTCCAATTTGAACCAAAAATACATGTTGCACTGTTTGGATCTGGACCATTCAATGAACAAACAAAAAAAACTTGAAAACAGAAAACCAAATTTCTTATCTATAGTCTAGACCAAAACACCAAATTAAGATTTCGTGATGCTTAGATCTTGCAGGTTTGTCACAACATTTCCTGCCTAATTAAAGCCATCGTTAATCACAAAGAACGTAGCAGCCAAAGTGAATCATTGGACGTTGGATTCATAATTCATTCAACGAGTAACTCAACCGAGTGAGCGAGTGTAGGAGAGAATGGAGTGGCAGGGCTGGGAAAAGAAGTTGGCGGCGGAGGAGGTCAGGGACGGCGGATCCGGTGGCCACAGGGTGGGTGAGGCTGGATCCGGCGACCGTGGAGCTCAAGGAAGAAAGAGTTGATAGCCAAGGAGGTCAGGAACAACAAATCTGGTGGCCGTGGGGGTCGGTGAGCTCGATGATTGTGCTGCGGAGCTTGGGGAGAATGATCATGGCGATGGTGGAGCTCAGTGAAGACCGATACAATGGCGGTGAGGCTTGTGGTTGCCAGATCCGGTAGCGGATGGGTCGCCGTGGCCGGATCCGCCAATGCCCGAGCTAGCTTGGGGGGGAATGGGCCGGTGTCAGGGGTGATAGAGGTGAGAAACAATGGAGAAGGAGGCTGAAATGTGCTACCTATATTTAGGTTGCATACTTAGTGGTAAAGTGTGCAAGTAGAAGGTTGTAAATATAAAATGATGTCTAAAAATGTACTCCCTTCGTCCAGAAATGTAAGGTGTATTCTCATTGGTTAAGACAAGACTTTGACTAATACTTACTCTATTAATATACACTTGATGTGATACAAAGTCATAATTTACTTTTGAATATGAATCTAATTATATCAATAATATGTCATATAAATCATATATTAATAAAATAATTATTGGTTAAAGTTTTATCTTAATCTATCAAAATAAGTATTATATTTTTAGACGAAGATAGTATCTCATAACTATCATAACTAGATAAACAGTGGAGATAACCCGATAAGTCCTATTATATGTAAAAAAACCGCTTTGGACAGCTCAACGAGAGATAATATTAACATATAGGTAATAGTTAAAATATGGAGATGGTTCGACATCTGTAACAATCTATTGGTCTAGGATAAACCTGAAAAATAAGCTCCAAGTAGATGAGCCAGGTAGCAACATAACTCAGAACCAGCATGTGACGTGGCAACAAAGTCACGGCCTCCTTCGTCAGAGGAGCTCATTTATTAGGATATGGAGCCAATCATTGGCCAGAGAGTACTTCACCAACTTCTCTTTTACTTTGTACTTTGCTTTAGTAAAAGCTCCTCTTTTAATTTATTGGTATTAAAGGAAAATCGAGAGTTCTTTCACTTGTCCATTTTGTCTTGCAGTGGTTGTTGCTCTGAGGTGCAAAGGTAAAAAATGTTGTCTTCCTTCTTATATACTATTACGACCTGTCAAGTTTGTTGGTACAATAAAAGTTCGCCGTAATGGGAAGGGAGAAAGGAAATCTTAAGGACCAAACGGAACACCCTCCCCTACTCCGTTTCTTACTGTACAGAAAAGAAAACCTGACAGCTCTCCTGTTACGAGTACGGAGCACCAACCAAGAAGATGAGTAATGCCAAAGTGCACATGGTTGGTAACAATTGAAGAAGCAACATGCGCCTAATAAGCAGCACCTAGAAACAAACATGCACGGATGCAACTAGCTAGCCATTAGAACAACCGCTGGTTTAGAGCTTGCTTCCATTGGTCATTTCTCTGTAGAATTTCCTCACCGTCACAACTCACAACTCACAACTCACATGTTGGATTAGACGACCGGAGAAGAGAGAACACAATGGAAGCACAGGAGCAACACGGAGCAGCAGAAATACAAAACAACTAGTAAGATAAAATGAAACCTTGCAATGCCAGAATTCGTTAAACACGCACCGATGCAGGACAATCTGTAACAAATTCGCGGTTTAAAATCCTCAGAGACAGAGTACAATACATGTAAACTCAGAGAAAGAACTCACCGTAAACAATGACCAAGCGATTGAAGTTCGGTCTCTGCTTCTCCTTTTTTTTCCTCCGCGGACAATTCTGAATTCTCCCCAGTGTATTAGATGAACATCAGCAAACTCGAAGCCTCGAATACGTACGGATAGGAGCACCAGAACCGCAGCCTAGCAGTTTCTGCAGCACCAGCGAATCAATCACGCAGTATGTCAAGAGGCTACACAAGAACACGTACCAACCATGGACCGTGGGTGGTGGTGGCAGGATGTGCAGAGATGGATTACCCACATACGTACGAGGCAACTTAGCACGGGGACAAACAGGCGTACGCAGAGGCGGAGGGGAGGTGTGGGGGTGGCGGCCGGCGGGTATTATAGGTATAACATGCAGCGTGGGAGGGGGAGGAAAGATGAGAATGAAGAGGAGGGAAGGAAAGGGGGTTTGTGGCGGAGACGGCACCGCCACTTTGGCTGCGGAGGAGTTCGTGTTGTGCTCCGCGTGTTGCGGATGCGGACGTCGTGGATTCCATCTGGACTCACCCACTCTGCCTTTCCCGTCTGTCAGCGTCAGACCGCGTCCGTGGCCAGGATTCCCCGGTTTTGCCCTCACCCAATCTTCTTTTCCCAATTCTTAAATTTGTAAACTAATTTTCTACGAGCAGTAGTGTCAGTTTTCCTATGAATTCCGGCCTCGCGCATAAGGAATTTTGATGGAATCATCACAGAGAGGTGGAAATCAAGTTCGCGTATGAGCAATACCGGAGAATGTGCGGCGTGCACGACTGTCTGCGCCCCGATGATATTCCAGGCAGGGATTAGGATTTATTTAGCGGTGTCAGCCTGTGTTGTCCTTGACAGCGGTGACCCAAGGTAGACGCAGGTTGGTGACCCAGTGATGCTCCTATTTTAGTGTCCCCAGGCCCCCAGGCCCCGCACACTGCACAGTAATGAATCGCCCATGTCGGATCTAGACGACAGAGCTGATAACATGTGCAGTATGTCGCTGCATGCGGCTATGACCTATGAGTCTATGACAGCGTGAGACCATCACATGCAAACTGCCAAATTGGAATCTCATGGCGACTGACCTAGCATCGCCGTCAGACCCAAACTTGCATCTCAATCGCAGATTAACCGGCATATTTAATCTGATGGGTTAATTATTCTTCAGTTCAGATGCAACAAGTCTACTACTACCTGCGTTGTGGAACGGAAAGATTCTTCATCTACAGCTTAGCTAAGCTTAGATCAAGTACACGCTACTGATCAGCTCTTGCATGCGCTGATCATACCGACGATGTCAAAGCTATAATTTACGTTCTACTCTGTAGTTTTAGGACCGAAACTGCCGTACGACGTGGGCTACTTTGAATTAGCGTGCGGTGGCTCGTCAGCTCTCCTCCCACGCGCAGAGCTCTTCTGCATTTCTATTATCGTTTAGAGGGCACGAGCAAGAGCCCCAAATTACTATCCCTTACATATATATATTTAAGTATAAAATTACTAATACCATTAAGATTTTTTCTAAATCCAGATATTTAAAGTTTGATAGCTCAAACCGCTTACCCGTTCTAAGATTTGTCTTCATAATTGAGTTCGTCATGAGAAGGGTTTCAAATCTAAATCTTAGTTAGATATGTTCCCATGACCTTTTTTAAACCCGGTAGTTATCAGATAATAATTTATCGGTGATCGGAGTACTAATGAAGAGCTATCAACTAGTTATTTATCAGTTAATTGACTTTCATGCACTGTTATGTATGTCATTTATTCAGCAAATGATGACAGTACATAACTATCTATGTGTATCACGATAGTTATGAGGTTTTTTATCTCTAGTTATCACCATATAATAGTGTTCACCTCCCTGTGCATATTTCTAAGATCAATAGTCTCAGTGTATATTTTTGATTCAACAACCCGATACTACAATAGTTGCACCTGATAACTAGTCATTAATAATATGGTAACTAATATGTTACCACATAATAACTATTGAGGCCGATAAAAAAATTGTCACAACATACATATATGTGATCTAGTTTTGTTGTGTTCGTCGAGGAGAACTCGATGACAAAAACAGATCATAAATTGGATCAAATTTAAGATTATACTGATTGTAGACCAAAGCATAGAAGACTTTAAATGTAGATAGAACTTCAAATTTTTGTTTGAGAAAATAAAGCCAAGTATATTGAATAAAATCATCAATAAAAGTCACAAACCAACGATCTCCCAAAAATGTGTTTGTCACAGAAGGGCCCCAAACATCTGAATGAACAACCTCAAAAAATGTTCAAATTCTTTCACTGCTACTAGGATAATAAGTGGTCCTTGTATGTTTAGCCAATTCACATACAAGTTTATCTTTGTAGCAGTGAGCAAAAAAGAAGAAGGAAACATTTGAGTTAGAACATGAAAAGACAAATACCCAAGTCTACAATGGAGTAGTAGCAACGCATCTGTGGATGAGGCACATGCAGCAAGTACAAGTGGAGTTGCACCATCACAAGATAGTGTAGGTCATCACGTTTGGTCCTAGTCCCAGGTACCTTCCCTGTCTTCAGTTCCTGGAAGACACAAAAGTTAGGTTCAAACCAAACTCTAGAATTAAGAGATTTATTAATCAAGCTAACAAAGGCAAAAAAAAACAGTAGTATGTAGCCTTCCGCACCGCACGAAAGCTCGAGAATGATGACCGGAGACACAGCACCGCAACCAACCACCATCAAGCTTAAAATCAGAACTTGCTCTGCTACCAAATTGTACTTTAGAGAAATTTGGAGAGATTTGGATTTGGGATGGTAGGGATTGAAGAGGAAGAAGCTGAGAAAATTCTAGGGCTTCTTCTCCAATCTGATGGCCCTCTACTACTTTTATATTTTTGTTTTATAGTTTAGTCTTCCAATAATTACATATTTACTAATTGACACAACTCAACATCATTCAGGTACATGCCATCCGGTATGTAATTTTTTAATGGTGTCAAACACTTCAGCCTTTATTACAGGTCCTATGTTAGTTTTTTTCTACGAATCCTATGTTATTATTTTACTATCTTAAAGTCCATAAGGAGGCTTTGATGCTATGGCATTTGCTTAGCTTCTTATACTTTATTTGTTTCATGTGTAAACTCAGTTCGGCTAGATTGTTGTATTCGCTTTGCAACTTTGTAATAACTCTAAGGTTGTCTATATGAACTATACAGAGATCAAAAAATACTCTTTAGTTTTGTTGCACTATTGTTGTAACAAGAAAATAAAATCTTCTATTTTCTAAAAGAATTAACTAAAGATCCTAATTTTTCCTAAGTTCCGTAACCACAAAAACTTGTGTGGCTATGGACTCATAAGTCCACATCAATTTCATCCAAGTAATCCCCAGTCTTTCGTGACATCTTTGAATACTATATGTGTGGTCCATGAGTACATAGAGATGAAGATATACGGAACCAATTGTTATCAAGTAAGCTAAGGATGTCTAAGGATGTCTGGCTCTTCCATGCATCGCTGTGATTTAATATGGCTAAAATAATCTACAAGGGTACAATTAGTGGTCACTCTTCAACTCCTCCATATCATATAGAGTCGATGTTGAAAATAACATGTACAATGAGTTGTGTCATAAATGCTATAGCGTACAAATACAACAAAGTTGACTCTAAAACTTTTATTTTCGGAAAGCCTGATTCGTTACGAAGAGTTAGTTTTACTTTCTCTCCTCCTCCTCTCTTCTTCATGTCAATAATCTTACGTGATAGGATGAAGAGTCAACTAACATCAGACCTTTTAGATGTCCTAACCAATAAAAAATTTGGCTTGATGGCGCCGATCAGTTAACATTAAATTTATCAACGAACCGGTGAAAACAAAGCTATCGTGTGGACACACAAGCGAAAACTATTGGCGTGTACTGTGCCTGCCGTACAGAAAATTAGTTAACTTATACAGTGATCGTTTGTCCTGGGCTACCAACTTGTGCAGGCACGTGCTAGGCATGACGAAGAGAATCTAATAAATTAAAAAGATCTCGAATGGCAAGAAAAAAAGCACGTTTAGCTCCCGTCTAACGTTGAATATAATTTTGTCACCTTGCTAGACAGCTGTCACGTGTTCTTATCGCGTTGTCCATCCACGACAAAAAGATATCATACCACACCTCTCAGAAGCGACAGGCTTGCTGTCGTGCATAGACACCACTGTGACGGATGGGCACCAAGGAGGCTGAAAGTGCCAAATACACCGGGCAATAGTGCAAAACTTTCGTGAATGCCATGCATCAGTTACACGGTGAGCAACGTCCACTTTTCTTTCCCCATTTTTGTCTCTTTCCAGCTACTTCCATAATCAAACACTGCGTTTGGTGAAAAGGATAGCTTGCAATAATCAGATACTGATTTTGGACATAGTAATACAGATACTAGACTAGTAAAGCACGCTATGATCTGATCTCATGCATGGTCCTTTAATTTTATTTTATTTTTTGAGGGGAAGGTGACATTTGGGTTGTCAAATGGTGATGTTTCTGTCATGCGTTGAGTAACACAAACCGGGCTTCGCCATCAGGGACCGTGCGCCGTGCCGGCCTCGTGGCACGCCGCGCCATCTGCCCACCCGCTCTTGTCCCCTGCCCGTTGCAGCAGCCCATGAGCCTCGCGATCTGAACTGCTCTCGCCCACGCTACTGGCCCCGACCGCCTGGGCAGCGCAAGAAGCTACTCCGGTACCGGTAGGCAGTGCTGTCGTGGTCACCCTGCGGCCGGGAATGCTATGCGCGGCCCACGGCCCACAAAGTGTAGCGGTCGGCTTCGGCCGCGGAGGTCTCCGTGGGCTGATTTGTGAGTGGCTGCTGGATGAGCCAGAGGTCGGCTTTATTGCGAACAACGTAATGAGACGAGGCGTGATCTAACACATATAGATAATAAAATGGATATGAGGATATAGAATAATATCTTTTATTAAATCTATTCTCACGAGTATAAGTTTTTAATAACACATGTAAAATAACATGAAAATCATATCTCTATTTATAGACCATCTATGTAACAGCTAGAATTTAGTAATTGACCACATGAGCCCTAGAGGGCGCAGCGCGCCGGTCAGCCCATCTCTTAGGAGGCCCGGTTTCATTGCGTAATTACTGTGAAATGCCCATGCCTTATTAAAACTCTAAAAAGGCAGTAAGAAAAATTGGAGAAGAGCGTATAGCATTCAGTGCTTTTTCGTGAATGAGAAACTTCTATAAACATTCATCAATTAAGTTAATTAATCTTCAATTGATTTAATGAATGAATCATATCTCATGTAATACTCGTCATTACTATATCACTTGGTTAATTCTCAGTTTACGGATTGCTCTCCCTGAATTCTAGACATATACGAAGCAAATTTCCATTCTAGCTAAGCCTTCAAGAATTCATGCTTTTAATCTATATTGTTCTTTGTAGAAAATATTTCATCGACCAACGTAATTATCTTCTTTTGATTTTTCTGAGTAAATCAAAATTATGAACTTTCGTAGCTCGAGTATGATAACTAAAATTCTCTTTTGCATTTATCCCCCCTAAAATGGCTATTGTTAAGATCTTCATGTCTAACTTGGATGTTTTTGGAAGAAATTATGGGTGATATTATTTCTGTGTACAGTTTGGCTATCACATCAAACATATAATCTTCTTGATTTTCTTCTCATAATTAATTCTGGAAATTATGATGAGTTTTTCTTGAGTTTGTAGTGTACCATCTACTTTATTCATTCATGAATAATGTGAGTGGTATATTCGTGGAGTAATACATGACATCAATGTGCAGTATAACAAATCTAAATTGTGTTTTATAAGTCGTTCCAACTTCATGAGAACTTCAGATAAGATAGATGATTGAGTTATAAGGCTCCGTACATTCTTATAGTACAATCGATTACCGAGAGTCATATCTGCGTGTATGGTTCTATAGGTAAATCTAAAGCATTGGTTCGAATCCCTAAACTGGAGTTTCTCTACAGGGTCTTCTGGACTCACAAGTACAAAATAGTTTGCTTTGTGTTAGGATCCATTCGGACGGGATTGATCACGTTGGTGTATTATATCAGTTCATGGATTTTGTTTGAGCTACAAGTCTAAACATATCTCAATCTTACCTAGATTCCTTTTATTTTATTTCATGTTCTAGCTTCGATGACGAACTTGCTTCCTCTATCTTATGTTGTCATCATGATATGTAAATCATCAACGTGGACTTACTTTATACAAACATCATTCAGTGACTTAATTATAAATTCATAAGGATAAACTTGATTATTTGTGTAGCTTTTTCTTGCATAGAAAGTTGCGTAATTCATTAGTAATATTCTTTACATTTTCTGTTACAAAGATTAAATAGTTAAAGATAATTTCAGCAATGACTAGAGTTTTAATATGAGCAGTAACTTAGATCACATGGGAGGAGTATGAGCTGTTTGCCATAAATATTTCTCCCTTCTTCAGAGTAATCACAATTTGCATGCATCTTCTTGCTTATTTTTCTCACATGTCAATATGGTTGATGGAATCTCTTCACGAGGAGTTCTTCATAATGTCCTTCTAGTATCCCACTATGTCTCATTTACGGGTACCATATTCTTTAGTCTCCAACTTTCATGTGTGCACATACTTATTAGCTGGTGGCTTCTTTTTGTAGGAAGATTCATGTCTATATCGTCATTCAGTTCTAGCTTTATACATGAGCCATGTCTCAACTGACTCTCCTTCTTATTCTTCTATATGAGGTATTTCATTAATCTAGGCAGGCAAGTCCCCTTGCCCCGCTTTCCCCTGACGTCTCCGGGTATGTGAGGTTTTTGGGAAGCTGGAGTCCTCGCCCTTTTATAAAATATAAGAAGGCCTTAGGATGAAGGATGGTACGAGGCACGGTGCCTACTCTCACCGATGCATTTTTTTACAGTATGTGACTTTACATTGCCTCTATGATTAATGAAATAACTAGATAGTGTATTTGCAAATTATTCTACTTCGAACTTCCCTGTTTGCCCTACTAGTGCGTGGGTCCTGAGTGTGGATCTCTAAAAGAGCGCGATATTTTTCAATAAAATCATCACGCAATAAATCAACAAAACCTAAAGTCATTTCACGGGCTTGCCATATGATTTTGCCACGAGATTTACTGACAATTTTTCCATTACGGGTCATATTTCCATCGCCTAATGTTAGAAATATATCTTCGAAGATGAAAGTAACAAACTCTAAAAGTTTCTTTCATGGGTCTAAGTGCTTTATTATCATGGGTTTCGATGAAAAGTTCGATGTGCATCCCTTCTTATAGGGTTCCATGATAATTCCAATCTTAAAACACAAGGGTGCATTCCCTGTACTATATCATAAGGTATAACGATATTATATGCAAGTAGTCTAGGATTGATGAGAATTGCTTCCTGCAAGACCGCATGTTTTCAATGTAATGTTGGTATATAAATCCTTATTGATAAATATTTTCATAAGTCCATTCTTCATGTGGAAAAGGCGATAGTTTTTCCTTAGTGCGCAAGTAACAGATGTAGTCTTCTTTGCTTTTGGGAAGCTTTATCTTCTTTTTCTATCACTCCAAGACAAGGATGCTGTGCACACCTCATATGGTGCACATGTTCAGATATGCTACACAATTTCTACATTAAAGAATTGAATTCAAAAAATATGTAGTAGAGTAAGAAGCAGCATAAATTTTTTTAATAATAAAATCTAACTTATTATAAATACTGATAATATATACCTGCGAGAACACATAGAAACCTAAAAATATTCGCTCTTGTCAAGCTTACAAACCACCATTAATTGTTCGAATGCAAAAACCGCAATAGGAATATCTGATAAAATTTATTGAAGTATGTACAAGTACTTAAACTGATCCAGAGAAGTATGCATCAACCTTTCCTTGGATCTGAGCGTCCATGGGTTCCCTACATGGGTAGGCATCGGTCGCTTCAAGGAATGCGGTTGTCTCCGCCTCAAGGGTTGGCAGTGGCCATCTCAGTATCCATGGCGATCAACATTGTCGGTGTTCATAGGGCTCTCAGCTTTCTCTTCACGAGTTCCTTCAAGAGTAAGTGCTTCCTACTCTATGTCCTTCTCCTTAGTGGATAGGAAAGTAGGCCTACATCTTATTCTGCTCTCCGTTCTTTTGATAGGAAGCTTCAACGATGCGATTGGTGGTGTGGCAGTCTTGGACCAATGTCCTCACATACCACAATAGAAACAAGCTTGGTCCTACAGACCATATAGCCTCTCGCCCTCCTTAGTCTTCCTTCCGCTCTTCTGCTACTGAGGGTAAGGCTATCCCTTATAAGCATTTACCTTCTTCCCCTTCTCACCCTTCTGGCATTTCTTCTTGGAGGTGGGCCTTTTCACATTGTAACCAATGGTAGGAGCTTTGTGTCTAGTCACGGTTCCTGTGGCACGAGAAGACGACGATGGCGAGGCGATTTGGCAAGGTTAGGGAAACAGAGTGTCGTGGGGAAGACGACGATGCCGACGGCAGCTCGGGGCCAGGGCTCACAATGCTGGGCGTGCTCCGGTGATCCGCTGGACAGTGAGCTTGGCGGTGGTCTTGAGGAGGTGTGGCGGAGCCCGTGAGGCCGAAGGGCGAAATTAGCGTGGTAGAGGGTTGGGAATGGTGGGAAAGCCGAAGGGGAGGTGTTCGGTGGTGTATTGGGACACCGAGCATGCCGGAGTGCGCCTTGCAAAGGGTGCCCGACGTGTGGAGGGGAGAGAGTTGACCAGTAGGGCTGATCAGTCAGGGTGGGGGAGAGAGAGAGAAGACAGGAAGAAGAAAGGCACGATCGGGCACAACGGGGAGAAGAAATGGGCTCGGCCCGGGGATAAGGAGAAGCGGGCCGAGTTGGCCCAGTTAGCGCTTAGGGTTTTTCTTTTTCTTTTGCTAATTTGGAGACTGTTTTTGAGGATTCAAATCTTTAGAGAACTCAAAAGGTGGTTTCAAAAATTTCTAAAATTCACAGTGAAACTTTAATAAGTATTTCACCTATGAAAATTTTCTGGTGTTGAACAAAAATACATTTATCAATTATTTTGACTGAATTGCAGATATGACTCAAGTTAGGTTTGAACTATAGCTTTAGGGAATGTAGTTTCAAAAAAATTTGGGGAAAATTTATAGGAGTTCAGGAAGATATTGACGGTTCAGATATGACATTTTGTTTGTAAGATTTGGTGATGGAATATTTCTTCATTTAGTAGATTGCTTCTCTGCACTATTTGACTACTCATCACATATCCTCCAATTTGAAAATTAATCTTAGTTTAAAATCTTGAAATTTACAAGAGATTCCTTTAAGATATTTAAACTCAAGAGAATATAGAGAAGGGTTTTTAGTTACCACTAGCTTCACGAAATCATTGAAGTTAGTTTAAGTCATGTGTTCAAGGTTTCGCATTTATGCAAATTTTAATCTCCCTATATGATGATATGAGATGCAAATGTTTTAGCTTTAGGTTATATGAAACTCCAGAGGTATTAATTACATGCTTACAAGAGAGGGATCGTTACATATAGGGGGTTCATAGCAAGATTTTCTACAGAGGGGAAATAGTTCTACAATTTGTTATTTTCCTAGGATTTTTTTTCATAAAATCTCCTGCCACCTGCCCACCAAGCCCATGAGGCCCACAAACATGGTGCGGCTCATCTGCCCCGCTCGATGCTCGCCTAGCCCGGCTGGCAAGCGCAGCTGGGCTGCATGGCCTAGTAGCGCCTGTGGCTTGCTTGCCCTAGCAAATGTTTGGAAATCGGGTGGGTGGGCGGGCGGTACTTACGCCGTGCTTGGGCGATACTAACTTCATTAACGTACGATGTGGCAACTTGCATGCCCCTTTTATACTTCGGTTCAAAACGTATGCCCTATACTTTGCCGTACCAAGGCATGGGTGAGTAAGCCACATTTAATAGTAATTTCTGTGCATGTCTTAATAGTCTCCTACTATAGTACAAGAAAAAAGCGTAAACGTGTTGGCACTAGAAAGTGATCATAGAAATGTGAATTTACAAAAACTTTTACTGTCAAAGTCACGAAAATGATCATAAAAACCATTAGTTAAAAATACGGTTTTGTTTACACAATTTTATCATAACAGGGTATATATATATATATATATATATATATGTTACACGCTCTGCACGCTGGTGGTAATTCAGTGACAGTTTTTACTGCTTGTTTTAGGGTATCGCTAGGAAATTACTATCGGCTGAGAAGTACTTTACCGTACTTAACCACACTTTTACTATCACAACCACAATTTACTCATCGTTTAAATTTAAAAAATAAGGAGATTGTATTTGAATCGTGGACCTCATACTTGCAATTATGCTCCTCTAACCAACTGGACTATGCAAGTGATTGTGATAACTACACAAGTTATTTCATTTGTAGTATGCCGTGGTTGGACATACAATAAATTTATTGCCGGCGAGATAGTAAAGACATCAAGGATATGTACGATAACGTTGTGACAAGTGTTCGAACTTGTGACAGTGAGACTGCTGCCTTCCCAATCAAGATAGGACTACATCAAGGGTCAGCTTTGAGCCCATACATTTTTGCCTTAGTGATGGATGAGGTCATGAGGGATATACAAGAAGATATTCCTTAGTGTATGCTCTTTGCTGATGATGTGGTGCTAGTAGACGAGACTAGGATGTGCGTCAATAGGAAATTAGAGCTGTGGAGACAGACTTTAGAATCAAAAGGGTTTAGACTTAGTAAAACCAAAACCGAGTATACGAGATGTGATTTTAGTGGTGTTAGGTGTGACGAGGGCCAGGTTAGGGTATCGATGAGGATGTTAGCTACAGAATCAAAGCGGAGTGGATGAAACGGCGACAAACATCTGGCATCCTTTGTGATAAAAAGGTCCCACAGAAACTAAAAGGTAAGTTCTATAGGACAGCGATTAGACCTGTAATGTTGTATGCAACAGAATGTTGGCCCATTAAAAAACGACACATCCAGCAGATAAGTGTCACAGAGATGCATATTCTACGGTGGATCTATGGTCATACAAGAAAGGATCGAATCCGGAATGAGGATGTACGTGATATAGTAGGGGTGGCACCGATTAAAGTGAAGCTTGTCCAACACCAACTAAGATGGTTTGGACATATCCAACGGAGGCCTCCAGAAGCACCGGTGCATAGCGGTATTCTAAGATCTGTAGACAATACTAGGAGGTAGGGGACGACCAAAATTAACATGGAGGAGGCAGTAAAAAGATACTTGAAAGATTGGAATGTATCTAGGATTTGTCTCGAAATAGATACGTGTGGAAATTAGGGATCCACGTGCCCGAACCATAATATTCCTCTCAAACCTTTTTTTCTCTTTACCTTTTGGCTCATGCAAATTTTATTGGGTTTAATATCTAGCCTACTCCAACTTGTTTGGGACAAAAGGCTAAGTTGTTGTGAATAGTAAAGACATGTACCATTAATAGTAATTTTTATATATGTTTAAATAATCTCCCATGTTGAATCAGTGGCTTCCGATAGAGGGGGGGTGAATGTCAATTTCAAAATTTTCTCCTGAAAATAAGAACACAATGCAATGTACTCAAATCAGAGAATGCAGCGAAAAACCATTGACAAAAGCGATCAAAGTTGGAGAAGTCAACACTGGGCAGTTCGGAAGTTTCGGATTAAAAATATCGGAAGTTCCGACATTACCGGAAGTTCTGAAGTTACCCTAATTCTAAACTCTCTGAAAAATTGGAACTTCCGACTTCCGGGTCGGAACTTTCGATGTGGATCGGGACTTCCGGAGTAAGAAAATCGGAGCTTTCGGTTTTGACAAAAACAGGAGACTATAGCCTCGAAAAACGTTCGTAGATTTTGATCTACCTGACGAAATTGAACAAAATTTTGCACAGTAGTAGACAAGGGAACTACGAAGCTATTCCAATTAGAATCATATCAACAGCTTGTCTGTGCTAAGAGAAAATGCCAAATTACTATTAGCTGTTTTCTAACTCCAAAAACCAGCTCTAGCTAATAAATTGGACAAAAATCGAACCCTTGATTCCTAGATTCTCGTGAGGTATGTTGATATGAAATTAATACGAAATCATTTCACATATCCTAGGAACATATTCCAAACCCCAAAAGACAAGATTGAAACCTCAAAGAGAATCAAAATTGAAAACCCCAAGAACTTGCCTTTCCCCCAATATAGATCTGAAATCAAGAGGGGAATGAGAAAGAGAAAAGGAGAAAGTCTCAAGAACACATACTTGTTATACTCTCTTCTTGAACTCTTCTTGTATTGATTTTCTTGATGGTTTTAAAAGCCTCTCATCTTAGGTCAAAACTCTTTTGAGCAACTCTTGCAAGGATTGTCTCAAAAGTTAGGGTTTTACAAACCCACCATCTTCTATTTATAGTGAAAGGGGCATACCCCTCTCCACTTGGGCATTAAAGCCCACCTAAGGGCATAGGGCTCTTAGCACGTATCCCAAAGCATCTAAGCCACTATTCACCCTCAAACCTCCTTACCACCACAAGCCTAATCCTAAAACCGCATCATTGGCCGCCGCTGCGATTTCTTTGATTTTGTTTCGGTGGCGTCTGCACTTTTACAAAAGTGCCCTCGCACCAACTTGGTCATCACGTCTTGTTTCCACCTTTGCCTCTTGAGCTGCCCGATGTCGTCGCCACCAACTTGATCGCATTTTCGCCCTCCAGGCGTCATACCGATTCTCGTGATTGAACCACTGTCGCACTCATTAACCCTGCACACTAGTAGACAAGCAAACCGGTTGCGAGCATAAGGTTTCCACTTGACCCAAGTTAGTCGAAAAATAATTCCATCAATTTTTACGAGTCAAATTGACCAAACTCTAATACATCAGAAAAAATCTCGTGGTCAAAACCTCCGGTTCTCACATACGCGATCTGAAAATTCGCCAGACACACAAAAGCCGAGTCTAGAACTTGAACTCAGAACCTCCGGAAATGGAAGTCGGAGCCTCCGGCTTCAAGCTCGGAAATTCTGACTTCAACCATGGAACTTCCGAATCACATCGGACCATCCGGTTCGCACAAACCTCGGAGCTTCCAGAAATGATAGTTCGAGCCTCCGAATTCAAACTCGGAACTTCCAACGCATCGGAATTTCCGATCATTAAACCGGAACCTCTGGTTTTTCCAGAGTGCTAAAAACATAGTCGAGATCGGATCTTCCGAAATACATCGGAAGTTCTGATCAGAATACCGGAACATCCGATATACACATTTCAAAAGTAAACGTTGAATTCTTGTAACCTAACATTCAACTCCAATAACAAACTCTGTAGCAAAGTATTCATCATCTGAAATCTAGAGAAGCAATACAACTCCCTCTAGGTTCTACATCCCATACTACAAGAAGTGATGGTAAAAACACTCCTGCAAGGCATTAATTTCATAGAGATTTTTACTGTCTGAGCTAGAAAAATGATAGTAAAAATTATTAGTCAAAATTACCAGTTTTTATATACAAAATTACTGCTAGAGCGCAGGATAAGCTATTATGCGCTCAAGAGCATATATATATATATATATATATATATATATATATATATATATTGCCGGTTCAATCCACCGTTGATCTCCATCACGTTCCAAAACCAACTCGTGGAGGTGGTATAGGGTGAGCCAGATCCTAGAGTTTGATCGTAAAACCAACAATCCTAGACGTAAAACCTCTATGGTGTATGCGGTACAGGTTGGAGCGCAACTTTGATCATAAATCCAAGAGTATATGATCGCAAATACACAAAAATGGGCAGCCGACATAAAATATTGCATGCAAGATCGTAAATGATGTCGAACCAAATCATAAAATCTTGTTATCGAGCCATGGATACTCTCATCACCATAGTGTAGACCGTAAATCCTTCTTTCAGGATCGTAAGAGCTTATTTTTAAATCATGCATGGATGCTTCAAAGAGCATAACTTCTTCCCACGAAGCGGAGCCGGCAATGACAATGACCGTAAAATCCTTCCCTATTGTCGTAAATGCACCAAACATGCATAATTCTTCTAGCGCGGCCTGATTGTCAATAATCTGGTACCATAAATACTTGTCGTAGGATCATGAATGCCCAGAAGAACGGTATTTCTGGCCGTAAAACTTTCAAATTCAAGATCTATTTGCTTTAGCATCTGCCAGTAATAATAAATTTCAAATTCAAGATCTATTATTGTTCCCACCGCAGTCTAAATCTTCAAGATCTTTTGATTTAGTCTCGGGCTTTTCAGCCAGCGTACTCGCTTGTGCAATAAATTGAGCATATTGGAAAACTCTTGGATTTGTTTTCAATTTGAAAGAGGGATTCTTAATAAATATTTTAAATACTTTTATATTCCCTCCATGTCAAAGTAGATGTCATTTTAGCCTTGGGCACAAGAATTAAGAGTGACGGTGAAATATTTCTCTTCAATCATTTCTTTGTCCACCTTTTTTTCCTTCAAAATGTAATTACTCACCCTATGGGAGCATGCAACATTTATTGCATTGGAAGTATAAAAGAACTTGTATTTTGAGAAAAATTTAAGAGACTAAAAGTACTTCTATTTTAAAGCAGAGGGAGTAACATTTTGGCATTGCCATATCTCCAATCACACAGTAGAGCTATGCGGATATGTAACTATGCTCATCGTCATCGTAATAGTCAATCAATAGTTTCGCTCCGTGACATCCTGAAAATGTTAGCCATCATTTTCCATTCTCTAGTTAGGCATGTTATGGGACCAATCACGTTGATATCAAACTTGTAGTACTCTCCACTAGGCATCTCAAGTCTTATTGTCTCCTTTTATCTCTCGCTAATTTTTTTACCAATTCAGCATGGAAGGACCTAGAGAATAAACATAATATGCATAAGCAACAGCTTTAAAGAAAGAAGCACAATTATTTGGTCAAAGAAAAATATTCAACGAACCAACCAAGCCATCCAAAAAGTTTGCCGGAATAGTGATGGTACTGTCGAGTTCATAATAAAAATATTTAGAACATTCTCGAGCTTGACGCTTGCAAAATTCAACGTAAAATTGTTAATCACATCATATCAACCTGTTGCCGCAATCCAACGTAAAAATCAAATAAATTTCACTAGATAAATTAGTAAGACGATGATCTAAATAGTTACCTCATCTCCTGATACAGCCATTTTTGTGGAAGGTACTGTAGACAATTTTACCTCATCTCCTGATACAGCCATTTTTGTGGAAGGTACTGTAGACAATGAGTTTCATTTGCTATATTTATATACACCTATGCTATTTTGTATGTTTTCAGCTTTTTGGTTACTCCCAAAATTTACGTAAGAGTAGTTCCACTTGTAAATACCGGTTCAGAGCATTTCGTTGTGCCCATACAATATGCCACCAAATCTAATTTCACTCGTATATACATTTAAGATAGTTACATATTTTGAGGCAGTAACCATTAGTTTGTTTGTTATTGTAAGTTTTTCCAGGCACTATTCAGATAGTCTTATGACCGATAGTAAATTCTTTCTTTAGGATCACAAATACTCCAAGAAGCTGAATTATGTCGTAAAGTATAATGTTGCTAGTCATAAGTCCAATGCACATATCGTAACAGACCTATGTTCAGATGGTAACACTTCAAACACATATTTTCTACGGAGACTAGAGGATTTTCTATCACATGGCAAACGTCCAAGCGGATTACTCGAGTGCAGGGTGGTCTGAGTCTAATTAGCCGGTGCACGAGGTTCAGTCGGGTGGGCAGCATGTGGAATACTTTCACACGCTGCTGCTAAGCCGAATCGGGGCTTCATAGGACCTGGACTCTCGGATTTTAAATACATGAATTTAAGCTAAATTTAGGCGTAATTTCTGAAAGTTTTAGTTTTTGGGTATATACTCGGTCATAACAATTCAGATGAAGTATATACCCTTTAAAAATTCACTCAAATTTAAAGATATTAGAATATATGAGATCACATATCTAGAATTCAAGGTACGTTGAATCATATACCTGAATTTTGAGTATGTGATCCAAAATACCCATAAGTCATTGAATTTAAGTGAATTTTTAAAAGGTATATATTTTATTTGATTATATATCTCTAGATATATACTCTAAAATTCAAATTTTCGAAAAATATATTTAAATTTGTGTATTTGAAATAATACACAAATTCATTATACACAAAGAGAAGATGCGAATAAAAAAACAATACAAACAAGCTAGAGCAGGCCCATTCAACTATACTTGCTTTAATACTTTTATAATATATACAACTTACCGTTGTCTCTCCTCCCAGAAAGAAAAATTATCCAGATTAGTGGTTGACCAACGAGAAGAGAAGGGAGAAACACAGAACGCTTCGAGCTCTTGCTCATCCCGGCGCGGGTGCATGCAAGAACCACGCCACGCCAAAGCTAAGTGTTCTTGGTAGGCCTGAGAGCGATGACGAGCCCCGGGAAGACGTCGTCCGGGTCGTGTACGTGCGGGTTCCTCTCCAGGATGAACGGGTCCCCGCACGTGTCGCTGATGGTATGCAGCGTCTCGCCTTCCCCGACCACGTACACCTCCTCGCACGGCCGGGCCGCGGCGCCGCCGAGCCGCGGGCCCCGAAACACCACGGCGCCTTCGCCATCCACAGTCTCCGCGCGGAGCGCGCCCAGGAGCACGAGCGCGACGAGCGTCACCGTGCACCACCACGATGCCGCGTCCGCGGCCGAGACGGCCACCGCGCACAGGTCCGCGCGCCGGAGGTTTGTCGCGGGCGCGGCCATGCGAGCGAGAGCGCGCGCGCGCACACGAATCTTGTGCACGTGCGTGTCCGTTTGGTGTGGCGTTTCGAGTGCAAGTTGCTTGCTTGGCTTTGGGAGGTTTTGTGGGGCAGAGGGATTTATAAAGTGGAACGGCACGGACTTGGTGGTTTCGGCTTGGCGGACTTTTGTGACGGTTTGGTAAACGTGTGGAGGCAGCGCGAGAGCACAGGGGCAGTGTGGATTGATGGTAGTTAGCTTCTTAGTACGGCATGCGAATTGTGACAGAGATCAATTAGTACTGAATGATCATTTCAAGTACGCGATCCATAAGTCACTGCAAATATTTTCTACAATTTAATGCTGAGTCTTTTAATGGGCAGATCACCCCCAATTCGTGGAAATGGACTGTTTGATGGGAAATTCATGTGTTCTCCAAACATGTCACAACTGTCCCTTTTTTTATATATAGAAATGTCACAATTGTTTTAATCCATTTGTTACGGTTAATACCGTGGTCCTTAGCCTATGCGTTAGAATTGTAAACTCATTCTCTCCACCCAATTAAGCTAGGCTCAGTTCCTCACTTTTTTTCCTTTTAGGTATTGTCTGGTAAATAAAAGAGTAGACATTAGGGGCGCTAGATGCCCTAGTAAAATCAAAAAACAATCAGCGAGAATTATCATTGTAAGTGGTGAATTGTACTGTAGAGAAGTACATGATTTCGATTTCAGATATTGATATTGAAATGATAAGGAGCTTTTTTTTTGAGATAACGGGAGGGGGAGAACCCCCTATCAAGGAGCATTAATGGCCCCCTTATAGACAGCTTATGGGGTGACTTATGGCCCCAAGAAGCCATAAGCTATCTAGAAGGCAAATTTCATAAACAGCTGTGAAATTAAGCACCAAGAAATCTCCATTGCTAGCTAGAAGCCTCAAAAAAAGGCTTCGCGAACTTCTCAGACCTAACCTTATGAGACTGCCCTTCAAGTTCGGTTAATTTACCCGCAATGCCACTACTATATAAATGAAATACCTAGCATTTTTTCCTCCCATTCTCCCCCATCCCACCTGCCTCACCCCATCGCGCACGACGCCCTCTCCCCATCGTATTGCCTTCCTCGCCATGCTGGCCCCGGTGCCGCCCCATCCGAGCCGCGCCCTCCATCCCTCCGGCCGCTGACTGCGCCACCAACGTCCGCCGACCGACCGCGTCGCCCACGGCCGCCCGCTCTCTACTCCGTCGGCCTTCGCCCGCCACCGCCCCGGGGTCCCTCCCTCCGCCCGTCGCTGCCTCCCGGGGTCGCTGGACCGCGCCGGCACCGTCTGCCCGACGACGCTGCAACCGGAATCCGCGCCACCACCCCCGAGCCGCGCTCTCCCTCCCTCCGCCCGCTGCCGCCCTTCCCGGGGTCGCTGGACCGTGCCGGCACCGTCTGCCCGACGACGCCGCAACCGGGATCCGCCCCGCCACCTGCGAGCCGTGCCCTCCCTCCCTCTGCCCGCCGCCGCCTCCCCAGGGTCGCTGGACCACGCTGCCAACTGGGATCTGCGCCACCTCCCCTTTGCCCGCTGCCGCCTCGGCCCAGAGCTCGCCGTCCAGGCCCGCCTCAGCCCAGAGCCCGATCGTCCAGGCCCCCATCCCTAGGCCATCGCCGCCTCATTCCACCTCCCGATTTGCTCCGGCCTCCAATCTTGGTGAGATTTTTTTTCTGATGCATGGTTGGCTGTGAGATTTGTATGATGTAAGCACTAATTTTGTGTGAAAAATCTTGTGGATTGACCCAAACTCAAAGTTCACAAGTTTGTGCTGTGTACTGTTCACATTGTATTGCTTTTCTTGGTTAAGTAGCAGATCACCTACAGCTCAAAAGTTTGTGATGTATCTTGATGATGTGTGCACTAATGATGTAATGAAACAATGATGTGTGCAGTATCAATTTGATGGATGTAGTGAGTGGATCAATGTATCCAATATTTGGTGGTGTAGTATTGATGCTCGGAAGACCTAAGTTTTTAAAATTATGATATGCTGCATGTATGCTGTGATGTATAAGGCCGCCAAATTGTTTGTTAACTTTTGCCCAAAGTATACTGTGATGAAAGGGTATTATGATAGGATGCATGTATGATGTGATGTATCCCAGTAGATGAATGTGGCACTTGAGATTTGTATTATTAATCCATGAATGCCTTGATCTTGCTATGTTTCTTGTTGAATACTAAGAGCATTGTTCATATTAATGCTACTGCCAATTATTAAATATGTTCTAGTAATTTTACATGTGTTCATAGATGGATAAAGGAAAAACCGGGAAAGCAACTTGGGATGCGATTGCTCATAGGATTTTTCTTGACATATGTGTGGAGGAAGTGCAAGCCAACAATCGACCGACCCAATGTTTAAACAATGTTGGGTATGCCAATTTGATAACGAAATTCAATGAACGCACCAAAAGAAACTATGAGTACAAGCAATTCAAGAATAGATGGGAGACACTCAAAGAGATTATAATATATGGAAGATATTGAACCAACATGCCTCTGGTCTAGGAATAGATCCTCTCACGGGTACCATTGAGGCTAGCGATGATTGGTGGGATATAGAGATTAAGGTACGTAAGTTTTAATATCATTTCCATTACTTCATCAATAATCAAAAAAAATTATTGAGCACACATGTGGACTTGTTTTACTTTTCTTACAGAGATGTCCAGAGGCGACGAAGTTTCGGATTGCTCCACTTGATAGTGAGGATAAAATAAGAACAATATTTGATGCTCACAGTGTTACAAACGAATATGCAAGAGTACCAGGTGCAGCATCTCAATCTGAACCCCAGCAGGTTAACATTGAGGAAGATGATGCAGGATCAAGATGTGAGGGGTTAGGTTTTGATACCACACCTATAGGTGGCAAGAGTGTGAAGAAGAGAACAACAGGTTATTCACCTAGTCCTGGTCCATTAAAAAAGCGACTTGAGAATGATAATTCTAGTGTTATGCATAGCCTATTAGACATATATGAAAAGAAGAGTCAAAATTATGTGACATCCTCTGCTCCAATGACTGTTGATCTTGTGAGAGCGGAGATTGGAGAGATGATGGCCTTGGTGGAGAAGGATGGGGCCGAGGAAGGTAGTGATGAGCATTTCTATGCTACACAGCTCTTGAGGTATAAAGAATGGCGTGATTTCTTCATCACCTTGAAGACACCTCGTGGAAGGCTAGCATGGTTGAAGAGGACATGGGAGGCAAAGCAAAAGAAGCGTTAGGCGATGAAGCAATGTCGTGTGAACTTGTTTTTTTGCTTTGGATCGATTAGTCTATGTGTAATGTTATTTGATTTGGATCGTTGTTGTTTATAATTACAATTTTTGCTTTGGACCTATGGTTGATTATGTTTAATGTTATTTGCTTTGGACCTATGTTGCCTATGTGTATTGACATTTGATTTGGATGGATGTTGCCTATTTATATTGTCATTTGATTTGAATCAATGTTGATTATGTGTAGTCACTTGCTTTGGATGAATGATCCTTGTGTTGTTATTTAGAGTATTGATTGAATATATGTCATTGCCGGTTCAACTTATATTGTTCTATTTTGGTGGAAAATGGCAGATGACAGAAGACTCAGATAATGAATTCATTCCACTTCTTGCAATGGCATATATGTTAGAAACTAGTAGTCCGGCCCCAAGAAGGCCAAGGAGGATACCTTTCATGACAGGGACCCAGTGGGTTGAGGAGAAGATGAATGATCCAAAAGAGTTCTACGACATGTTCAGAATGAGGAGGTCAGTTTTTCACATATTGCATGAGACCTTAGTGAACAACTATGAGCTAGAGTCAACTCCTTTCATGAGTTTCTAAAGAAGCATTAGCACTCTTTTTATGGACCTGTGGATCACATCAATCTAATAGTAATGGTGCTGATAGATTTAAACATAGTGCATCTACTATTAGTGTCAAGTTTGATGAGGTTTTGAAATGTATAGACCGCATGGCTGGTGATTATATAAAACCAAGAGATCCTACTTTCACTGAAGTTCATCGTAGACTTCAAAAATCAATGTTTTCCCCTCATTTCAATAATGTCATTGGAGCAATAGATGGAACATATATTCGTGTGACAGTGCCAGCACATCTAAAAGTGAATCACACGAATAGACATGGTTATACTAGTCAGAATGTCATGGCATTATGTGATTTTGATATGAGGTTCACTTTTGTGGTAACTGGATGGCCGGGATCTGTTCATGACACGCGTGTATGGTCAGATGCTTTAGTTGAATATCCTGAATATCCCACACCCTTCGGAAGGTAACTCACTTGTACATGTAATTTCTATGTTCAATATTATCTAATTGCTTTAAAAATTATGCTCATTTTTCTCTAATTGTAGGAAAGTACTATCTCGTTGACTCGGGATATCCAAACCGAATTGGCTATCTAGCACCATACAAGGGACAACGGTACCATGTCCCTGAATTTCAACAGGCGGCTCCGGTTGGGATGAGGGAGATCTTCGACCATCGTCATTCATCACTAAAAAATGTTATCGAAAGGTCATTCGGTGTTCTCAAGATGAAGCGGCGTATTCTCGGAGGCATACCAAGCTACCCAGTTGAGAAGCATAAGATGATAATTTCCGCGTGCATGTGTTTGCATAATTTCATTCGCGATAGTGCTCTACGTGACGAGCATTTCGAGAGGATTGAGCGAGAGGAGTATGTTCTACAAGATGGCCCACCTCCAAATGGAGTGGGAAATGCTGCACCCGTAGATGATGGCACTATGGGGCAAATACGCGATGGAATTGCTACGGGCTTGGTAGCGTGAGAACGAATATCTACATGGCGAGGTGTTATTTGTACTTTTATCTTTTTTAGTTGGACAAATAACAAGTAGTTTGAGTTGTCAAATAACATAAACATATATGATTGTGAACCGGGTGCTTCTTTGTGCTATTTTTTTGTTTTATGGCAGCTGAACAATTTTTATCTATGTGTTTTCTATTTCCATAACTCATTTATGTGCTAAAATACGTAAAAGACAACCAAGAATAATGTTATTATCATTCAAACAACAAACAAATAACTCAAAGGGTATTATAGACTTTCTACAATCCACCTCTTGCCATAATCTCAAATCTTATAAGCTGTTTAGAAGAGAATGAGAGCTTATCAGGCTTCCCCACATCGGAGTTTCTGGATACAGTTAAACTTAAGCTGGCTTATGCATAAGCCGAAGCCGTTTAAAAGAGAATTTATATGCATAAGCCGAAACCGTTTAGAAGGAGACCAAACAACTAGTATCACATATACCATTTTGTAGGTTCTTATACCCTTTCGGCCTTTCCCGTACTGTGAGGCGGTTGCACGCACTGCTCACCCGCTCCTGATGCGTCCACATGCGAGAAAGTTGCTGTTCACCTAAAATGATGCTGTTGTTGCCTCGTTTTAGCGCTTCTCTGCGTCAGTTTTCAGTTGTGCTTATCTTAGCGTCGGTAGCGTCCAAATTATGCGTCGGTTCAACAGTGGAAAACAAATCTCTACTGGCCCCCAAACTTCCCGAGAAGGTATGGCAGTTGGCAGAGTATTTGATACGAGCGACAGGGACTTGGGTGGAGACGGCTATGTCTGCCGTGCTCCTTCTGAGCGTCCGCATTCGTGAGGTCTCCGGTCAGAGTAGAAGAGCCTCTCGAGAGTCCGATAGTACCGCAGCCGAGGGTTCCTTGAGAGGGATGTGTGAGGTGAAGTGATGCCCTGGGGCCAGTTAAATGGATGAGCAAATCTTGCAACTTACACGTTCCGGATAGATAGACGCAGACATATGGTGACCACAGGTGTGCGGCCAGATATCCTAGTCCATCTCTACTTTCTTCCAAACCTAAATTTGAACAAACACAGCACAGTCAGGCATCAGCCACTCAGACTGTTCTGACCTAATTCTTAACAAGAAAAGCCCGAATGCTTCTTGCTATTTCTCATTATTTTGGGTTGAAATATCTCGAGATGGGCTGATCGAAAGAACTGCACAACAAAAAGATGATCAGTTGAACCAGACCTTGAAATTGCTGCAAGGTCACGGTTTCTTAATTTTTATTCGTTCAACAGCTTTTTTTTCCCAAAACCAAGCGTACATTCTCACCAAACAAAGCTGCCTCGGAGACTCATGGCTTTAAGGTGGGAGGAAAAAGGTAAGGAAGGCCGGTTTCCTAAACTGGGCTAGTGTGTGTTTTGTTCTTAGAATTTCCAATCCACGAGATAACGATGTGCCACCAACTTGACTCGGCTCAAAAGAACAGCGGGAGGGTCTAAATCACGGTAAAATCCAATGTTAGACAATAGTGAGAGAATCTAAATCATAGTAAAATCAGTTAGTAGTTGCTGATGCTAAAATATGGTTTCTCTTTGATAAGATATTTTGTTATTTTTTTTATATGTTTAGAATATTGTTTACTAAAACATCTCACATGTGGATCATTGAATATCGGACCCAGAGCCACGTATGCCAATAATATTGTTTCAAGTATAACAAATGTGGCATCAAGGAGTGTGGCGCCGCAGCTGCGGCGTCGTGAATGCTGGCGCTGCAGGCCATGCCACGTCAACAGCCACGACAGAAGGGCTGCCAGCGGGACAAGATCTGCGGCGCCGTGGACCGTGGCGCCGCAAAGTGTCCCTACGGCACCATGTCATTTAGCACCGCCAAAAGTGTCAGATTTGAAAGTATATTTTAGAACGGGTCATCTTTAAAATATAATTAAAAGAAAGATTATTTTGTGAGAAAAATTCTGATTCTCACTTCTCACATGTTTTTTCTCTCTCTGATATATAGGTTTCATGGTTATCTATAGTCTGCACTCCTGAATGACATTTGGAAATTGGAACGCAGGAATTTCGCTGCAAGCATTAGATATGCTATGAAATCCCCAAGGAACCCTACATTCCAACTGTGCTGACGAACTAAGAAAAGCATACTCATGACTCATCTCCAGTCTCAAAGAGAGAAGGATGCAAAAACCTTTCTTTTCAATGGTGTAACCGTTCTCGGTTATGGACATTGAAACAGATGAATTTGTAAACTGTAGTTGAGATACATTAACCATCAAATAAATCATCAAGCTTTCTTATGACCAAAGAAAAATTAACAAGCATGCATATAGGCGAAGGAACTGGGTCGAGTTTTCAGCTATATATGGTTGGATATATCGATCGCACAAACTCGGGGTGGGGCTTTCAACCATGTAATTTCGGGCATTGTCATGACAAGGTTGTTTCCTCCGGTCAGTTGACATTAAGAAGATGATGCTCTACGCCGTTTAATAATTTTACTAGTACCAACAGATTATACAATCAGGGAACAAAAGGTAATACATGGCCAGCTAGACTTACAAGCAACACAAAAATTTATCTCGGTGTGCTTCTTAGGTGTAACTCAGGGGCAAAATAAACTCTGCAAGGCATCTTTTGGCCCATTGCAAGAAGTTATCAAGCCCCTCTAAACATTACTACTATTGCCAAAAGAAAACCTTTGAGACAATAATACAAGCCATAAAGAATCAGTCCAACGGTGCATTCTCTTTGATTGCTGCTGACAACTTTGTAGCCGCCTCCTCATTTTTCAATCGGAACAAGTATGGTCGTGCTACAACGGTGCCGCTGTCTGACTCACTTGACTGCGCATCCTGTGAACATATAGCATGAATCAAGGTCATATTGAGTGAGATATGCGTTGCACATATGAGAGTTCAGCATAAGCAGTGTAGTGTGCACAAATTGCAGAATGCAGATCCAAGTTTACATGAAGTTATGACTGATTTTAATGTATTCCAAGTCCATATACCAGGGTAACAAGGAACCAGGATAATGTATTCCAAGTCCATAAAAATAAACCAGCTCTTATCAGTAGGTAAGATGCTTAACCTAACACACATTTTTGTTATAAATAGTTGAATATGTAATGCATGCTATGTTTCCAGATTCAGAACTTTGCCTTGTCCACAAGGCACGTAAGTCTGAACATCAAACAATGAATTTGCTGCTTCCAGAGAGAGCCGGAATGGGTGGGTGTATGGGGGGAGGGTGGGGGGGTTTACGGATCACAGTACTTACTGCAGTATGAAATATGGAAGCAACTGTATTCTTTTGAACATTCATTTTTATCCCCTTGTAGATCAGAGCATTCAGAAGAATTTTGCCGACCTGCTACCAGAAATCAGTCATTAATATCTTGTCCACAACCAGAAACAACCTTACAGCAGCATAACTATGTGTTCAAGAAAATTTGCTCCATGGTATTCAATACTCCATGGAACCTAAGACAAATGATGCTGATTTACTTTATAGAAACAGAAAGGTTGGGCAAACACACCATTTGTAATAACAATTATCGGGGTGGAACATTTCGTAAAAATTATATCAGATATAGGGATCGAGTTTGACATATAATGGAGGAATAAACAATAAAATATTTCCACCACTAAACTTAAGGCAAATGAACTTGGATAAATAGCATGAGCAGAAAAGGGAGAGCACATACATCATTTCTGATAACAACTGTTGGGGTGGACTCTTTGGAAGCTTTCGCTGCACCCTCTTTACATCTGATGGAGAGCTGACCGACACCAATGTCTTTCCAACCCTTGGTAGCATCATCGTGCTACATGAATGGAAAAGGAAGTGTGAAATTACGTGCTAAGAAAGTTTTGCACAATACTTGGATAGTAGCACCAAGAAGCACGAATTATATATCTAGGAATAAAAATATAATACTAAACAGAAAAGAATAAATGGATACCTTCACATAAACCTTGCATTTGGCTTCGTGAACAACAACTATTCCTTTCTCTTCTGCCCTCTTTACAGAAGGGCTGCTTGGTTGCTCAGCTTCGGCATCTGATCATTCAAACAAGCATATGAATTAAGTGGGTGATGTATTGAAAAGTGAGCGCGAGTGCGGTGTGGGGGGATAGGTAATAAAAGAATTTATTTTAATTAAAGTAACTATTAAGCATCCCAAGTTCATTCCCCTCCAAGTATTACAAAAGTGAAATTTACCCCGTCAGGTATTAAAACCAGTATAGTTAACCCCTCATTCTAAACCACCCAGGTTTTTTCGCAACGCGGCATCCTACCAGGGAATAAATGCTAATGTGGCATCCCAATCAGTTGTACATGGTCAAATCAGCATCTTGAGTGGCTCGAGCTCACTGGCCAGCGGTCGCCTAGCCTTGACATGGTTGACTGCTGCCCACGGTGCAGTCCTGCCTGCACGCCTGAGCCACACTGCAGCAGTGATTGCCATATCGTGCCACACTGCCCCAGCCATTGCTCATGCTCCACCCCATTCCCATCCTGAAAACCCCATCATGACCTCTTGCAGAAGACAAAGGAAGAGAAAAGGCAGACGAGCAGTTGCAATGACTCAGCACACCATCCTCGACCACAACAGCGAACATGTCATCCTCAACAGCTCCAAAGAACCTTGGAACAAGGACCAATGCAGTATGAGAATGAAGGGGCTAGCCGACAGCGTTAGACATATGAAGTAGAATATGATTTAATTTCAGGATGGATTGAATCTTCGCAACAGAAGCTGTTATCTTGTTGGATGTGATAATGGGCCAAGATATCCAAGCCATTAGATCAATCACGACATCTTGCCTTCTTGCATGGCGAACTACATCTTGTACTAAATCTTGTGTATTCCTTGGGAGTCAGGGGGAGAGAGAGATTGGGGGTGACGTGGCACAACTAGTTGATGTGATGTGAAGATGCCTTTTGCCACCATTGCAACGTTAGATGATGTCCACGGCCAGCAGGCCAAAACAACCTACAAAACCGCCATTGAGGGTTGATTTGCACTTGTATTGTTGGTAGATGAGGGTGTTACTCACAGTTTTATAGCTGAGGGTCTAAATTGAAATTCCGTGTGTGTGTGGGAACTGGACTTTTTCCATACATTAACAAATTGCTAGATAGTTACCTTCGTCTGCATCACCTGAAGCTTCAGCCACATTTTGATTTCCTGACAGAGCAACATTAGAATACAAATAAAAATTAATATTCCATAAACGTAAAGGACAAATAATACACAATTCATTATTTCGCTATATTAGGGTATCAAGGCGCTGTGCATAGAACAATCAAATTGTCTTTATCATCTGAGTTTCATGTGTGTTCGGCAAACTCAAAAAAATGCCTCAAGCCAATGACAATTTGCTTTTCTGAACCGCATAGAAATGGTAATTAGATATTTGATCAAGAAATATAAGCAAACATAAGAATAACTTTGAGAGCACAGGATATTGATTACTACTAGCACTATGTATTTGTTTGTCATTACTCACAAGAGGATATCACGTTATGGAATGCTTTGGGCAGAACCAAATGTTTCTCAATTGTAACAATTGGTCGACCACTAAATAAAATAGTGAAACCCAGAGCCCAGTAGATTTGGCTGGGTGGACAGTGCATCTGCCATACATCTTTAGTGCTAAAATGGCAGTAAGACACTTCAATTCAAAGCCTTATCATTCCAATCGAATATTCTGAAAAGGCCTCATCCAAATAAATATATATAATATATCTAACAGGCATCTCTGCCATAAATACAGATATTTGCAATATATAATGTTTTAGCTCCTTATATGCGTGAAACAAATGATGATGAAAAGGCACTAAATGATTAAAAAAATACCAGAGAGAACTGGTTGTTGGTTCATTGAAAACAGTGTTGGGGTCGGCATGTTAAAACTTTGAGAACCTGGAGCAGAAAAGACGGACGGAATAATTGGTGTCGAAAAGCCATTATTTGCACCAAACTGGAATGTCGATTTACTGCTGTCACCGGGTGTGTCCTTCTTGTCAACAAATATGCCTGCACATCATTATGACACGACCAATATAAATATATAATTATTATGTTTGCAGAAAATTTAAAACAAACAAAACACAATACGACGTATAAAGTTACAAACTGGCGAATCGTGATACCACTCAAAGCTGGCGTTTTCTTATGAGAAGAGAATGATAACATGTTTTGTGAGCTTGAGTTCTGAAAAGCTGGGGAGCTGGCTGCTGTAATTGGACCCTTCTGTCCATTATCTGAACCTGGTTGTACCATAAACTTGCTATCTGCAGTTGCTGGCAAAGTTGTCTTCTCATCATTGGCTGGACTTGGAGATGAAACAGCTGTTGTACCTGCTTTATTTTGCCTAAGCCAATTGACAACATCCTTGAATTTTTCCTAACGAGAGAACAATAGCATAGGAAAACATTATGAGATATCTGAATAACAAACTGTTGACAGAACATCTATAGTGCCAAAAGACCATCTAACCAATGCCCAATGGATGATGAGTTGGAAAATGGCACGTGCTGGCTAAACAGTAATCAATTCCACAGTTTAAGCCCTCATGGAAAAAAAATCCACAGTTTAAATACAAGTGGAGTGGGTTTTTATTGCATGGTTCCATTTTCCCAGTAAGATTCCACTATTCCAGGCTAAGGTAACAAGTTGTATAGAATAGCACTCAGATAGTTTGCCGATCAAATTTATCAGTTACACAATTGAGGAGATGACAAGTGACTTTCTATTAGTACAGTTCCATTCCCGTACTGCGTTTCGAGAACAGTCAACCAGAAAACTTAACAGATCCTACAATAACTTGATGAAAACAAGGGCGTATAGAAGTTAGATATCCATAGCAGTATAACACAATCCAACTTTACAATAGTTGTCTATTTGTAAACATTGTCGATATCTATCTGTTAAATTTCTTAATAATTTTAAACCAGCCCTAGAAACTCAGGAAATAAATTCTATTTTGCATACCACAAATGCACAAAACAAAGTTGATGTGATACGTTTCATCAGTAGTGACAAGAAGACATTAGATCTCTAACTATGCAGTGTTCAAAAAGAAAACTCCTTACATGCCTGTCAAACTTACCATGATTTCAGAAGCATGAGATATGTAATCTTTGATGCCGTCTTCCCAAAGCTCGGCTGGATGACTTTGCAACTGTAATTGTACCCAGCTGCTCAAAATAAAACATGTAGATGAGTATTTTTCACATCTCACCAGAGGGGATATGCGGCATGAAAGCTGAAAATGCAACTACTGAAAGTTGTATTCAAGGATCTTTAAAAATATGGCAGTAACCAATGATTTGAAACCTTTATAGCATGATGTGAAGCATCACTAAGGACTCTGATATTCAGAAAATCCTTTAACTATAGCAAAATAACAAACATGACAGTACTATGCAACGCCACCAAATTTCAGATGGTGATGTGGTTGATATGACACAAGACAAGTATAAGAACTAGCAGATGAAGTGACCAACCTCGCAAACTGGGTATTGAGTGCCCTCACGTGCCTGCTGGCAGCCTCGGCCCGTTGGGGATCTAAAGCAGTGGCTCCTGCCATCAAATGCTGACAGGAAGACTCCGTCCTGTGAACATCAAAAGAGTGTCCGTCCATTACTCTCTTACTTGATAGCTGCAGCATTGTAATAACAAAATGAGTAATGAACGAAAAGGGGCAGCTTATACAACATGATAGAACAACAGAAATATCTAACCTCTATTCATGTTTGATAACCACAGAACTATTACTTATTTTCAACGGATGCTACTCTCCAACAGAACAGTGGCTAGGCTCACATGAAACAATCATAAAACGAAGTTTGTATAATGCAGCAACACTGATGTGATAGACCAGCACCAATAAACAGTTTGTCGAGCTGTGATCTTACTCTTTTTCATTTTTTTTTACCACGACTCATAGATGATACGTGTTTAGCTATCAACATTTGAAGCGTACTGACAACTTGGACTTGGTTCACTGTAAGCTAGGAATGACTGTATTACATGGAACAAACGATGCTACCGCTTTATCGTCCGGCTAAAAGTTTCTTATTGAATAGTTTTAACAGGATAGCATCATTCAAATTAACCAGTACTTTCAGTTCCAGCTCTTCATAACTGAACCGCCAATAATTTCTGAAAATAAACTGCTACTAATAGTATCGGTTCAGTGTAATAACCACCAACAGGGGCGGATCTAGATGGTGTGCCGGGTGCGCACCGGCACACTCAAAATTTGTGGAGATTAGTTTGGGTTTAAGTAATCACTGGATGACCAAAAGAGCTCATACCTCAAAAACTGATGTCCAAGATTGCGGACGGGGTGGAGACAGCAGGGACGCGATGAGGTAGAACGGGAAACGGCGATGGCGGCGACGCGGGTGAGAGGCGTAGGGATTGGGGGTGTGAGGCGTCGGCGGTGACACTAAGCTACGACACGGCGGCGGCTATAGGGCACGGTGAGCCCACGAGGAAGAGCTCACTCACTTCGAGGTAGCAGGCGTGATTAGGTGGGAGGAGGACTGGAGGCGGCGGGGGGAAGCTAAAAGGGGTTTCGGCGGCGAGAGAGGCTTCGGGACGGGGCGAACATGGGGGAGCCAGCCACGCGAGGCGAATTTCAGAATTTGGGGAAGGAGAACTAGTGCCATTTTGGTGACGGGTTTTGTGAGACTGGATTGGGAATAGGCGCGTGGGCCACGAGCGTCAGTCATACTCGGACCAAACCGAACGTTCGTGTGGTTTTCCTCGGGACGATCCTAATTGGGAAATCATAAGCTTCTCTTTTGTATCAACCCTCCCAAACTGTGCGTGCGTGTGTGCTCGAGGCCATCTCAGGTAGGACTTCTGGTTTGAATAATGGAGAGATTCTCTGGGTTCCGTTAAACTGAATTTCAGGTCTAGGTCGATTAGTTAGTCATCGGGGCTTAAGTCAGCTCCTTGCTTTGACCTTCTTACCCAGAGATCCTGAGGGCTTGTTTGGTTCTCAGGGAACTAATCCCCTAGGGGAACCAATCCAAAGGGGGATTGGGTTGATCCCTTCCCTTCACCCAATCTCCATTGGAATTAATCCCCTTCCCCCACCTCAATCCCTACTGTTTAAGTCTGTTTGGATAATACATGCATGCTCATGGAAATTGCTCATGGAAAAAGAATATGCATACCTAAGGCTCATCTAGACCATGCACAGCAGCAGTTACAGCACTGATCTTTGCATGCGTACTTTCTGGAGTTCTTATCATCAACGTGGGGATTGGAATATTGGTGCATGAAGCTGTCCAGAATTTGGTCACCTTAGGTGCTAGGTGCTAGGTGATGAGTGATCACACAAGTTTGAAAATAACCATAATCATTTAAGACAACAAGCAAAGGGTAAAAACCACATCCGACAAGAGCAACATAACAATAAAAGAAAACTTTCAAAAAAGACATCTTTGCCATCTGTTTTTGGCGCGTCTTCTTGATGCCATCGTCTACTCAAAATTCTAATGAGCCATCGTCTACTCAAAATTCTACCACATGTGTAAACTTAATGATCTCCATCCAGCAGCGATGATCAAGCCACGAGGAATCAGCGTCACTGATCAGCATATTGCACACCAATATGAACCTATAATGAGAGAACAGGGAAATCGTGGTGAGAATAGCACAAATTTCAATCACATTACAGTGAAAAAAGATGAGGTGGTATAGATTGGTGAACATTAGAAGCATAAAAATACACTGGATATAGGGGCAAACCAGTCAAACATTTACTGGATTATTACTAAAATAGACAGCAGAGCAAATTTGCATAGCGGATCAACACTGAGGTATAAGTGTGCAGAGCAGAGTCCACATTGACATAAGAGTTTTTTCTAGACTACACAGGCGATCTGCACATCTGCGCACTAAAGAGAGAAACCTGCCTAGATAGTCGCTACTGTTATGCAATCGGTTCAACATTTACCAATGTCCACATTGTTCCACATTATATAAAGTTCATTTATCCAAGAAAGGGAATAGACTATTCCTGAGTTGCTTCATCTCTAGTTTTGGGCAACACATTAAGCCATCAACTAACATTTCAAGCAACCGAACTCCACGCTGTGCCCAAAGTGGATTGGACTGATATCACTAAGAGAGGATGACGGATGTGAAAATGGACAAAATGCAAATAAGTCATGAATTAAATGAGGTAAATGTGATGGAGCATAATAGAACTAGCCAGGTTGCCGTGAAAAATAGGCATATGCATTGCTGGTCACACATTAAATTTCAAAGTAAGTTGCTTTATTTTGGTTAAAGAAGGATATATTATAAGCAATGTCATGGACAAATAGAGCTGAAATTTGATCTAATAGGATATATGTCCCATGAGCTATATTGGCAGTGATCGTATAAATGTGGTTCCTAAGAAATGCAGTGTCAATTGGCAGTCGGGATACAAACAACTCAATGGATAATTGGCCAAAAACTCACTGAAAATCGCTTTGTTTATGCAGAGGACACTATGCAGTAACCTGTTCACAGGCAACCATGCAAACTTTGGTTAGCGTAAATAAACTATAATAAGTCCAAAGTCCAAATGGTGGGTTTTCCGTATAGAACCCTAGGGTTCATTCCCAAAACAGCCAGTTTCAGAAGCTAGTTCAGCCTAGTAAAAGCAGCAATAAGCACTACCTTCAGTCTTTCCAAACCTCAGTTGGGATAAGTTTTAGTGAGAAATGTGAGTTGTTCATGGCTGTTGTTTTCTTCCTGTCTACTGAGAAAATGTGACCTGTACAATAGCCTTGATATGTTGACCTATAGAAATCTGAAACCTTAATGAAATCTGAGAAATCTGTATGCTAATAGAAATCTGAGAAAATGTGACCTATAGCCTTGATATGTTGACCTATAAAATTTCAGCTCTATTTGTCCATGACATTGCTTTATCAACAGCTAAATAATGGTTTAACAATTATACTTCGCAAAAGAAAAGGTAGGAAGGAATACCTTTTCTACTGCCTGCAGTGACCCATCCGTCTTCTTAACCACACAAGACGACTAGCTTCATCTGCACTAAAAAAAATTTCCCTATTCTGCTCACTCTTGAACACTTCGAAGGCATCAGCTTTCTCATCAATTGATAACTCTCCCATTGTGTTCACCACTGAAATACATTTCTTGATGGAGAAATCATCCACAGTCTTTGGCTTCTCGGCTCTTTCTCTAGCTAACGTTGCAGCTTCCTCCTCGGCTTGTTTTGTTCGCAATGCAAGATACCTCTCCATCATACCAGCAACATCTCCATTTTGCTTACGCTTTTTTGGCTCATTTTCTACTTTCTTCCTTATAGTAGCGTGATTCTTCCTTTGCTGATTTTGCTCATGCTCTACTCTAGTCTCTGGCTGCTCACTTGAGAAGCTTAGATCCTCATCATCATGAGCCATTGTTTCTTGAATATCAGGAAAATGCACCTCTGTGTCGGTAGAGTCATCAACAAGGTCCACTTGTGTAAGAATAGGATATTGTGATGGCTCAGCAGATGATGTGAAGTTATAGCTACCCTCAGCAGTTTGTCCTATGCAAAAGAAACAAATTGATAAAATAGAGATAAGCATAAAGTATAAACAAGCAGTAAAAGTACAAGCTGTCATTAGTTTATCTTACCATCATAAAGTTCACCTAAAGCATCAAAGAGTGGAAAAGATTTACTACGAAACTTCTTGGCTCTAGAGAAGGACTGCAAAGTGTAGGAATGAAAAAAATGAGTGGCTACAGAATTTAGCTCATAAATGAATCAGATAAGATTTGAAAGAATATCTTACGATGATGATGTTATTCCAAAGAGCCGGTTCAGCTTCTATCATACATCTTTGTTCATTCCATGAAGCTCCACTCTGTTTTCTTGCTTCCTTGAGCATCCTATAGTCTCGTTTCAGCTCTTTTTCTTTTTCTTGTATTTGAACCTTTGTGAAAGTCGCATACGGATACTTCTCATGGAATTCTTTCACAATTTTATTCCATGTTTCACTTGACCACCCATTTTGTCCTCTGAAGGAAGGATTGTTATGCTCATGGAGCAAGTCAACTAGAGATTTTTCTAATACTGGATTCCATGAGGCTCTACATTTATCCACTATTAGAAGAAAAAAGTTAAATACAATCAAAGTCAAATACAAGGCAAGTTGCTCAAGGCAACTAGAGATTATGTCTCTCTCATTGTCACCATGTTCATTGTTCCCACGGTATTGAACATCACCGCTCGGAAGATCAACAAAAGATTCTGGGAGGTATATTATTTGGTTGATTATCTAGCCAGCGCTCGTCGCCATTGTGCAATCTGATAATGTTATGGAAGACTGCAGCAGCTGCTGGTATCTTCACTTGGTTTCTTATTCGGTGAAACGTGCCCACTTTGAGAATAGGGAAACGCTTCTTCAGAACTCCTAGGGCCCTTTCAATATGATTCCGTAATACTGCATGCCGGTGATTAAACAACTCCTTGTGGTTTTGGGGTCGACGGCGACCGTGCCCGAACTCCTTCAAATGATAACGGACATCACGGTAGGGTGCAAGGAAGGACGGAGTGTTGGCATAACCACCATCAACGAGATAAAACTTGCCCTGAGGTACTTGAAAACCGCTGTTCATAGCAGACCTAAGAACCCTAGCATCTGTAGCAGATCCCTCCCAGCCACAAGATATGAAAGTGAAATTCAAGTCGAAATCACAAGCCACCATAACATTTTGGCTAAGTGTGCCCTTTCTATTCCTAAAGGGTGCAGCTTTATCTTCTGATATTGTTATGGGGACATGAGTACCATCGATGGCTCCTATGCAGTTCTGCAAAGAAAGAAACTACAAGTGATTTTCAAAGATTTTAAATAGTTGATATTGGTTTTGATGGAAATGTCAAAGTAAGCACCTTGAAATAAGGGAAGAATCGCGGGTCTGACTCGATCTTCCAATGTGGTTGCTGAAGATTGGGAGGTTTCAGAAATCGATGAGAGAGTGTAGGGATTATCTTGAAGACAGATTTGATGTGGCGATGGAAGGTCTCTCCACTATGCTTGAACTCATATTGAAGGTCCTCAAAGGATGCATTGTGTGATAGCATGAATAAGAAGAATGCTAGCTTCTCCTCGACCTTCACTCTTGTATCACGTAATAATTTTTTCCCGTCTAAGATAATTTGCCAAAGACTTAAAAATTTCAGGCTCCATCCTAAATGCTACCTGGCAGTCCTTAACGTGCCCTTCAAGGATTTCCCTAACACGATCCTTGCCAGATAGCATCGATGTATGACGTGGCCTTTTTTCTCTTTGTCCTCTAGTTTCCAAAAGATGTAATGTGGGGAAGAGAAAGAGCATCATGTCGTCATCCTCCTCCTCCCTCCTCTTCCTAATTCGATCTATCCTTCGCAAATTCATTTTTAGCACTAGAAAAATATAAAATAGTTAAAAAGCTAACACTTATTCCATAGCAAGAGGAGCAATAAGAAAGCGGGAAGGCACAGCTCACCTTGGTCTTGACGTTGTCGATGATGTTGTTGTTCTCGAACTCGAAGGTGATCCGGTGTCACGACAGGATCCCACGACGGTGGAGGTTCGTCCTCTCCTTCTCTAGTCCAAGCGGTAGCAATCTAACAAAAGCAATCAAGTATAAATTATCAGGCAAATCTAACAAAAGCAATCAAGAAATATAAACACCTCATGGGAACAGACCATTCATCTTATCTCGCCATGCTATGAAGGATTGCGTTTCAAGCTGTGATCATTTTGGGCGAAATAAAAAATTCTAGTATACTAGTGATCATCACAAACTTGTGATAAAAAAATGAAAAAAGGTAAATCTTTAAGAATTTTGTGATCAAATAAGGTCCCACTGGCCTCTGCTCTTGCACTATGAACTCAGATTTCACTTTTGTCTTGCAGCTAACATGGCAAAGCTGAAGGAGTTATTGCACAGAAGTGAAAATCGCAATTATGCTGACTGCAGTGCACCTGATCCTAAATGGGCGTGAGTGTTTGCATGAGTCATGACATTTTAGCGAGCTGATGATTCCTAGCAAATAACGGAGTTTTTTCCCTCACAGATCAGCTAATATTGGAGTATTCATATGCCTAAAGTGTTCTGGCGTTCACAGAAGCCTCGGTACACATATCTCAAAGGTCCTATCAGTAACACTAGATCAATGGACTGACAATGAAATTAACAACATGGTAGAAGTTGGTGGGAACTCTCACGCCAATGCAACCTATGAGGCCTTTCTACCAGAGGGCTACTGCAAGCCACATCCAGATTCTGCCCAGGAAGAGCGACAAAATTTCATCAGGTATCTGATCTTTCTCAGCAAGAACTTCCTTGTGATTCAGTTTAACCCTTGCATGCTAAGTTGGTTATGCCAATTCTTCCTAACCAAAGCTAAATTTCCTAATATGAACAATAAGTTCAAATGCATCAAGATATTACTGCTTGCTGAATAAATTGTGAAGTAATCAGTATAATGATACACACAGTTATTTGCTTGTATACTGTGGAGTACTGGAGTTAAAATGATAGCAGATTGAATCATCCAAACCCAATCTCATGAGCAAACTAGATCCAAAGCCACTCCCAGATTGCAAGTATACGACTGAGTTAACAAAACTACGAAGCTCCCACCAGCCACCACCCACCGCCCACCGCCCACCGCCGCAGGCGCCACCCCCTACCTCCCCGTGAACCCAGCGGCGGCGGCGGCGCCGGCACTCCCGCTGCACGACGACGTCACGTACCACGCCGGCCTGCTGCACCACCACCACCACCAGCAGGTCATCACGCTCGTCGACGCGGAAGCTCCCGGGGCGGCGGCGTCTCCGGACCACCAGCTCAAGTGGAGCGACTTCCTCGCCGACGACGCCGCGGCGCTCGAGGCGGCGCCGCAGGTTGTTCTTGGCCAGTACCAGGAGGCCGCAGTGGCTGGTCCCTCTTCTCGATCTGGTGGAAGCAGCCACCGAGGAGGGCTCCAGTCGCGCTGGCCGCCCGCCATCCACGGCCTTGCCCGAGCACTCCCTCCGCTGGATCCGGCCAGCACGAGCCACCACCATCTCCATCCTCCCAAGCTCGGGGTGGCGGCGGAGGGCCCGGGGAGGCGGGAGCCGACGGCCCAGAGGCGGAGCAGCGCGGGGATACGGCGGAGGAGGGAGGAGGAAGAGAAGGAAGAGGAGAGGTGCGAGGCTCCCGGGGAGAAGTCGCCGTCCCGCGTAGTCGCCGTCGTCGCCGTGCTCGGCTGCCGCTCACGTCGCCGCCGCACGCAGCCACGCCCGGATTCGTTCCACGGGGTGCCTGGGCGAGGCTTCTCTCCCCGGTGGAACGACGTGGAATGGGTCGGAAATTCCTCAGCCCGGCCCAAACCAAATACACAAACGGGCCAAATTCGGGAATGCTTCCCGGCCGGGCTGATCCCAGGGATTGGGCCGGGATCCCGGCCGGGATGGGCTAACCAAACAAGGCCTAAAGAAGAAGCGGAAACGCGTGGAAAAGGAATTAAGAGCAAAAATATCAAAAGAAGAAATCATTTGCTTCGTGTATAGCAAACATGCACTGCTTAGCATTTTGCTTGTTTTTATGAAGGCGATGGCTACGCGTGGAAAAAGGAATTAAGAGCAAAATATCAAAAGAAGAAATCATTGCTTCGTGTATAGCAAACATGCACTGCTTAGCATTTTGCTTGTTTTTATGAAGGCGATGGCTACCGAAAACTAGTGATAGCGACCCTCATTTCCCTATAGTGGATAGCCATCGTGTGCTGGCTAGCATTTTGCTTTTTTCCCAAGGCTCGATGGTTACTGAAAACAAGTGATAGCGGCCCTCATTTTCCCATAGTGGATAGCCATTTCGTATATATTGCCCATCCTCGTCAGTTACTAGTGGCCGTTTCTCCGTGGAACATTTGAAACATATATGGAATTTACGGTTTCCCGAACAGTAGGATGATCTGATTTAAGATAATGCCGAACTAGCAATACCTGCATTCCTGCAATGTTCTAACGAACCATACATATCGATGCAGACCTAATTTACTGATTGACACACTGATGCCTATAGGTACTCGCTAACTATCTTAACAAAAAGCATAATTAGAGATCATTCGCTGGTACCTGTCTTACCAAAAACATAATTAGCGATCGTTCGTTTGAGCGAACGATGCCAGAACAATGCAAGCAGCACTATGTGGTTTCACCTCCCACCTAAAATCCATCTTGTGTTGTAACCGTCTCCACGCCCTCTCTCTTCTTCAAATCTGCTCAGAGCGCACCTTCCTTCAGTTAGCGAGACACCACAGTAGTGCCACCGGACATACCACACCCTCTCTCTTCCGGTTTCGAGCGTTACCATCGTCTTCCTACCCACACCTACGCTGCCTTCCCGCTCATGCTCGACGCGCGGCTTCCTCTCGTCAACGAGACGCCACCTACGTGAGGTCGGTCATCGCCTCCTGCTTCTCATTACCACCGGATCAAGCGCTGCCACCATGAGATGCGGCACGCCGTCACCCTTCCTGGCGGCAAGCAGGAGGTAGGAGGAGGGGATTGGTTCCGGATCTGATCTTTTTTCATTTGATTTTCCTTTTTTTTGGTAGAAAGCTCTTGTTGTATAAGTTGAAAGTTCAAGATATGTCGATTGTGAGGCTAATTTTTGTGGTTGAAAGTATGCAGAATGGGGGTTGAAAGCTTGATTAGTGGAAAGCTACTAGTATTTGGGTTGAAATCTGGATAGAACATAGGGGTAGAATGTTGGTAGCGATGGGTTAAAACTTGTTAATTTTAGTTGAAAGTTGGTGTATTTCGTTTCTCACGTGGTTTCTATGCTATTATCAGAAATGAAGTGAAGGAGGGGGACCACAGCTATACAAAGAGTTCACAGGGAAGGGGGATGCTACTGTTGAAGGAAGGTCGTGGGGCTGTGCCGACAGGGGAGGCTTGCTGAAATCAATTGTTGCGACGACCTCCACAAACTAGCTGAAGTCTTGCGCGATAGCGCAACACCTGTGTAATCAGTTTTATGTCCCATGGTTAATTATGATATATTGTAAAATTAAATTGGTAAATTTTAAAGGTAAGAAAATATTATTGAATTGTAAATACTTCGTTGTTTTTCAGTAGAAGTTTCACGAAACTTAATTTGTGAAACCTTAACTTAACAAATAATTAAAAGTATAGTATGATGTAAATAGATTCAACTGGGATTGCATGATGCTAAGTTATATCTCCACCTAGAATCCTTTTTTAGATGCTATAGTCTGTCATTTACTTTAATATAGGAATACCCTTCGAGTGTTAGAAACACTGGGAATGTGTAATAATCTCACTAAGTCATTTCGGATAGGAGATAACAAAATTTGTTAATTCAATTGGATATTAGAACATGTGAAGAATTCATGAAAACATGATTATGATTTGAGGATGACGAAATGCATTGATTAATGAAGTACACATTTCATGTTGTTCTTTTTTCATGTTTTACTTGGGAAGTAGGACATACGATAGATTTGCAATATATGAAATCAGTATGTGTGAACTACCTTCAAAAATCCTCGTGAACCGTTGCTAATAAATATAATTTGGATATAGGGTTTAAAAGAGAAAGAAATGGGTTTGTAAGTTTAGAGTATTAAGACGTATGATTTAGGTAAAATAGAGTGGAGAAATGGATTCGGGACATCGAGACGGTCAAAATGGAGTATATATAATGTTTTTAGGGTTATAATGAACAGTAACAGGTTGGGTGAACAGTAACGGGCCCGATATGAACGGTAATGGCTGGGGGTACTGTTTAACACGGATGCGGGTTCCAAACAGTTCTAAACCGTTAAGGATTTATTCACAGGTCAATGAGCAGTTATTAAACCGCGTTATAATAGTATTACACTGTTACTATTCATAGCTTGATCGGGCCATCCATGCTACGTCCGATGGCTGTAATTAATTTAGGCCTACGTATCATAAATGACGTGGACGCACGATAGAGCAGCATTTCCAGCCGCTTCTATATATTAGATTAAATTTGATTTGATTAGAGTTCTCTCCTATCTACTTATGCTCGACACTTTCACATGTAATAACCACACGGGCTCGGACCTCAACTTTTTGTGAATAATATTATTAATTCAAAAATTTCAGATAATAAAACAATGTTCGGAAATTTTTCAAAATGACCTCAATGCGCGCACGGGTGGTGGCGGTAGCGCTATCACCACGGCCCTGGCGATTTCGAGATATCGCGCGGGTGTTATGATTTTTAATGCTATCGCACGGGTGGGTGGCGATAACTCGCAGGCAGCCGCCACGGGTGGTGCGATTGGAAGTTACTTCCCGCCGAATCGCGCGGCAACCCCCAACCGCCAAGCTACCTGGCGCAATCGCCACGGGTGGTGACGATTACGGCGCAATCGCCAGGGGTGGTGGCGATTACTCCTGGCCTATATAAAGGCCGCAATCGCGCCACCGAGAGGCTGGTGGAGAGGAGAAGTGGAGGCAGCCGCCGCGGGAGGAGAGAAAGGAGGGCTCGGTAGAGAGGGAGAAATGGAAATAGAGAGGTAGATAGAGAGGGAGGAGCGTGGGTTTTTCTGCTGCAGCGATTTGTAGGTAATTTTTTGAATCTTTCACCGTTTAGTCGTAGTATTTAGATATAATAGTAGATCTAGAATCAGGGTAAATTTAAGGTAATTGTAGGCAAGATATAATTTAAGGTAGATTTTATTCATAGTATTTAGATATATTAGTAGATCTAGAATCAGGATAAATTTAAGTGTAGATTTACTTCGTATTTAGATCTCATAATGTGTAGAATAGAGTACTATTTTAAATAGAAACCTATGGTAGATTATATAGATGGATTAGTTCAGAACAAATTGTACCCACTCGTACTATATTAGAAATCGGTCAGCAACAATTTGTGTGTGGCGCATGGCAGGAGCTTAGACTAGTATAGACTACAATATTACGTTTTGCGATGGCAGGTATGTCAGAACTAGTCAATTTGTAGTTTTACTATGGTGTTGGTACCATTCGTATATGATGACTCTGGTTCCGTCGATCTTCAGTAGGCTTCGCGTGCACAAACGAGATAAATACGAATTAGCATGCAAGAGTGCGGACAGATCCGCTATCAATGCCATTAACACGATGGTTCACACACTGGGCCTTTGGTCTGTAGATTGAGGTCGTAGGTGTGACACCTTGCAGGCGATATTTAAGCAGTGCATATGCAAGCATGTTCCTGGTCTGGTGGATTTGTTCCCGCTATATGACAAAAGACTGGCGGGCTTGTTAGGTCAATATGGCACGCATAGCGTTTCCTCAATATCTGTTTGGCCCAGGCAGTAGCTAGGTAGGTGTCCTGAAGAAGGTGGTGGCCGGAGGCATATGAGTTGTGACAGAACAACCCCGCGATAGAGGATTATGTTGGCGAGAAGGTGCAACTACTCAGTGGAAGGTTCGTGGACCTTGCTGCTGGACCTTCCAACGACAGGAGCTACTCAGATAACCTCATCGGTTCGGTGGTTGGAGTGGGTACAGATAACGGCCTGAACTAATGCGAAATCTTGGAGCGTGAATGATGCCGTTGCTAGCGTAGTGTAACAGAGGAAGGTCGAGACGGTAGCGCGAGAGAGGACACAAAGTCTGAGGATGAAGAAGTAGGGGAGATCCTATTCCTAGTATATGGAATCTTGACATGGTCCAATCAGTAATGAATGATTGAGGGCGGCAGTGATGAATAGGGTATTCGTTAACAAAACCGATGAGATTGTCCAAGGCGCTTTTTATGGCACGCAGAAAGAAGGATGAAAGAGGCGGTGAAGCCTTTGGGCGATGTCGACACAGAGGACATTTTGGAGTGCTGAAAAGTTGCAGGGATTAGTGCGAAGTGAAGTGTAACGTCTGCTTGGGTGTGGGGCTAACGTGCATGCTCCTGAGGACGTATGACGTGCATCGGTCATGGACGAAGTTCGTCGTGCGCACCACACACTGGTGTACATAAACGTGGTTCCTGACACCCAATACTCGGAATATCCGTGCTGAACTACGTGGCTGCGCTGATCTGTAATCGACGAGATAGTGAAGAATATGCTCTGCATTCCAACCAGTTCATACCAGACATCTATAAGAGCAAAATACCAGTATAGCATAAGTATGCCATGGCATAGAAGGCTAAGCAGATCGCCCTGGAGCGGTGTTGGGACAATTCCATATGATTCATACCACAATTGCCATACCTTTCGGACACATTGGCCAGAAGAACGATGGGAACATTTGTTAGTCGTCTCTTATTGCCCTCTGCGGACAATGCCTGGAATAAATTTATGTTGAACGGTGCTGTCCTGGTGCTTTGGCCCCATCGTTCAGATATTGTCTGGCCGTCCTTATTTGTATTTGTATGGACATTCATGACAGGCAGTGAAGACACTGTTTACCCTGCAATTGGGGTTTAGTGCGAGAAATGGTATTATCTCAAGTTTACGGAGGTGGCCACTGCTCACTGTGCAGGATGGCTTCGCTGACGATCGATAGGCTTGACTAATACATGTGGGATCGGGTGTTACCTTGTGTGTCTCAGAAGATTATGTTGGTGAAGGATTGTCGCAAATGTTTGTTTGTTATGTCATGACCAGCATGGCCGGCTGCTGCCTGTACATATGGCCATGCGTGCTGCAAGAGTAGCGAAGTACTTCGGGTAGGGGGTAAATTATAGTCCACAAGATTCCAGTCTGGTGACGACATTTACTATTAAGATGGGAGCCACGTCTGCCGACGGTAGCAGCGCAATGTCTAATCCCAATTCAAGTAACAAGGCAGTTGATGAACATCCTGTCAAAACGTTCTGCAAACCAGTAACCTTCTTAGGAAGTTTGACGAAGTATAGAGCAGACGTCGCGAGTTAACTCAACAAAGAACGAGTGTAGACAACATAACCCTGGTGGATGGTAAACCCCCACATGCTGTTGTGACCTTCGGAATTGACGCCAAACGCACTATGGAGGAACGGACTTCGAAACCAGGGTGACAGTGTGCTTCTCGGATGGATAAGTAAGGAACCGCTTGGCGCGTGGTTGTGTGGTCTCCCTGCCATAGCCATGGACACCCACGTATGGATAGTTGACCAGCTAGATATGGTGGGGATCACATGACTACAATCTTGATGAGGTTTAAGCAATTGTTTGTTCTCAGGGCATTCGCGTTTCCCCTGGGTGGCCATGTCGTGAGGGTTTGGTTCATGGCACTTAATGAGTTAACTTTCAGGCTAGGCATGCATAAGGCGTAGTGCATATAGAAAAATTTCGTTGAACAGACCCTTTACTATGCTAGAGACTGTGTGTTGTATGTATTAGGAGAATGGCCAAGTAAGGGTCAACGTCACCAAGGCCCATACGCACGGGTACTCTTTCAACGTAGGTTCGAGGGTGTATGTGTTTTTCTCACAGCCAAATGAGTGGATTTGGGACTTGTTTGCCCACAGGGAGATTACTCCGGAGGAGTTACTTTCCATAGTGGAATACCGAATAATCTCTGCTACGTGTATTGCAGAGCCCATATACTCTCTCACAGGCCTTGGCGCTCGCGTCGCGCTTGTCTGGCGGGCTGCGCCCAGCTACACATGAAGATGTTGAACACGGGCATAGTCTCAAGTTTTGTGTTCTTACTACACTTGCACAAAGATGGCTTGCGCTGTCTACCTAGTCGCATTCTGAGCCTGCTCAATGGTTTCCCGTGTGTTGATAATTGTCACGCAGGTTACGGGTCAAGGGCGAACGTTCTATTATCCCCTGATTTCCCAGCCGTCCTATCCGACAGGCGTTCCGTGGGACACGACTGGACCTCGCCATATCAATAACATGTGACGAGGCGAAGGCTGGTTGGTACAACGTAACAATGCAGTGCTATTGCAGCGTCGAAATTTGCCACCGGATGAAGCTATCCGGAAGATGAAAGAAGACACGAAAACAAGGAGGAAAGGAGGGCGTCCTACATGTTGCTTGTCTCTGGTCGGCATTGCAATACGGTCTTTGTCGACATGCTCTTTGTGTAGTATGTAATTTGCTAGTGCGTCTGACGTCTGTCTATTTTACTTTCACGTAATCATAATAGTATTTCTTATTCCGTTGTTATATGTCGCTGTCGTATACTTCTGGACTCTTGACTTCATGTGTTTCCATGTATCTTGGGCGTGTTATAGTTTACTTCTGTGCACCTGCATATACCTCCATGTTTTTTGTATGTATCACACGATGATATAGTTATGGGCTGGCTGTTGAGCTTAGTAGAGTGAGCGAGAGGAGGACCGAGAACACCGTTCTAGGCAGCGTGGCTTCAGGTGACCCGTGAATCTATTGCGTTTTCAATACGTCTATGCCACACCTGATCACGTGTTGGGAGGATTCACGGAGTCCGTGATCGAGAGTACATTATTTGAGTTGTTTCTTATATTATCGTTTTGTGTTCAGTTAGCTTACTTAGACTTCGTTTGTTCCTCGGTCTGACAGGGTCTGACGTTGGTGTCCCCAGGTGTTACTGTATACCACTGGGTCGGCATGACGGATTGGTCAAGGGCAGTGAGCGACAAGGACTCAGAGACCGCGGATGGCTGCAGGTGGGTGCGTATCCTAGGACTGTTTCCTTTCGATGCCGTTCGTTGCTCACGACGGCAGTTCTTATGGACCAGGTTGTAAAGGCTGGAGACCCACATCCTTTCCATTTCTTGCCTGTGTGGAGGAGTGATGAGGGCGTATCATAGCGGACGCTGCAGGGAGCACGTTCCCTGCATACTTGGCCTAGCCTGGTGTGCGTGATAGCAGCGTGGTTAAAAGTTGTGTAGTGTGTGAGGTTGTCGAATCCGCTCCTGAGGCCTGGCCGGTGTGTTGGTGGTGGATTCACATTCCGGAGACGTTTTGCCCCATTCTGGACCGGGTGGCTCCAGGCGCTGGTGTCCACGCAGGTTAAGGTTGCAATCGGCGCCCATGAAGGGCACGATCTCATTGTTTGATGGTGGCTTCGTCAACGTTTGAGTAAGTGTATCGCGGGGGGGGGGGAGGATTAGCCCGCCTTCCAACGACCACTCTTGCGAGCCAACGCACCACGTAAGTGTGAAGTTTTCGTGTGAAAAACCACTATATGACCCTTAGGAGTGGTCATTGATTTGTACGAGATCATTAGGCAACAATTCATTTAGTGGATAAACACACCTATAGTGGGAGTCACGAGTGAGGATGGTAGGGCTGCGGGTAGAACACATAGTGGGGCATCTACGGATGGCCCCTGTCTGCGTTGCCTACGGGATGGGACACTGCGTACTTTACACCATCCTGCTCGAGGAGTGCGGCCCGGGATCATGCTATGGGCTCCGGAGTTCGTGCCTACTTTGGATTTGCATATTGGATTCACGTACCATGTTGTCTCACCATTATTCGTGGAAAGCGAGGGCTCCTGACGAGGCGGTACAGCACAGGTAACCGACAGACCTGTACCGATTACTCCTGCTGTGGTCTGAAACTCAGATTTTGGCGGTTAGTGGATTTTCTTGCTGGGTAATTACGATTCTATCTTTCTCCGCTGTTCTATTTGTTTATACTTACGTGAGACCTATGAATCTCACGCTTCGGGACGTGGAGCCGACAGCGGCGACACACCGGAGGTCACAAGAGTTTTCTTCAGCGTGTCGCTGCTGTCCGGCACTGAGGACCACACAGCTTGTTCAGGGTCGCGTGGATCCTCCTCGGTATGCATGCACATATCAGGTGTGGCAGCTGCGCACGGGATAATGGCCATTGCCTGCGGGCTTAGGTCTCAGCCGCACCGCACGAGACCACCGCTTTCCTGGTCACAGACGGGCCAGCAGCCTCGGACCTCTCGCTCGCTCGGGGCACCCAAGAGGCGTGTGGTTTCTACACACGTGGCAGCAGAGTGCGTCCCCACTCGTTGCATGAGTCCGACAATGTGGTAGAAACAATTCGCTTCAAATCTCTACAATACCATTTTTTTCTTACCTTGCTTTTCGGCGCGAGTCCTAATGTCGCAAGTTATATGCAGAATACACGTGCCGCCTCGGTTCCCCTAGTCCAGCTGACTCACCTTTTCGACCGCCCCTCAGACTCCATGCTTCAGCCTTTTACCGACGAGGCGAACAAGTTGATTCCATCTAGGCAGTTTTCAACACGACGCAGCACACTACACCCATCATTGCCCACCGCAGGATAACGACTAGTGTGTGCGCGTGTGTGAGGATTACCCCAACACTACGGGTGTGCAGGGCTCTTAGAGCGGAGCCGGGACAGCCTAAAGGCCAAGGTACTCCTCACCGTCGCATTTTTTTGTGATCAGTGGAAGAGGGACGACGAGGCTAGCGTCCATACTTTCATTTTAATACGTTTTTAAATTACATTAATATTCTATCAGCATTTCGTACTGTAATGAAATTTTGAGTACCACTTTATTCACTGCTAATGTTTACTACATAGTGATCGACGACCATAACTCAAATTTAACATCTAAAATCCGATTACTAAGCATAGGTACAGAGCCACGTTACACGCCGACATTAATAGTTGGCTCATCATAGCGAGGTACAATGACAATCAATTATTCCACTAAGTGCGCGCTTCCTAAATGCGTCAGACATGGACTTTATTTGCCGAAAAGTCTGTCGCCGTCAGCTATGCTTGGGGCCTGCGAGGCGGGGGCTTTGAAGCGAAATTGCTTCGTAGAAGTTCCTCATTCACTTTTACTGTGAGTCACGCTGTCCGGTACATGCGAGGATAGGAGGCCCTGCGAACACACGTCCTTTTTTGATGGACTTCAATGCGGCCTCTACAGTTTTTGATGATCGAGACATGGACCTTTTTCAGATTGCAACCTTGTTTTACCCTGGGGGATTCCATCCAATTTTGCGGTTCCCTCTTTCGTTCATTATGCTTGTGTCTTACATTAAAAGTGTTTTCTATTTAGCAAATTCGAGTCTCTCCGAATCAGGTTCCCACATGCCCTAACGAGTTTTGTGTTCTCACAGTTCGCGTCAACTCATAGGCGGAAAGTGGACATTCCTCTGTATGTGCCTACAAACCCGAGACTGTGATATATCAATGAAAAAACGTTGCATGAAATAGCTTACGAACTTAAGAACAACAATGAATTGTACCTAACACCTTAGTGTGTCTTATTGTACTGGAGATTTGCGGTATTTTCGTTCCTTTTCGCAGAGAATCAGCCTTTTTATGTATCTTCTCCCCAGTAGTTTTCTAAACTCATTCACCCCATATTCTTGTGGAACTCTCTTCAAAGACGCTTCACCCAGCCTGCTTGTACGTAATTCCGGGAAAAACCCTGCTCGCTAACACCTCTTTCTCGACAAGAGCACCTGCGTAATGAATCTTACTCAAGTCTGGCGATACACATCTAATCTTACAACCCCAGCTCTCCTCTTTCTCTGCACCAGTAATAAGTTCCCTGTAGGTCAGTTCTCGGGTTCCAGACACATCCTTGGCATCTGTAAATTTACCTATCGAAAATTATTATTCCACAAAGAAATTTTGTAGATCTAATGTTCTCAACGCATATAGGAGGGAAATTATGATAAGCTTCCTCTATCGTGCTATCTATCCGTGTAACTATCTTCTCTTCTCCTTCAATCTAAACAATTCTACTGGCTAGATACCAACAATTTTTTCGGAAGAACTCAGGGAAGATTAGCTACGTAGTGGGAGCAGTCGCTCATACATTCCGGTTAAGTAGCGAAGGCGTGCGGAGGTCGTGGGCATTACTGACAAATCGCCATGCGTGCGTCTAGCGAGTGTACTAACCATAATCACCATGGGTCCTCTCCTGGCGATTCCATAATGAAGGGTCGTCCTGACCGGTTCAAGCCGTGGGGGGAAATCGCTAGGTAAAAATCGCACTGGTCAGCTGGCGATTAGGGGAAAGTCGCCAGTTCACTCTGGCGATTAAGGAAATCGTCGTGGCCTGGTGATTGACCAGAATAAAACGCCACGCAGGGTAGTGCGATTACCACAAGGTCGCCCGCCCATCTGTCCCGATTCCCTAATACTGCATCGACAAACGAGCTCGCGATACCACGGAATCGCCGATGCCTTGGCTATTAGGACACCTACAAGAGGCCGTCACCAACCCATTGCGGATTGAGCGATTTTGAGAAAATTTCAAACGTATAATATTTCTGACATTTCTGAGTAAAAAACTA